>JARVGW010000086.1:13722770-13733839 GCA_031762495.1 Anablepsoides rubrolineatus | reverse complement strand
TTTTTTTGTTTTTGCTATTGTTCAGCACTTTGTTTGAAAGCGCTTTATAAATAAAGTTATTATTATTATTATTATTAGTGCAATTAAAACAATATCAAAAACAAAAAGAACACATTCTACCTCTGATTTAACACAAATATTATTTTGACATCTCTGACTTACCACATTTTTAAACTGGTTTTATTTTTTTTTTATTTTTACCTTAATTTGATCTTCAACTGCTTGTAGTTTTAACTGTCTTGGATGTTCATAGAAATGGTTTTAACCAGCTTCGAGCCAAGATTCTGACATTTCTGTAGATATCACACGTCTGTGTCTAACTAAAAAATACTTATAGGAAGACTTTGGTTATTTGCCTCATTCTGATTATCTCATCAGTGTGCAGTATTAAACTGCTTCTTGCCCTTTAAAGATCAATCTATCACAGGGATTCCATTAAGCAGCAAACAAGTTAAAGCTCAGAAAATGTTTTTTGTCTTATTGACTGGTTTTTTTTTTTAGACAAACAAGAACCAAATTATCAATGACATGAAGAAAATGTAAGATTCTGAAAACTGACAACTTTATGTGTTTCTGAACAGAATTTTATGATTGACTGACTCATGGGAACATTAAACACACATCAGATCTCACACACTCTTACTGACAATACATATTTAGTGATACAGTTGTTGCCTGTTGTGTGTTCACTGTTTAAAAGCAGGTCGAATCAATACTGGCAGCAAGAGTCCCAGTTTAAAGACTTCCACATAATTTCAAACCTTTCTAAAGCTCCCTGTCACCACACTTTGCCTTTTTCCCCTGAGGTTTATAGTTTACATTTCACACGTTCACGCGTAACACAAGACCCTAAAAACAGATAACCAAGATGTAAGCACAGCCAGTTTCAAAGAAAAACATTTTATTTTACCTCCCTCACACTGACCTTGGGCTTCTCTTGTGCACAGCTTTCTCTGGTTTATTTGTGTGACCCCTTTCAGTGCCAGCAGTATGATATAATTGGAAAGCACAGCAGGCTGAGTTCATAAATTGTTTTTATGATGAAATCAGATCAGTGAGTAAAAAAGGGCCTCTATTTTATATAAGACCAAAAAAAAAAAAGAGTTGACCTTTTTATGTGGTTATTTAATTACTTCTCTGAGTAAAACTGTAAGTACTCAATATTTTACCTGCAGAATACAGTAGTTAGAAAGGTTTTAGTGTGAAGAGACAGGAGGATATTCTCAAAGTAATCAAAGTAAAAACTCATTCAAGATCTGTTTTCTGCCATATAAAACAACACAAACAATGTCTTATATATTTATTACATCACCATAATTGTTTATACTGACAAAGCTATTATTTCAAATTTAAACAAATCAAAAAATGAACCATAACAACCGGCAGAGATCTTCAACCTTATTCTTTGTGACACACTGTCCTGCATATTTTCAATGTGTAGAAGCAGAGAAACATCTATGCAGGACAGTGAGTCATGAGGAACAGGGTTGAAGACTTCTGATCATAGACAAAACTGGAAAACTGTAAAAAAAATACTGGGCTGTAAAATTGTTAGATTTGAAAAATAAACTGTGCAGTATATTTTTACAGTTAAACACAAAAACCAGTGTATTCAGATATAATCTGACTCCAACGATGTGTTTATCTCTCATAAAGAGAGATTGCTCAAAATTATCTTGTGGTCATGCTTTAAATTTAATTTTAATCTAATGTCGCTGTAATTTACTGTCATTTTAAAGGCAAGAAAAAAGTTGTTCTAGTTTTATCTTATTAAGAATTTGATGCCATTTCTGTCAGAAGTTTATAGCAACTACATACTTTGTTACAATACTTAATTAATTTTTTGAGGATTTGTAATTTTACCATGTATTTTTTTAATCATTACTTTTACTTTTATTTTGTTACATTTAAAACCTAAAAATTATACTTTTACTTCTTTTAATTTAACACTTAGTTACAAAATGTTGAACAAATATGAATCATAATTTCTCAATTTACTCAACTTAGTTTAATTAAAACAGTTTGGTTCAGTAAATTCAAGTTTTATTTATTGTGCGTAAAAGTACTTTTACTTTTACTTTCCTGATGTTTGTGAACAGTTTTGTGAATTTTACCTAAGTCCTTTTCTCATCAGTGAAATTTATTTTTACCAAAGTCATTTTCTTTTAAGGTATTTTTACTTCCACTTACTTTATAACTCTGGTTTCTGTATCCTAACCCAAGAGTAATCAAGTCTCCAAATGTGAACAGCAGCAAGTCTCCTCACAAAACATTTCCTTAAAACAAGTGTTCCTGTTTTCTTCTTCTGCTTTTCATTTGAATCACATGTTTTTTGACTGGGAGTTTTATTATTGCAGATTCATTACTGGGCAGAATTCTCTATGGAAGGACTTCATGTCCCCTCACAGACCGGTAATGATGACAAAGTTTACAACTGTTTTTACAGTCGAACAGACATGAAACCATAAATTAGGCTGTGGACTAAACGTTGTCTATAAAATCTAACATAAAGTAAATTAAAAAAAAAACCCAAGTTGCTGCCGCTGAGGCAATATTTTTTTAATTTACACATATTTTCCCAATGTTTTTGGAAAGAAGTTAGATTCTTTGTTTGGGCTTGTATTAAAATACACCATCAGTATTGAAGTAAAACTTTATTCCTCATTAAGTGAGATTTTATTTTTTAACTTCAACCTTCACTTGCTTCATATTTAAGCTCCACAATGCTCTTCAAAGTTCCTCCAGCTCAACTCGTTCTGACAAAACACAACAAAGGACAGCATCGTGTGAAAAACCAGGACCTGTATTTGTTCAAAACAGTCCTCCTTTAATCTCCTGAACCTTCCAGCATTCATGTATTCAGACTGTTTAGTGTTATATTCAAACATATGGAAATGAGCTCTTTCCTCATCAGTGGAACAATTTCAAGAGGAGTTGTCTGGAACAGATGAGCCGTTTGAGAAGTAGCTGGATTGATAAAGTAAGATCCACGTGTGGAAAGTCCACAGGGTCTGGAATCAATCAAGGAAATGTGGCCTTTTGCTCTTTTCTATCTGAAATATCAGCGTTTTGCATCGTCCGCAGACCAGTAAAACAATTATAGATAACATGATGAGGACTGGAAAATATCTGCACATGCTCCACATCAGTCAGCGATTGTTACACAAGTCGTTGCTTCTTTTATTTTTTGTTATTATAAAGAAAATAATGTTGAAACCCATGTGAGTTTGAAGATTTAGGATTACAGCAGTGAGTTTATATCAGTGATTCCCAACCAGGGGTACGTGTACCCCTTGGGTTATGTGAGCATATTACAGGAGGTACGTGGAAAAATTTCCCAGGTGTGTAAAAGAAATAAATGAAAATAGGAAGGAGATATGTAGGGCCCATAATTTCTGCTGTTTGGAAATTGCAGACGGAATCATGGAACTAACACAACATGGAATCCAGTATAAAACATGGAAACTCATGGAATTTGCTCATTTGGGTGAGTTTCTAATGTATTTTGGACGCTGCTGTTTTCTACACCTGTCATTACCTGGTTTATGTATTTAATTACTTGTTCACTTTCAAGGCAACGTTTTTTATCTTTATGTTTAAGTAGAGTTGAAAAAAAAAAAGACTAAGAATTAAATGTTCTAGGGGGTTAAATAAATAATTTTCATTTAATAATCAGCTGTTGTACATTATAGTTTTGGAGAATCCTCATTATGTTTGACTGAAGGGGTACTAGTGGCTCAGGAAGAACACAAGTTTAAAAAGGTTGAGAATCACTCTTGTTTTCATTGAACTCAACTTGATATTGATATTGTTCTTTTAAAATTTTCTAATTTAAATTGAAAAAAAAAACATTCTGACATTCTTCTCTAATTGTGGCTGAATTTGAATTGTGTGCATGAACCTTTTTTTTTTCCTAATACCTCTGCCATAATAATTACTGTTCCTTTGAGGAGAGCATAATGCCCTCATCTTTATAGTTTATTCTTATTTTTAAAAATGTGTTTAAAGCTTTTTGCTTAAAGCTTGAAAACAAAGTTCCATACAATTTAATCTTATTTTGTAAGATCTTGCACATTCTGTTAGGGCTTCCAGGATGTGTTGGGAGTTATTCTCAGCTATTTGTTATTTTGCCTGACTCAACCTGGGTTCAAACAGCATCAGGATTACAAGACACTAACCACACAAGATTCAATAATAAACACAAAGTTACATCCTGAGAGAAAGAGGAGGTCCTCTGTACAGGTTGTTCTTTGTTAACCAGTGGTCATACAATATGTTGTGGCAGTTTCAATAAAAAACAAGACATTTATGCTCTAAACATGATGTCTCAGTGACTTTCAAACCCTAAAACACATTATGGCAAAGACTGGTCCCCCGGCACAAACAGAGTAATGTTGTGTATTCTGTTAACTGCCAGGACTGTGACCAATTAATCTAGGTTTATGGTTGATGTGTCGCACTGGGCGTGAGGGGGTGCGTGCCAACAGTTGGCACGTTGGCCCTGCTCAGTATCCCGGCGCGTGATCGTGCACCTCCAAATTTTTGTAACTCCGCAAAGGCTGCTGCGCCCCACACACCATTCAAATAGTTTGTTTGTCTGTCAAGCTTTTGCTCTCCTACTTGTAACATTTTCACAATTATAAAGAGTACTGCCACACGTCCTTTTTGGAGAATACTACAGCAACATAAGCATCAAGTATAAACACCTAAACCGCAACTATAACTCAGCCTTTAAGCCGGGTTCACACCAAACGCGTTACTATTTTTTAGTCCTGAGCCTAGTTTAACACCGGGGTCAGTTTAATGAGCTGCTGACCCACATCAGTGCTGATATCTCCAGCCAGAACACCAACTACTGATGGTCGATTTCAGCTAAAGAGCTCCTTTCCGTCTGTTTCAGGTTAGTGGGCGACATTTAGGAAATCGTCAAGTGGAAAAATAAGTCTCTCTGATTGGTCGACGTGGCGTGTCGAGCAGCAAAAGTTCATTTTTCTGAACTCACGCGCCGTTGCACGGAAAAATCTCTATCGCACCTACCGCGCGCGCCGCACTAAACTGGCTCAACGCGCCGTGTCCACCATAGACTTTCTATGTAAACTGACTGCTTCGGCTGCTCAAAACGTGTCTGGTGTGTACCCAGCTTTATACATCAAGGAAACAATGTGGCCACTGTTCAAAAGAACTCAGCTTTGCATTGAGCAGAGAGCCACCTCAATGTGGGCAGGATTATAATATTAAACGCGCACAATCTTTTTTTGTTTTATTTGTGAAAACACAATAATGAACTACACCAAACTGGAAGGAAAGGTACAGAATATTGAACTGGACCATCCAGCAGTATGACACATAAGAGGAGCGCATAGGACTACAGAGAACTGTAAGCTAATGTTAGCTTTTTGATAGCTTGTGTAGTTAAACACATGTAAAACAAATGGTACAGTCGCTGCAAAATGATTTAAGTAAAGTTACTTTCATCTGTGTGACGTAACCTTCCCGATCTGTGAACCAATCAATGAGTAGCAGTAGCTTAAGTCAAACCGGGCCGAGCAACCAGAACCAATTGGAGCTACAGGTCTCGTTCCAGAAATCAGGATGGACCTGGGCCAGGAGGACTTATGCATAAATGCCGACCCAGCCACGCAGCTAAAACTGCTTATATGGCTGAGCTAACCTGCAACTCCTCATACTGAAGAAGTCTCTTGGAGAAAATAACCCATCTATGAACCTACTCAACCTTTTTTTTAACACAAAGCTACATTATCACCCACCTTCATGATGGTGGGTGATAAGTAGGTGCTTGCCGGTGTCATAGCAGGGTGGTGGTTCTAGTTATGGTTCGAATTAAATGTCATTATTTTTCAGCTCAGGTCAAATGGTGCCACAAGCTGCAGCCAATAAAAATATTTTGGGCAGAGAGAGCTTCATCACTCAGTGGAAACATATGGTAGCAGACGCTTTCATCCCCTCATGGCATACTGTAGACTGAAAAAAAAAGCCCAAAATGTGACAAAAGCTCACCAAAATGTTGACAAATTAGTCTGCTACTTATTCAAAACCAACCTCTAGCTTTCAGTTTTTCCCTCATAAGAAATACTTTATGTCCCACAAGTTATAAATAACCGTTTTGTAGCTTGCTCATGAATAATGGAAACCGATACGAGGCAGAATTGCTCAGAAAGTTTTAAATATTGTCTGGATATCATGAAATTATTGTTCCCAGAATTGAACGTGACAGAAAATAGGTTTGTAATTACGTTCAGGCCAGGTTTTAAAGGAGAATTAGGTTCTGCTGTTGAACTGTGGAGAAACAACAATTAATCTCATGGCTGAAAAATAATCTCAAAATCTTATAAATGCTTTAATGATTTATTGGCAGCAAAAACAAAGCAGAACTCTCTGGTAATTAGTCTCCATTAGCAAAAGCCTTTGTGGCGCTGACCCTTTTATAAAAATTCTTTATGTATCAGTTTTTTTGCCACACAGATTGGGTGTTATTTGTGTTTAAATAAGATATATGCTGTAATCTTTGAAAACCACAGCTGGTTTTGAATATGAAAATAAAACCACATTTCTTGGGAAATATTTTTATCTGAATCCAGCAACTTTGGTGGGTAACTGCAACTTGTCTTTAGTTTATTAGTCTGCAAGAAACATGTGGCTTCAGTGGGTTTGTTTTGTTGCTTTTCTATTAACTGATGGAAGATAAAATTCATATGTGGCATTTTATTGAAATTAAATACAAATGGTGCATCTTCAATAATTTCCCAGATTGTTATAAATCTTGATCATTCTTTGAGTTACTAAGAAGGAAAATTGACTTCAGGAGACATTTTTTGAGATAGATTTCTTTCTGGTTTATTATTAGAAATTTGAAGTTCTAAGATGTCATTAAAGGCAGCTTTAAAATGATACCAAAAATATATATATATATATATATATTTTCCTTTTCTCAACCATGACAAACGGCGCTGCCTCATAGCGAGAAGATCACAGATTTGCCTCCCAGCCTGAGGCATTTACTGGGTGGAGTTTGCATGTTTTCTCTGTCCACATGCATGTTATTTTCTAGGTATGTCAGTTTCGGGCCAAAAACATGTATTTTGGAATAATTGGTAACTAAATGGCCACTATGGTGTGAGTGAGGTGGCTGGATATACTGTAGGCAACAGCTTTTACATGACCTGGATAGGAAAAAGAAGATAAAGTTGGATGGATTAACAGAGAATAACCATGACCACGATTCCTTGGTTGTATTGAAACTGTTGTCCCTGTGTTTTCATGCTTTTATATTACTGTATTTTTATTTTGCTGTGCAGCACTTTGGTTGACTTGGGGTGTGTAAAGTGTTATATAAATAAAGTTTTGATTGATTGATATTGTCCCTAACTAAAGACTCTTTAACTAAAGCGTGTCAAGCAAATTTTCACCGAGGGCCACATGAGCGTTATGGTGGTCCTCAAAAAACCAGTTGTAATGAACTTCCATGTTTGTGTTTAACTTCATGAAACGTCACGTTCCTCGTCTCATTGCTACAGCTGAGCACAACTAACAAACAATAATTGAGCTCTTTGTGGTAGTTCCTGCATAGAAACAGTGTTTTAACAGGTCCTCTTTTAAACACTGAGGAGTACTACATGTAACTGACCAAATGTGAAAAAAATAATACAGAAATTATTTTTACTATTAAAAGTAAGAGTTTTCTCACTGATGAGTT
Organism: Anablepsoides rubrolineatus; assembly: GCA_031762495.1. Lineage (NCBI taxonomy): Eukaryota > Metazoa > Chordata > Actinopteri > Cyprinodontiformes > Rivulidae > Anablepsoides > Anablepsoides rubrolineatus. The sequence continues at coordinate 13,726,125 of JARVGW010000086.1, read as the reverse complement.
GTGGTGAGTAGCTGCCATCTTGATTATGAACTCCCACTGGGACAGCATTCCAGTTTAAATTTACGACTTGTAAGTGAGAAATTCCCACCTCCCAGTTAAACTGGGCCACAGCAAAAGCAACTGGCAAAAATGCAGCAAAATGGCCCTTTTACTCTCTGATTTTCACTGACTGATTTAAACCCTGTGCACCTCCACCTAGTGGTGGGATGCTGTCATTTTGCAAGTAAAATATTCAATATGCATTATGGGAGATGTAGGTTGTGGTCAATACTGGCTTTACAGGCCACAGAATATATAGTAGTGGGCCACATTTGGCCCATGAGCCTTGAGAGTTTGGCACATTTAACTTAACTAAACATCTGAAGGTTTGGTGCAACTTTGATTCATCACAACCTTCTTCTGCCCAGCACAATTTACAGTTATACAGAGCCTTTTTTTTAACTTCTTCAGTTCTTCACTTTACATAGTTTCTCACTCACCAGTTTACATGCAAAGTTCCAGTTTGTTTTGTTATTATAGTCTCCCCTGTACAGTTATAACCATGTTGGAGGTGGTGGTGGTATTTCAATCTGAACTGCAGCTTCATCAGGTTAAAACAAAACAACAAATACAGTTCAGTTCTGTGTCTTGTCCAAGGAAACTTCAGCGTGTTGCAGGGGCTGAAGCTCAAACCCTGGGTGTGACCCCCCCCCACTTCATATCTTGAATTAGGTGGTGGCGACCCAGACAGAGCACATCTGTGTGCTTCTCTTTAAGCACTAACAGAGTGAGCTGTGTAGGAGTTGTCTCTAAGGTTGCCAGGTTTTTAATATGTTATCTTATAAAATGGGGCATTCAGAGACTTGCACTTTTTGGCTCCCTGCTCTGGCTTTGTTTTTCAGTCCCTGATGAATTGCTTTGACATCCTATTAGATCATAACATATTGTGCTCAAATAGACTCTTCCAGACCTCGTGTGTCTTGTGAGTTGCTCAGATTTTCCGTCAAGTTGATAAAGTAGATCTGGATTATGTGTAGAAAAGAATGTGGCAGCAAAGAAAGCAAGAGAGACAGAGAAAAGTATATGATTGATGTTTTTTTTTTTGGATTGCTGTTGTTTTCATAGCACCTTCATTGAATCTCTCACATTTCCTGAGCAAATATTTAGTCTTTTATTCTTCGTCTGCATACATAAAAAATTATACAGTAACTTTTAATGAACTCTGGAGGATATGTAAATGTACTACAACAGTATAGTAATAAAACACAAGAAGTCAAAAGGTATATGATACATTTTGAAATACAAATACCACAAGTGGAAATTAAAAAAAACAACAACTGACTTATACACACTTTAATCACCTATTTGTACAGTTTGCTTTGCAGCTTGTGCTTTGTTCCAGTGTGACTGGATTGACCAAATTTATGTCCATTACTGTTGAGATAAATAACACTATCCGTCTCTGAAAAAAAAAAAAATTACAAGGACATTAAAAAGTTGAGCTAAGTAAAAGCACACAAGCTATTTTCCCCCTCATATACAGAATGCTTTATATAAAAAGTGCAATGTAGTGATATACATTTAGCTGTTTATAAAGTACTAGGTCCTCTTTTTCTGTAATAAAGCTGTAATACAGTTGTAGTGGTGTCTTTTTGAGCTTGCAGGAAAAAGTCTGTTTTTAAATGAGCAGCAGCAGCAGGATGCAGAGCTGCAACGTCTCGTCTTCCCCTCGGAGTTACCACTTCCCAGGGATGGGAACGCCGCATTCATACCAGCCTACGAACTGATGGGCTGTACGTCGGCCGATAACCCCAAATGTAACAGGCTCCTGTCTGAAGGCACGATAATATCCTGCAACACAAAAAAAATGTATGTATTTAGTACATAGCAACAATCCACTGCTGATGAAAATGAGATTGGGATAATAATTATTTTCAGTTGTAGGCTTTAAAATGTTCTTTAAAAAGTAATTGGATGCCAACAAATGCTGTCTGAGAGCACATAGGCAAGCATATCCAGATCTATGCTTTGAAATTATATTAAAAAAGGCTTTAACTGCCCCAAAATGAACAAACATATAATCTGAATGCGCATGAACATCCTGCACAAATTCCTCTGCACAAGTTTGATTACACAGACCACTAATTATTAGTAATGAAACCAAGAATGTCTCAGCTGCTGCAGCAAATTTAGAATTTCAGGCCATTTTTGGACAAAATTTCAAAATATTTGTCTTTAAACATTTTGCCTTTTTCATAAATTGACTAGTCGAGTTGTTTGGAATAATTAAAAAACTCAATTTGATCTAAAATTGGTTACTACCAGGCAGTTATAGTAGTCTTATTGAATTTATTTGGGAAAAACAGGCATAAAAAGATTGCGAAATTAGAAAAACCTGTACATTTCTTTATTATAACATTATACTGCTTTTATTTGCTCTCCATAGAACTATTAGGAGGCAGAAATAATAAAAAAGATATGAAGTTGCATCTTACAATGCAAGTTGTAATCTCATATCTTTACCTTGTGCTGAGGGGAGATTAAACGAGTAATCAACCGGGCCCGTTCTTCCATCCCTGTAGGAGTCCACAAACTGGCAATGGTCTTCTCCCTGTCCAAGTGTGTCTCCTATACTGTAAAAAGGTTCTGTAAAAGAAGCAGGAGAATATTATTGACCATGTTTACGTCCAAAAAGTCTAATTCTTTAATTCTTCTAATGTGACATGACACCTCTTAGGCCGTCTCCCATGAAGATCTTATATCGTAGAGAATTACACAGAACCACGCCCACAAACTTCTTGTACCATGTCCGCTTGACGTACTGACTGCCTTTGCAGCTGCTGTGGATCGGGTTGTACTTGAAGGTGAAAGGGATCCAGATCGGTTCTCCACCTGAGAAAACAGGGAAAAGAAGGAGAAGTATGAATTTTTCTAATTTTCAGGATGTTTATTATGGCGCAGTACCATATGAGTGCCAGAATTAAGACTACAAGCCCTGGCAAAAAGTATGGAATCAGCAGTCTTGGATGGGCACTCATTAACCAAGCACATGGGAAAACATATGGAATCACTCAATTCTGAAGAAAAACGTATGGAATCATGAAAAACAGATAAACAAAAGACCATTCAAAATACATCACTAGAATTTAGTTGCACCACCTTTGGCTTTTATAACAGCTTACAGTCTCTGAGACATGGACTTGATGTGTGACAAACAGTATTCTTCATCAATTTGGTGCCAACTCTCTTTAATAACAGTTGCCAGATCAGCTTTGCAGGTTGGAGCTTCTTGTGGAACATTTTTTTCAATTTCCACCACAGGTTTTCAATTGGGTTGAGATCTGGACTATTTGCAGGCCATGACATCAACTGAATG
>JARVGW010000086.1:13691038-13722670 GCA_031762495.1 Anablepsoides rubrolineatus | reverse complement strand
TTGTTTTACAGAATGAAATGTCTGAATGAGTGCTCATCCAAGACTGCTGATTCCATACATTTTGCCAGGGGTTGTATTGTGTAACCAGCGGTAGCAAGGGGCTATATCTATTCCTAAGCCAGCTATTGATCTGGTTAATGACAGGCCAGCACCGATAACAGAGAGGCCGGCGCTCATCTGTGTAAGCATTGGAGAGGCTAGCAAACAGAGTTGTAAAGTAATTAAGTATAAATACTGCTTTACTGTACTCAAGAAAATTTTTGGTTATCTGTACTTTACTTGAGTAATTATTTTTCAGCCTACTTTTTACTTCTACGTTTTACATTTTCACTGTACTTTTTACTCCTTACATTTTTAAAAAAAGGCAATAAGTAATATTCCTAAAGGAGACTTTAACTTTTACCAAAGTAATGTTTTGGTAAGATACTTACTCAAGTATCACTCTGTGGTACTTTATACAACACAGCTAGCGACTAGCATGGATAACCTGGCGTTAGCATTGGAAAGGCTAGTGACTACTTTTGAATAAAGAAAATTATCTCTATAAGGATGTAGCAGCCACTAGTTGTGCAATAGTCTCATAAGCATAAAAATAAATTATAAAAACAGTATGATTTAAGGGGTGGGCCAGACTACGAGATTCTTTATAATATTACAGGAATAAAGTCACAGTATTACTCAACATGTCCATTTGACATTCCTGGGTCGGCTGTCAAAAAGTCAGCCTTTTGTTCTTCATTTTGCTTTGTACCAGGTTCTGAACTCTCTGCTATAGAGAAGCAATTCTTGCTGGAGGTGGGGCCTCTGTTGAAGTTTAAAACGATTGAATCAGTTGGCCGCAACATATGTGTATGCCAGCTCCATTGTGAAGGAGGCTAAGCTAAAAAGCTAACCGGAAAATGTCGTGCGCTGTAAACAACCATCCCCTCCTGGGAGGAGAGAGCAGAATGAGATGGCTGTAAATGAGAGCTGCAGGCTTTGTCAGACAAATTTAATTTAATTTGGAAGTCTTATCAACACAGACTGGCTTCATTCACTTCCTCCACTGCCATTGCTAAACTACAAGCAGACACTGTGCAGAAAATCAACGTCGTTCAAAACTCTGCCTTCTGTTCTCTGATTGGCCCAGGTAAAATTCTACTGAAGAAATCATTGTCTGTGGGAGAAACAGTGAAGGGAAACTAAAATTGAGCAGAACTGCGTAGGAAGACAAAGGCCAGGCTAGTCTGTCCCTAATACTCTGTCGTAATTGGAAGGACCCCACGTCTTACATGGCCTTTTTGTTTTTGCACAAATGCACATATTGTTTGTACAAAAACAAACTAATTCACAATAACTATTTTTGAAATATGCTAAAACCTTGCTAGTCTTTTTTTTCATAACAAACTAATAACAAAGATTGTCCCAATGCATTCACATTAAATATTTGAAGTTTATCTAAGTTTTTGTGTCTGTAGGTTAAACGTTTTGCTCGTACAATTTAACAAAAAAGGAAAAAAGAAAAAGAAAAACAATGACAACCCATCTTAAGTTTGCTCCAAAACTGTTTTGTTTTTTAAAGAATGATGGCTTCCTCTTTAAAACTTTAGGGCAGCTTTAATGTGATGTATAGTGTTGCTTGTTGACCTTAAATGAGGAATGTGAACAGACTTACCAGGTGGTCGTTCAATCAGAAATGGATCATCTGAAAGAAGAAAAATGAACTTTTGTAAGAAGTAAAAGGACAACACTGCAAACTCTTAACATTTACTCAATCACAGGAAATAAATACCAATCTAATACAGTGTGCATAAATGATGAAAACACAGAGATTTTAGCTCTAATTAAAATGTTTTTTCAACGTAAACATCTGTATCCATACCTGACTCAGTTACATAGGTGAGTGTTTCACTGAAAGGTCCCAAACCGAACACATTCTTGGCCTGCACTTTAAAGTAGTACCTACATTAAAACAGATCAGGGCAAGATTTTAATGGGAGATTTACTGGTTCAAGTGTTATTCTGCCAATGTCGTTATGACTGTGAAAGATAATGAGCACAGCAGATGGCTTGGCATGCTTTTGGGAGTCTGATTCAAAAAGGTTTGGGTTGTTTATTATCTGAGCTTTTGCTCTATTATAAAATATTTATTTAAAAATGTATAAGAAAGTAGGAGTTGAGAAAATAAAACTGATTTAAAGTAAATAAAAACACATCTAGAGGGACAAAAATATCAAATTAGTGGAGAAAATTAATGACAGTGGAAAACGTGAGGCAGAGATAAAATGATTGTGAATGGAAACATGGGCCACTGAAGTTTCCGATTGGGAGTTTTACTGCATGTCACGTTTTATTACCAAAAATCAAAACAAAGCCCTTCAATGAGCATGCTTTCTCTTTAAAGAATTATGAAGTTTCATCACTGCAAATAACACGAGTGACACCTTTAAGAGTTCGCAAAATGTTTCCACTGCAGATGACAGACGTATGCATGCAGATTTTTCCCTTCACTCTGCAAGGTCACATACGTACATTAAGCTCACGGTCCATCACTTATTACTGAAAATGTTTCATCACATGCAACCATAAAGCCTGGATCCAATCAACGCGGGCCATGACGACACTGACCAAAATATTTTACTTAGTGAGAGACGAGAAAGCAAGGCAGCTGCAGAGCAATGATGTCATGCATGAGGAGGCTAAAGGAAGCAAGTGGAGTCAGTAAATGTGAGCCAAAGTGTAAAAACAGAGTTCAAAACGGAGCCATTAGCTTATTTTAACTTTATTTATCAGAGCTCTGCTCAGAATGATGAAATAATTATGCGCTCACAAAACGTGATGTTATTCTTGAAAGCCAAATCATACGACTGTCTTAACTTAATTAGGGGTTATAGATTAGCCACAGGAGATGAAAAGTCACAAGGTGACAACAAAAAATGTCCCAACACATATAGTTTATTTCTCTTTTTTTTTTAAAGATTCAGGCTGTTAAAGACAGCTAGTTAGCAGTAGGCTACACACCATTAGTTAGTTCATAAGCTAGCTTGTTAAAAGTGAGGACAAAGAGATTGTGGAATTCACCGAAATGTTAAATGGTCTGAACTTATACAGCACATACTGCAGACATTCACCCATTCATACACACATTCACACTGGGGCGGCTGTGGTAGAGCAGCCGGCTTGGAACCTGGAAGTCACAGGTTCGACTCCCCGCCATGCCCACATGTCGTGGTGTCCTTGAGCAAGACACCCAACCCCCCAACTGCTCCCCGAGCGCTCACATAGCGGCCCCCTGCCCCACTTGGGTGTTTCTCATGTGTGATGGGTCAAACTCCCTGCTTTCTCTCCTCCTATTAACACTTTTTAGGTTGAAAGTCTGAGTCCTGCAAACAGTTTTGATTGTCCCAGTTAAACTTGTTTGTCCACCATGTGGAAGTACTGAGCTGAGCCTGCCTGTAACTCCTCAGACTATAGAGGTCTCTTGGAGAACAGACAAAACACTTTTGCCTGCCCAATGTTCGTTTTAGATTTTTCTACCTGGATTACTGAGATGCATCAGGACAATTATAGGCTTACAGCACCTGGTGCTCTCAGGTGGTCTCCCATGCACTAACCAGGCCCAACCCTGCTTGGCTTCAGTCCTTAGAAGGCTTTTGAAACAGAAATAAACCATTGACCTAAAGATCTCTATTTGAACCCTCTACAGTCCACTATACAAACTGAGCTATCAAAGTGTCTCAAAGGTTTAAGGTTAGGGTGGACAGTGCTATTTTAATGTGTCATTTAGCCTACATGTTCTAGAAATCTATATGTAGAGAACCCTAAAAGCACAGTTGAATGACAAAAAATAGTTTTAGGCTCCAGCAGCAGCTCCCTCGGGTGAATGTTTCCATTAGTATATTTTGAAAACTCTGAAAACCCCTGACCCGTTTCACGTAAGGCACAGTTTCGGAAACTCTAATAACAGGAACAGCCTGAGATTGTTGTATCTGTGAATAAGTGTCAGATGTATGTTCTGCTGAATTCTCCAAATCAACAGAGTTTAACAGTATGTCACATCAGAATCGAATCTGTTGCTTTGCCTGACTCCGTTTATCCAATTTACTTTCCTCTGAGGAAGCATTCCTCACAGTCTGCTCACAACCATGTCAGCCCTGGTATGACATTCATCCGTGTTTTGAAAATAACAAAACTTGACAGAACTAAACTCTCTCATGCAAATCTCCTCTTTTCACACAAGTCATGAATCTTCAAGGTAAATCTGTGTAAAATTAGTTTCTGGCATTAATCATACTTTTTGTTATCTACATGCCAAACAGTTTTTTATTTAAACAAACAGTTTTGTGGCGTTACCTGGAGTTGGGCTTGAGATTCTCCACAGCCAAATGTGTCCCATCGGAGGCTTTGGTGGCCCATCGATTGTTGAGGACGTCGTCATATGAAGCACTGTGAACCATGTAGCCTTTATGGGAGAAATGCAAAACAAACTGTGAGAATTAACATAAAATAAAAAAGGAAATCAACCTCTATTAGACTTGGGTACATATTCACAGTTAAGTTCAAACTAACAGGATATTTGCTAAAAACAAAAGAGATTTGAAACGATTCAAAAGATATTTCTACCAGTGTTTTTGTAAAATATCTATAGATTTTAAAATAAAGTGCAGTTCTCGCTGATTATTCTCCAACCTGCCCATTTCTCCCTCTGGTTTCCTGTTTGCTTCAGCCACGCAGACAAATCTACAGATTCCAGAGGGAGGACCCTGAGGTCATGTGGCCCTCCATCACTCACTGGGAAACTATGGCGATCAGCTCTTCCGTGCATCAAACTATCAACCATTTCTATTAGACTTCTGAGTTTTCTTTCTGTTTTTATTGGAGCTGCACCAACACAACTGGCTGCTCACTGTTCAGTGGCAAAACACAAGCTTGTGTTTTTCTTTTTTTTCTCTGGATTTCCATTCCTTCTTTATTGCGCATAGTTAAACTGTAGGTTTGATAGAGATTTGCCATCTGCCCCCGTGCTCTGAACCAAATACCTTTGCCTGCTTTGAACACAAATGTATCGGATGTTTGGCTGAACATTGGCTTGTTGAGCCAAAAGCAACACGCCTAATATTCAGTGAACGATTTTACCAAAAGCCTCGAAGGAAAAACTCTCCTCGCGTCGCATCGAATGGAACCGAGAAGTTGGTTTCAGGTGTTAACTCATGCACTGACAACTGTTTAAAAGGCTGTGACCCACAAATCACAATTCATGGCTGTGCAACCCCCCCAACAACTAAAACAGTCGTTTCTCTCTGGATATGTGCCCCTGTTTGTCAGACAATGTATTTTTTTCAGATTACAAGAAATGAATACATTTTGTGATTTCTTCATATAAATTCCAATAATTCAAAATTTGATGCATTAGGGCATTTTTATTGTGGAAAATACTGCACACTAGCTTATTTATAAACAGACTCTGGGAACATTTTTATTAAATAATAAGTGTTTTGTCAGTATGACAGACTCTGGCTCAGTGGTGTGTTTTAATAGTAAATAATAAAAGATTTATGGCACAGAAAAAAAAACAAATTTGGTTCTGTGTACAAAAAAATGCTGTTCTTTTGGTATTTTTGACAGTTTGACATAAAGTCATTCAATGAAGACGTGTTAGAGAGGTTGAGAATATTTTATAAAAAATTTATTTTTATAAAATAATCTCAAACTTGAAGGAAACAGATGATGAAAACACCAGTGACAGCACATTATCTGTTTTACACATCAGAGGAAAAAGATGTCCACAGTATGACCCAGAGTTTGGGTTGTTCTTCAGCTCTGTCTTTGTTTGGCCAGACTGCTGCCTCCTGACAGCCCGCAGAGCCTCATACAGTAGGCTGTTTTCTCCAGCCTCTTTTTTGTTACCCATTTTCCACATGTCAGTTTCTGGGTCAGACGATTCTCAATTTTCCGTTTGAAACAGTGGGAGCAAAGCGGCTCTTTTCCATGAGTTCAGAAAGGACTTCTTTTCACAATAAACTTCTGGGGCGAGTTCTTAAAATGTGGGTCCAGAGGGGATGCTGGTAAAATGTTAAACATACCTGCTACACCACAACAAATGGATTTATTTTTTTATTTTTATAAACTTGGCTTCTGTTCTGACAGAATGAAAACTATGTAGTGATATATTGAAGGTGAATGTAAAGTTTGAAATGTTTTGTCATTTATTCTATTATGTTATTTCCTATGCAGGTCAGTGTTTAGTGTTTTTATGTTCAGGTACAAGGACAGAACAGCAAAAAGTGGAAAAACATCTGAATGCATACTTAACACAAGGGACTCAGAAAAACAATACAAAGCTTATTTTACGAGAACAAGATGCTGAACTGGCAACTATAATCAAGGTAAAGCCCAAAAAAAGCTAGACAAGAACACTGTGCAGACTTCATACATAAAGGCCACAAACACAGACTGCATTTATAGAACTAGGCTGATAAGGAAGTGGAAACACCTGATCTGAATGCTGACTGGGAACAGGTGAGAGTGGGTGTGGCAGGTTGACTTAGTGGACCAGGGAACTGACAGAGGAGTGAATAAGAGGAACACATGGGGAGTAGAAAAACTAAACTCAAAAATCACAAATCATTAAATAATCTTATCTGAAAAACACCAAAAACCCAGCTCTTGACACCAGAAAACATGGGTTACTTTGTTTTTAAAGTAATTAGTTGTATTTGCTCAGAGTGGAAGCCCACAGATCTAAAGACACCATTTTGCTCCCCTCATACTAAGATCTAAAATAAAATGGCTACCCATCACATGTTCTCACATCTCACAAATCTGGTCACACCCCTGATATGATGTCACGGTAAAACAAGGAAGTACCCTTAAAATATCTGTACATCAGTGGTGCCTGCAGAAAATTTTTGTTGCTGAAAATTGTTCTGTCTTCTTCTGAATGGGTGTTCTGAACTGTAATTTCATTGTGCTCTGTGCGATGACAATATCTATCTATCTATCTATCTATCTATCTATCTATCTATCTATCTATCTATCTATCTATCTATCTATCTATCTACATCTACTGTAGTGTTATCCCAAACTATTAGGTTATTTGCTTTTTGTGTCATATTAGTTTTAATAAATATCACTTTTGTCTGTGAGAGAAAACTGGAGTACCCAGAGAAAACCCACTCAGGCACAGGGAGAACATGGAAACACAGAACAGAAAGTTGATCTAGCACTCTTCTTCCTTAGAGGCAATATGTTGCTCTAAAAACTGTGCCACTGTACTGCCTAATTTTATATTTATAATAAAATTATTTAACATATTTATTTAATATTTGATTAAAAATATATCTATGAATATAACTTCCTGAGAACCTCCATCTTTATTTGAGAACATTGGTTTAAGACTGGTCTGGTTGTCCTTATTCAGAGGAGCTAGATTTTATTATTTTTATTTTAAATAAAATATAATGTTTTTAACTCTTAATAGTAAAAAAAAAACCAATGTTTGTTTTTATATTGATTAGGTTCTATTCCTAAATAAGTAGGGGAATTGAAAAAGGAAAATCCTGGGTACTCAAAAGGATAAAACTGGGGGTGGCACCTCTGCTGTACATTCCTGAAATGTAAAACATTTTGTGTTTACACTGCTGTAATGAGGCCCATATGATGCTAAGTAAAAACTTGTGGATTCTCTTAAATAATTACAATTGACCACAAAGTTTAAAAAACAAAGTCTAAATCTAAAATTCAGTGAATTAACTACAAAATATTCAATACTTGTAAACACCTTCATTGCTAATAGGCAACAAGACAAGATAAAGGTAAAGATGATTTAATGCATTAGTGCTGATAAGACTCCAAAAGAACTCACTAGCAAATAAAAGCAAATAAATTAGTAGCTTATTTTGTTGATTCACATCATTTGTTTTCCTTGCAACTAACTGAAAATGTGTTGTTGCTAAGTGTGCAATTTCGTTCTGGGGAAAAAAAAACCTTTCTTACCTGATACCATATCATCTTTCAGAGGTCGAGCCCAATCCAGGATGATAAAAGAGTGACAGCCTTCCATGGCCACCACTGTGAGGTTATGAGGCTTGTGTTTTGGAGGCTGATTCTGATTGGCTGCCATGCTGTCCTTCTTTATCACGTCTTCCAGGATGTCGAACTGAAGGTACTCCAGAGCCTCGGTTAGGGAGCAGGGTGCACCTGGATCTTTCTGGATGTAGTTCACATAAGGAGCTGAGGGCAGGAAAGAAGTTATTTAATTTATAGTTTGAGCGAGATTTAAAATAAAATATGACCATGTTGTTGATCTTCAAAGACTAAACAAGACGAATTGAGGGGTTTCTTCTTTTCCCGGTCATAACATTTTCAGCTTGGCCGTGTTCAGGCCTGAGACGGGCCAAAAGTATAAATATAGACTAAAAACAGGGGAAAGGAAGTCTCTGATTTGAGCCAAGAGATTCATCTTCTTCTGCTGAGATCAGCGCTAATAATTTTTATTATTTCCATTTTAGACTTATAGCAGAATAATAGCTTTCATATGGTAATGCAGCTGTGTCTTCTATAAACATTTCTACATTTAAATGCAAAAGGTTTCAACCAGAAATCAAAATAAAATGATTGTGACAATATGCATTCAATGTGTCTGTAACAGAAAAGTAGAGCAGTTACTCAAGAATTACAAGCTGAAGCAGAGATATAAACTTTAACTCTGATTATCCTGAAGGTGCAAAGAGTTTTATCCTACTCAAATCCTCTGAAGCAGGAGCCACGTTACCATTTTAAATGAACTGCAATGAAGCAATTTCATGTGTCTAAGTCAATTTAGTTACAGAGTCTATGAAAACTGTTGCACAACTATGTTTGGTTTGTAAAAGAAACACACAAAATGGTTGGATTCTGCCAAGATGAACATTTAAATATATTTTTCTGCCACAGAAGGGAACAGAGCCTGTTGCATTAACAGCACTGAGAAAACCTTAATTAACACATACTTATTAACACATCAAGGTGTGACTCAGAGGTCAATCATAAACACAGCAACAAAAACTGTAATGTTTTATTTTTGTATTTTGAATAAAGACCACAACTATTGGATGTAAAATGTCTTTTTGAAATATTTAAACTGTCTGTGCTGAGTCTAGCTCCTTATTAAAGGAAGCCATCATGCACACAGAGAATGCATTGGTAAACCCTCAATCTGGACTTTTAGGCACTGGAAAACGGTTTGTTTGTCACGAAATAAATAAAGTTCCGATTTATTGTTTACATGGGAACGTAGCGTTCCCACTGACAGAGATGTTTCGTTCATAAAGGAAAACCAAAGATCCAGGGTTGGGAACTCGAGGCTTACTTCTGGAAAAGATTACATCAAACCAACAGTATCAAGTTCTTTTGGATGCTTGTGGCTGTAGAAACAAGCCATAAACAGAACACAGATCTTTGTTTCCCTTTAAACATTCCTGGTGTTTTCTGGCAAATCATTGTCCAAAATTTACTGTTATTTCAGCTCATCTTTGGGTCCAAACTTCCAAAGCAAATGCCAGTTTTAATATTGGGCTCAGAAGCTTATTAGTCTTGCATATCTGAACCACTGTTGCCAGATTTCTTTCAACACTAAAGTTTTGTTGCACTGCTTACACATTCCAGGAAGTTTTAAACAAATTCTCTAATTTGTTTGTATGTTTCTAAATTGATTACAACCATTTAGCGTCTCCTTAATTCTGTACTCAATAGAAACATGTGGCCACAATGTGGGTAAGAGTCACAAAAAGTCAGATGTCCTTTCAAGCTCTTCCTAAACCAGTGGTTTCAATAGTGGGGGGTGTGGCGCAATCACGTGGTGTGTGTGTGTGTGTGTGACAGAATAATGCTTTAACTTTGCTAGCATAATGAAGAGGTTTTTGACGGGATTACCACATAAATGCAACAACGTGAGGATTGCAGGTGTCTTTTTTTGGTGAAAGAACACAAAAATGAATAACTATTGATAGACGATGAGTACCTGTGAAGCGCTTCTTCCCACTGAGATCAAACTCAGATAAAGGTCCCCTGTTGGCCACTCTAGTATCTGGAGGTGGGATCGTTGTGGTGGTTGTAGGGGTGGTGGTAGTAGCAGTGGTAGTGGTGGTAGTGGAAGTAGTAGATGGCGGCAATGTGGTTTTTATAAACATTTCTTCAAAGAAGCATACAAGTTGACAAAGCAATAGATTAACAGATTGACAGTATTTGCCCCCTCATACTAAGCTGAGTTTCTTTTCTCCTCTGTAATGGTCACAAAGACTGAGCAACAAGGATGTCAGAGTTGTTTAATTAATTCTGACCAGATGTGTGAGCTCATTTTGTAAGCAACCAACAGTCAAAGCTGTGTTTTCGCTACTCGTAGTTTCCATGTGTGACAACAGCCATTTCATATGTCTCCAACCCATACAGATGTGTAGGGTCTTAGTGGGTGAACTTTTATGAGCTCTTTCCTCTTTCAGCACAGTTTTAGTCATGTGCTACACCAGTGGACCTTGGCATTACATCATGGTCCACACAAATACCACCAGCTCAGTGCAAGGCAAAGAAAAATACTAAGAAAATATTTTAAAGTTCAATGTACCTTTGCATTTGACTTCTGAAGGCATTCCAATAGTAGTAGTAAAACACCAAAATGAAAATGTTAATATCAACCAGGTTCTGAAGCTTTTATATTTTTATTCAGTGAGTGCTTGGTTGAAGCTAAAATTTAGATATAACAAAGCCATTTTAAACAGCACATAAATAGACTGAAACTTTAAGCAAGAGCATTCTCTGTAGCTTAGTAATGCAGTGAGGTTTTTTGGAATAAAAGTGATTGAAAACAGCCTAGAACAGAAACGATCCAAAACCACAGTGATGAACCAAGACCAAGCCAACCGTCCAACAGAAGAAACAACATGAAGACCACAGGCAAGACTAAAGAGGAAGGGAAATAGCTGGCAAGCTAACGCACTGTGAATAAACACGCAACAAACAAATAGTGCATTGTAACAGTCAACGAACAATGAGCATGCAGAGCAATTGAGTCTATCCAAGCCCCGTGGTGATAGACTGATCCAAAGCCAAACTCAGCCAATACCTTTCTCAAGAGCTAAAGCATCAGGCACCATGGACACTGTAAGCATGTGGTCCATTTCCATTCCTGAGGAGTCCTCTGTCAGAGAAGCAGAACACGCTGTAGCATCAATTTCACAATTCATTTGAAGTTTATACAACAACAGAGTAACAACAAAATGAATTGTAAAGAGTTGTGTTACAGTAAAAGAATTAAATTCACATTCTCAACTGCTGCAGTAATAGCAAAGTGTTGTGTGTTTATGCATATATTTTGTATGATACCAATGACAAAGACAAGTCCCTACTTATGGTATTAAACTAGCAGTGTTTTGACCACAGCCAGCTCCCATGCAGAGACTCACAGGCACACATCCTCTCTCTCTTATACATACACACACCCACACACACACACACACAGACTAATAAGACACTGTGGGTCCAGATAAAAACACTTACACACTTAGTCCAAATACAACTGAGTGAGATCATACATTTTTAAGTTCATTATTTTGGCTCGTGAATCAACTTCAGCTCCATGGAGAACCTAATCAATGATTTAAATAGAAGGGCTACAGTACATTGTTTTATTCTTTCACACTAATCTTTATTTAGACTTTACGTGATAACTGCAGTGACTCACCTTCTGGATAACAGTCTAAAATTCCCTCTGGATCCAAAATGGGATATCCATATTCATCTGTTTTAGAGAAGGTTCCAGGTGGACAGGTTGGGTATGGCAGAGCAGTGCTAACCTCTGTAGTCCATTCAGTGGTGGTGGGTTCTGATGTGGTGGTAGGAGCCTTTGTGGTCGTGGTGATGGGTGTCCTGGGACGAAGCAGGTTCAAACCAAGAACAGGTTTTCCTCCGACTGTGAGGACCTTGTCTTTGGGGTTTACCACAGGTTGGCTGTCTCTGCCATGGCCAAACAGAGCGAGGCCTTCCTGACTTACCAGAGGACTGCCCATGTGGTCTGTGGGCACATAGTCAGACAGCAGAAGAACAAACCTGATATTTATAACTTCATATCAGACAGTTCCTATTTATCTGTAATGAATGGCTCAGTCCGTGTTAAAATATATTTAAAAAAAATTACAAAACTAAACAGCCTACAGTATTTTTACAGTCTTTATTTTACAGTTAAAATAAATGTTTATCAAATAAAGTCTAATGTTACAACTAATCATGGATCCATTTAAACATACCCACCAAATAGAAAATAAAACTTTAGAATCATGCTTTTGTCCTCTTGTTAGCTTTTAGGTTTTCTAGATCTGATTGAGTACAGTTTTCACATATTTTGAGTTTTAAATTTTATTTTACACAAACAGACAAAAGACATTACCAAAAATGGTACGCCCATCCTCTCCGAGGACCACTCTCTTGGGTTTGCCTTGGGAGTCCTGAAGAATTTTCCCATCCTGGTTCATTAGAACTCCTCTCTCCAAGTCAACCACCTGGGCAAACAAAATTACAACCAAAGACATAAGGCACTTTATTCTGTTCACAAATATTTAATCAACAACAAAACAATAAAGCAACATTTTTATGTTTAGTTCCTTCCAAAAATTCCTTTCAGTATCATATTTTATTTCTTTAAACATGCAGGATGCAATAATGAGAAACTGAAGATTACATCTGTGGGTTACAAAACTGTGATAAGTTCATTAAACTTTGTTACCCATTTGGTTCCATCGGGCCCAGTGATAAACCTCTGCCCTGCGGTCTTGCTATTTCCACGAGAAGAAGTCTCTTTTTCATTTGTTGCGGTCAGATTGGGTTGTTCATTTTTACCTACTGGTTATAGATTTAGTTCATAATCATAGAATAAAAAAATACAATTATTACAGTATCACCTTGTTTTGTACAGAGTTTTAGCAAATAGTTATTCATGTGCTTTTTTTTAAACAGCTTTTAATCACATGCACATACCAAATGACTTTACCATTTCCATTGCCAGATCTGAATCCTCCGCCATTGTTCAGTTTCCCTCTAACGATAGGATAGCGAGGCCTTCCCCCTTGATTTCTTAAACTTGATGACGATGTGGACAGAGAGTTGCCACCCCACACTTTTGTTATAGTAGTGTCACCACCAGCATTTTGAGCTGAGTTCAAGGCAGGTTTGGGTAAGTTTAAGGAGGCAGAGGCGTCGAGCGATGACGAGGAGTCAGATGTTGAACCACCCAGTCTAGAATTCTGCACCTGCTGTGGCCTGATGGGAAGCCTCGACCCAGCAAACTGCGTGTTGGCTAACAGAGAAGAGCGCACTCGTCCATTCATTCCTACACCGAGACGACGCTGACTTGGACTGACTCCACTTGAAGTGCCGGCCCTGGTCCTGGATGAAGACTCCCTTGTACTCCCACTCTCATCTTTTTCTCCATTCCTGTAGACAGCTGAAGTAGATGTAGGATTTGCTTGAGCTGCCTTATGGTCTGCAGCTTTCTCATTCTTTTCACTACTCCTTGAGTTTAGGATGTCCTTATCATCACTCTTTGAGATTTCTTTGTGAATGGAATGACTGAAATCTTTGTGTCCAGTTGCTTTTTCAAGTGGGCTGGATTCAGAGTTTGAAAAAGTGGAGCTTGTTGGACTCTTAGCGTCACCAGTTCTTGTATTTTGATTGTTCAAAGAGGGCTTAAATGAACTCACTCCAACACTAGTCTTTAACAAGTCATGTTTGGATGGAGTTCTCAGATCTTCAGTGGTGTCCTGTTTTACCAATTCTCCTGTAACGCCTGCAGCCCCTGAAACCCTAGCAGGGGACCCTCCTGAAAGTGGTCTGCCAGCCCCTACAGACGATGACACCCTGGTTGAAGAAGTCCCTCCATCTTGCCTGGAAGATGATGCCCTTGTACCTGAGACAAACTTGTCTGGGTAGCGACTGGCAAGCCAAGGGAACCTTTCAGCAAATGAAGAACTAATTCTAGTACGAGAAAGCGTGGGCTTTTTATTTGTGCTTTCAACTTTTTTATCTTCCTCTTTATTTTGATCTGTGGGTTGTACTCTAGAGCTTGAAGCAGGTGCTTCAACTTTGTTTTTTTTATCTTCTTCGTGTTTGTAATTACTGTCATCTTGTCCCTCCTTGAATGATGCAGTTAGATCAGGTGATGAATGTGAACCGAGTGAGTTGTGTGTATCGCGTGAAGCTTCAGAGCTGTGAGATGCTCTTTGTGAAGTTGACTGAGAAGAACCTGGACTGTCTTCAGTTGTATGGTAAATTCTTCTCTGTGAAGGGGATAAAGTTTTTGAATCACGAGACCTTGAATTTGATGTGAACTGTGATTTGTTAGAGTTATTTAAGTCTGGTGTTGAATGGCTGTTTGAGCTTGAAGTTGATGTGGATGTTTTCGGAATGAAACTCGATGATGTTTCATGACTCTGAGTTCTTTCTGGTAAGGTGGACTGAGAATTAGATGAACTACGTGCGTTTAAGGAAACCTGGCTTTGGGTTCTGCTTGGGATTTTCAACTGAGCGGTGATAGCAGGTTTGTAACCGTTTAGCAATCGAGTTGTGTTCCCTCTAAACAAAACTCCAGGTTGTCTTCGACCAGAACCAAATCTTGATGAAAAAACAGAAGTAGAACTGCTGCTACGCTCTGCTAAAGAAGAACCAGTGCTCTTCAGTGTAGAGTCTGTCTGCTGTGAGTCTGTTTCTTGTCTACCTGTCGTAGAAGGCTTTGCTTGTGTTATGTTGGGTTTATTGTAGATGTTTTGTGTTTTTGGAAATGCGGAGACTACGTGGTCCTTTCTACTTGCTGCAGACTCTTGAATACGTGAAGAAGGGAATGATAATGTTGCAGAGGATGATGATGATGATGATGATGATGAAGATGAAGAGGGATTTTTGGATGTTGATGAGGAGGAAGTAACCTTTGATCCAGCTTTTTGATGAACCCTGATCTTAACCGGCCTTCTGTTTGGTTGAGAAGGACTTTTATGCACAGGTTTGGTTGGAGAGGGTGTTAAAACTTTAAGACTTGGGGTTTCAGTAGTCATGGGCTCTTTGATATATTCCAGTTCATCCTCAGACAGAAGAGAGACATTGTTGTCTAGATCTTCTGTTTCTGGCACGTCTTCCGTAGTTGTCTCTTCTGCTGGAGGTGGAGTTGTGGGTACTTTATCTTCTTCTTGTTCCTCATTTTCTTGAAGTTTTTCTTTAACTGAACCTCTGTTTATCCCGTTCCTGACTGAGCCTCTGATGGAAGAAAAGATACTGTGGTAGGAGCGTGTCTGGGAGAGTGGGCGCACACGCTTGATGGGTGGCTTAGGGGTTGTAGTTTGTTCCTCTGGCACTTCTTTTGTTGGAGGATTGGGTTCTTCATCATCCACATCCGGTTTAGAAGACGTGTGGCTGCTCCTCTGGCTGTCCAGGGTTTTGGAGAGTGACGAGCCAGCACTCCTGGCTGACAAGAGACAAAAAATGATCATGATCATAGAGAATTTTCAAGCGTACACGCATATTCATTTCCTGTTCACAGTCAAATGTGCTTACACTGTGGCATGGCTACGCTGAAGGCCTTGCTTTGTGGTCCCATTCCCCTCCTGTTGGTGGCTCTTATCTTGAAAATGTAACGCTCTCCTGGGGTCAGACCATCTATGGTGGCTGTGGTGGTGCCGCCACGGTATGTGATACTTTTCATGCCAAACGGTTTCATAGCAGGGGCGTAAGACAATATGTATTCTGTGGAAGTAAAGCGTGAAGATTTAAAAAAAAACTGTGAACTTGTGTATTTAATTTTGAGGTTCAAAAAGTCATTTAAAAATTTTGTCTTAAAGTTTTGAAGCTGTTAATGTAGCTCAAATTAATTGAAAACAAGTTGTGAGGTTTTGATGCTACGACCAACCTAAAGCTCAGCTCACAGATGCTTAAAGTGTCTGCGATGTGCAGATTTCTCAAATACAAAAAAAAAAAAAAAACTGGCATAATACACACTTTTCTCCATTTTGTCACAACACTGGCATATTTTCTTTTGAACTTGGCTCAGCCAAAGTGAAACAGGAAGTGACATCAAAGGGGAACTATTTAGGAAAAATAAACTCCTTGGTCTTTGTTAATTGCAGCAATTTTATTTGAACTCTGACACTTCTAATACTGACTCAAAATAATCTAAAGAAACATCAGATTCTTCTCTCTGGGTTGTCAGCCGTATCAACGCTCTGTTTACACGCAGACATTCCCCTTTGACATTACTTCCTGTTACTTTAAATGCAAATATCTCAACAACTGTTTATCTCTGTGGAGTAATTTTATTTGCAATGTTATTTTTCTAAAAATGCATTCATATTAACCACCAAAAAAATGATGCACTTTAAGTAAACTATTGGAACTCAGCCTAAGACTTTCTGGTTCAGCATCTTTTATTCAACAGCTCAATATTTTGAAAGTTCAGTTCGACATTTATTATTAAACCGTTTTTAAAACACCAACTTATTTCCACCTCTTATCCTGCCATTAGGTTCTTCTGGAAGATTCCACGTTGCAATGACAGCGGTTCCTTTTCCTCGTACTGGCTTGACCTCAAAATCTTCAGGTGGTCCAGATGGCGCTATCAATGAAAGGAGAGAGGGGGAAAAATGAATGGAAAGACAGATGAAACTGGAGCAATAAAAAAAGAGACAGGCAATGCAGAGTAAAGAAGTTTTAGAAAAGTGTTGCTTAAAGCACGAAGAAAAGTAAAGACTCTTGTGCCAAAATCTCTTCAACTGAGCAAAATTCAGCTGCCATAAACTGATGGAAACTATCCCATGACAGTTTGCATGAAGCTGCAGATGGAGATCTGCGCAGAGAGCCAGGCAGTAAATTCTGACATTCCAATGAACCGCAGCTCAGGAGCTCCTGTGACTTTGTACATCAGCCCCAATCATGACAGAGCTGCAGCCAAAACTACATATCACACGCAGGGGGGGTTAGGTGGTGATCGTGATGAGGTGTGGCGTGAAGAAATAAGTGGAAGAGACCTAACAGGGAAACTTATGCAAGAGCAAATTGCTTTCAGCCTACAGTAGAAGTACGAACCGGACTCAGGAGTCCTTTGAAACACGGAGACGCTCCACTTGCTGTGTTTTTCTGCCTGAGAGATTCTGACGGAGAACTCGTACATGCCGTCAGCAGACAGGGTGTCGATCATCAATCTCCTCTGGGTGCTTTCCTTGTACTCCCAGCGTGCTGACTCTCCTTTCTCCCTGAACCTGACTGTGTATGACCTAAGTGTAGAGTAAGTCAAAATGTATTTCATTGTAAGTTTTTTTTTCTTCTTTTTTTTATCTTGCCTTTCTTTCAGTTTCTTTGTAACACTTGAACTGTTACATGTGCATTTTAGAAAAGCCCACCTGGATGCTCCCGGTGCAACTTTTCCCATTTCAACAGCAGGGTCAACCCAGGAAATAAGAACAGACTTTGGAGATATGACCCTGACACCAATGTCCCGGGCTTCGTATTCAGGTGGCTCTGGAAGACACACATATGAAAAATCATAAAGACAAAAAATGTTTCATCCAAACTAAAATTATTCCGTTCAGTTACCTGATTGTGTAGTTTTGGCTGTTATGTCTCTGTTGGCGGGTGCACTTTGTCCTTGGGCCTTCTGTGCCTGCAGTGACACCACATGAACGGACTCAGATGCTACGAATAGAAAGGGATACCAGGCACGGCCAGGGTTTACACTATGGACACTAAAGGTAGTCCAAACAAAATGTATCCTCTTAGCTACTCTTTCATGACAAAAACCCCACCAACAAACAACTAAAAAGCAGAGGTGTATAGTAACAAAGTACATTTATTTTGTTACAGTACTTACATTTTTTTTGAGGATCTGTAAATTTTACCATGTATTTTCTTATTGTAACTTCTACTGTTATTTCATTACATTCAAAACATAAAAAATACTTCTTTACTAGAAAATTTAACATCTCGTTAGACACTACAAATTTAAATACGACCGCATCTCATCGTTAAAAAAAAAAGTGTTGAATTTACCCAAACAAGTTATGTCAATTGGTTCAACTAAATCGAGTTGAGCGAATCGATCAATTCATTTTATTCATTCTGCCACAGCCTATCAGCATCGGACAAGTCTCCAGATATAAGGCCCTCCATCCACGGCTCCTCCTGCCCAAACCACCTCCTCCTCCCTTTCTCCCCCCTCATTCTCTCAACTCTTATACACCTGGACCAGCCCTTCTGCCTTTCTCCGTTCTTGTCCCCCAAACCCAGCCGGTCGAGGCAGATGGCCGCCTGCTCTGAGCCCGGTTCTGCTGGAAGTGTCTTCCTGTTAAACGGGAGTTTTTCCTCTCCACTGTCACCAATGTGCTGCTCAGGATGGAGTCTGTGTTGAAGGAATTCAACACAATCTGCTGACTTCCTTAGTCTGCTTTTACTTTGGGTGCAGTGTCCTGGGATGACACACGTTGTGACATGGTGCTACAAAAATAAACTAAATATATTCTAAATGTAACTAAATGAATTCTGAATGAAGGCATCTCTATTCCTCATCTGAAGCTGCTCATCCAAGTTTATTGAAATTCTCAGAGCGCCATAACTTTGAATGCATTTATGTCAAATAAAACTATAATCACAGCTTTTCTCTGTGAGTCTCTCAAGGTTGAATTAAATAAAATGTATAAATTGCTTTACATTTACTCAACTCAGCATAGTGGAACAAGTTGACACTTTATTTTTTATAGTGTTCGTAAAGGACTATTACTTATACCTAACCAATTATTTTTAGCAGTTTTATGACTTTTACTTCTTATCAGTGAAATTCATTTCTATCAAAGTCATTTTCTTTAAAGGTAGTTTTACTTTTACTTTTTCCAAGTACTTTATACACCTCTGCTAATAAGATAGGCCCAAAATGTGTATAAACATGTTGCTAGTTTACTTGTAGGAATCATTTTGCATTTTAAATACTTTATTATCATAAAAAAATATCACATTTATTTACTTATTTATTTAGTTAATGAAATATGTGAAAAGTGTTCTTACCAAGTTTTGGACTTTGTTCGTTTCTCTGGTCAGCTTGAGGTTTGGTTTGGCGCTGGCGTCTTCTTTCTAGCGGTGCAGTTCCTGCTGCAGCTCTCTCAGGCTGCCTCGGACCCGAGGAGGACTGAGGGGCTCTCCTGAGCGTCCGGTTAAAGGTCAAACCTGCCGGACGAGCCGTTCTGTTCACCCTGGTTGTTCGTCTGGACGTCGAGTGATTTCTGGCTGGGGTTTGAGAGGACTTCACCAAACCTGGCAGTGGATTATTAAAATGTTAACAAGGACACAAAGCAGCTGTTTTATTTTTGTGTTGTCATATTTAGTAAACGTGCATTTACAACTCTAATGAGGAGACAACCCAATACAGAATTGTTACTATAACTTAGTCAGTTCTTCCAATATTGATGTTGATGTAAAGTTTCCTTTTCAGGTAATGTCAACCAAATGAGATTACTCCTCTTTGGGTACGGTTTGATACAAACTATTACTGTTACAAGACAATGTAAAATAAAAATATAAACCCAATTCTCATGTGAGAAGAAAATCTCATTTGTTTTATTTTGACTTGGAAGAGTCTATTGTCTGTGTTTAGTGTGGATTTCTCCTCTGGCTGCCAGCACAGCTGGGAGAACTCTTCTCTCTGGACCTGTAAAGAACATTATTCAGACGCTTTAACTGCTCACAGTGTTTCTCAATCTCAGTATTTTCTTTTTCTGTAACTGCAGAATGAAATCAGTAATTTATTGTGCCATTTTAGCAAATAATAAAGTCACATTTCAGCTTTTGTCAATGAAGCGTTTTAAGTTTTGAGTTTATTCTTGTAGTCCTGTTTGACTTCTATTATTTTAATAATGGCTCAGGAAATAACTTTTATTCAACTTTCATTATTTAAATCAGGGTTAGGTAACTTAAATGATTAGAGGGGCCACAATTTTTTGTTGACACTACCAGAGGGCCACATAAAGCTGCACACATCCTTCATGGCAGACTGTCTCTAAGCAGACTGAACACAAAGGTTTGCCTTGAAATTCTCTGAACAGATAGTCTACCTCCCATAAAAAGTCTGTATTTAATTTGTTTTCTCCAGTTGTCTGTCCCTTATTTAAAGGATTTTGAACAAAATTTATAATACGGAATCTATTTTTTTAACACAATAAATTCCAACAAAATGACTACAATGCTTCCAATTTATTCATACATCTTTCTCTTTCCTTATTACTTACATGAGCTTTATTTTCAGTTCCATATCAATCGTGTTGCTTTCTCTTTGATTGAAGCAATATTATTAGCTGTGTTACAAAACATTATTGAAGCCCCTGCAGTCTTTTAATAGAAGACATTCATAATTATATATTTAGCACAAAAAGTAAGAAAATGTGTGTTTGGTGGATTATTTCTTTGTTGTAACAATGCCTCTTGGCAATAAATCTTATAGCGCCTGGTGGGGACCAGAAGTTATAAACAGATGTTAATAGCAACAGCAAATACGCTGTTTAACAGAGAAGATCTGGCAAATTTTTCATGTGTGCAACTTACATACTCAGCTCTACTCCTCATCCCACAAATGCATGTTCCTTACAAATGTAGCACCATTTAAAAGGGAAATTAAGATTTAATGTCAAGAAGCATTGTTACAACAAAGAAATAATCTACCAAACACTAATTTCATTACTTTTTGTGCCACGTTTACAAATTTGGTTAGTCAATAATTGCACCTCTCTTATAAAAGCTGGTAATGATTGAAATTTACCTGCTGAAGAGTTGACAGGGGGATTGACCAGCACAGCAAAACCATCCAAGTTGATCAATTCTGGGTCTGAAAATCAAAACCACACACACACACAATATAAATGAGTTGATTTTCTTAATCTTCTCCTGTTCCTGTCCAACTTGTAACAGATCAACGTTTTCTTTGTTTCTTCTACTGCAGTTGGCCCAACACGTTAGTGACGTGAAGTCAAAGTGAGCGGCGTTATTTACGATGAGTGATGCAGCTCTCGGGCCGTTTGGAGGCAGCACGTGGATCCAGATGAATTTCTGGAGAGGCAACACCGAGACTGAGCTCAGATTTATGGCCAACATCACCGGAGCTGCAGACGCCACGAGGGGGCTGCCACAACGTTCACTGGGCACCACACACACACATAACACACACAGACGTCTATGGGTGTTTTTATTTCTTCTTAAACAAAAAGGGACACAATACATGACAATGCATGACTTCATTGCTCTGAACCACCCTTAGCTTTCACCACAACCCACACTTATATTGCGCACATGCTCATAACAAGTAACCACAAACGGAGGATTGGGTTATAAGAGCAGGGCTGGGTTTGGAAAAGGGTTGGCTGTGGACTTTTAGAAGCTGATGAAGTATGGCTCTCAGATGCCAAAGACCAAAGAAAATGGAATAATGACAAAAGCAGGCTGCGCTGTCTTAACAATGAAGACTACTGTTTTTTGTGTACAGAGACATCAGAACCCAAACTAGGCTTTACAAGATCAGAGTAAGAATTATTGCAAAAGCTACTGAACGTGTTTTTTTTAAAGTCTGAAATATCTTCTGCCTGCCCACGTATATCATTTCTGACCTTCTACAGTATTTCTCTTTCTGGCAAACTTCAACAACAGTGCATCCAATTATGAATTAATCCATGGAAAAGAAATTAATCACATGAACTCATGCACACTTTGTATACAGATTTGCTCATCCCTGTTGGCTCCTGTTGTGAGAAACTGGAGAACTCTGAGATTGGAAGGCTCACTTCGTAGTTTAAGCCAAACCTGTGTGGAATAATTTCCTCTCAGTG
Organism: Anablepsoides rubrolineatus; assembly: GCA_031762495.1. NCBI lineage: Eukaryota > Metazoa > Chordata > Actinopteri > Cyprinodontiformes > Rivulidae > Anablepsoides > Anablepsoides rubrolineatus. Next base: position 13,700,825 of record JARVGW010000086.1, on the reverse strand, counting down.
ACTTTTTTATTCTGCCCATGGTCAGACACTTGTGACTCCCTGCTGTTTGTGTTTTCACCTCCTCGTTTGAACTTTGTCTTACCAACATCCTCTGATGGAAGCGAGCGAGTGTCCTTGCTCACTTTACTGAAGTGGTGGGAACGGCTGGGTTTGCTGGAGCTCATGACGAAGCGATCCACAGGTCTTCCATCCAGATGGATCGAAGGCTGCCAGCTCTCCCTTAAGACCTTGTCCACAGCTGTCTGTTTCCCATTTTGGGACCGCAAAGGCTTCTCTGCTGCAAAACAAATGATGTCAGAATCATTTTGACTGTAAAAAGCTTTTCTAAACACTATTAACTAAGCGTTGTTAGTCCTATGTAAAGACCTTGATGTTTTAGATCATCTCTTTAGGTTGCTTCTATACTTTTACTTGAATGCCAAGGAACAGTTTCAGTATATCTATCAGGTATTTAGTATCTCTACAGCTCTACTTCTGATTAGATATAAGCAGACTATGAGGCCTTGGACAATACCAAACGATCTGAATGACAAGAGAACAAAACAAAATGCCTCATAGAAGATATAATGTGTTTAAATCATTTTTCACATTTAAATCCCTCAGTTGGGGTCTATATAAAGTGGAACTGCAATGCTTTGTTCTGAACTCCTCCTTATTGTAACTCCACAAGCCCTTTTTGACCCCTTTTCTAAGGTGTATCTCAGATCAACTCGTTTTTAGGCTGTCTCTTTAAATCCAAACAAGGTGCTTCATACCCCACCCCCCTCCAGCTTCCAAAGCGGTCCATTCAAGTTTGATAGAGGGATTTATAACTATATATCAGTGCAAAAACTTTTAATTTACAAACTGATTAAAATATGTCAACAACAGAAGACTTGTCCATTGGAGGGTTAGTTAAACACTTAAGTCAGAAACCACTTTCAGCATGGAAACAAACATTATTTTACCTGTGTCCTTGACTTTCCTATTTTACACTTATAAAATATAAAAGTCACGGACTGAAAATATATGTAGAAAATATTTTTAAAAAAAATAGGAAAATCACGTACTGCATAGAAAATGTCAAAATCCCTCCAATTTCATAAACAATCAAACTATTCATATCATTTGGTGGTTGTATTCCATTACCGTCAGTTTTTTTGCAAAACGCCAATAAAATCTACAAGAATAACCAATCAAACAGATGATAAGAATATCTATACAGCACCAGGACATACTAAATTCATCTTGTAAAAAATTAGCTTAGGCCACGACAATGGCCAAAATAACTTTCATAATTGAAGAATTCAGGTTAATTTGGAATGACATGAAGCAAAGAAGGGGCATCCTGTCTGAGCTTCTTGCTCACATTGTTAAAATATTATCTTTTTGAGATGAGTTTTTCTCTTGGAGATTGTTGGTAAAGCCTTCTCTTCGTGCTATATGCTATAGAATATGAGCAAACATTTGAGATGAACCATTGTGTTAAGAAAAGGTAGAGGCATATAAATTGATTTCAGAGTTAAATAAGCAGAAAATTGTCCTTTAAGGATCACAAAAGCATTGATGTGTTTTGTCATTCCCTCCTCTTTAATGGGCTTCAGTTCTCCACAGTGTGGTAAATTTTGTCTTAGTTTTCTTCTGCCTTCACTTTTGAAGGCAAACATACATGGAACAAATTTATAAATGTTCTACGTAGTGACCGCTCTCTTTTTAACCAACTTTTCTGTATGTGTTGGTGCAGTCTCAGTTTTATATCTGCCTTACATCTTTACATTATTTCTTGACCAACCTGCTCACCAGTGCTTTTAGTTTGATTCTGTCCTTTGAATCTTTTGTCTGCCTGCCTCATGCACTTGGCAGCCCTTCATCTCTGATACCCCTTCCTTCCGACACATCTTGTTTAAGTTTACACAGCAGAGAGTTTCCCATTTACATGTCCAGGACATACGTTAGTCCTTGCTGTAAAGCGTTTGCCCATCTGAAGAATATTCTTTCGGTGGTTTGGTTTCGATCACATCCTTAGGGAAAGTCTAGCTTTAAATTTTCCACTATGTCCAAAAGCTACTTCTGCTGACTTCATCTGTCTGTCGTTTGATCCGTTGCAGGTGGGATGCATTGGGTTTTTAGAGTGAAATCAGCTGCTTTTTTCCAGCTGCTTCTGGAAGCTGCACTGATGAGAGCAGCAAAGAGGAACCCAAACACACTGGGCTTTATATAACTTAGGTCAAATATATTGCAGCTTATTTTCTGTGGTTTTAATGTCTTTAGATGCTTGAGGCTCAGTTACTAAACCTGCTCCTTTAGTCTCCTTTTTAACTAATCCGTTTGTCTTAATCATCTCTTTTTATTTTGCTTACAGATGAGGTTAAATTTGTTGGTGCCCATTGAAACAAAGCTTCATTGATCTTAAGAAGGGCTTCATTTCAACACTTTTGTCTAGTGTACACCTACCTTCTTACAGTATGTGATTAAATAAACATGAAAAACTTGCCAAATCTTTTTGCCTGTGCCAAACAGCTTATTGTGCAACAGACTCTTGTTTTGAGCTTCGGGTACCCTAAGTGCTAACAGTCATGTGCCTGATTGTCATCACCTGGAGCAATCTTGTATCACCAGTTTGGATTAGGATGACAACATTTGCCCTTACATGGTGGGATTTATCAAAGACCGTAAGAATTTGGGAGTGGAGAGAATGGATTGATCTGCCATTAGTCCTAAACTTAATCTACTGAACACCTCTGAGATCAGCTGGTTCATTTCAGAGTGACCAATACAACCACATTAGCCGATTTGTGACAAATGCTGGTTAAATAATTGGACTCCATTGCACAACAGCATGAGACCAAGCTGGTGAGAAGCATGAGGTGTCAGGCTGTTGTGGCTGCGTATGGTTCTTCCACATTCTCTTGAGCCCACTATTTATCAGATGAAAACATTTCTAAATTTCCAATATGTTTCATTTTGTCAAACTTCAGACATCCAATCTAATAAGTGACTCCAAATAAGTGAAGAAAATTTGGCAAGCTTTTAAGAATGCACAACACACATGAACTTGTCTGCTCAGCCCACATTTTTCTTACAAATGTGGCTCCATTTTAAAGAGACATTTCATGCCTTTAAATCCTTCTTTGTCACAATTAAATCATTCAGTTGGGCTCTATATAAGGTGGAATGCTTTGCCTTATTGTAACTCTACAAGCCCCTCTTTCACCCTTTTTCTGAAATGTGTCTCAGATCAACTCGTTTTGAGGTTGTCTCTTTAAAACTAAATGAGGCGCTTCAAATCCTGCCTCCAGCTTCCAGCAGGGTCCATTCCAGTTTGATAGAGGGGTTTATGACTATATAGTTTGACCCAGAGCCAGAGGAGATTGAAGACCACCAAATTGTAGTTGGTAAATTTAGACCTTATTCGGAATTTCCGTCCCAAATAATTTGTTGTAATAGTTCAGAAAACATTATAAAAAAAAAGAGAAAACTGAATGGGTTGAAAAATATGTCCCAAACAGAATATAAAGATATCAACGCAGCACGGGGAGAGACCAAATTCAAATTTTCTAGACAACTCAATATATTTAACGGCTAAAAAAGTGGATTTTGCACTATAAAGGCCCCTTTCAGGGGGAATACTTAGGCTTTCTAACGATATAAGGTTTAATGCCAAAGCACATTGTTTTAACAAAGAAATAATCAACCAAACACAAATTCCTCAACTTTTTGTGCTACATGTAGTTTTCATGATTTAGCTCACTGAAGGAGATTTATTATGAAGGTTATTATCGAATGGTCCTTGTGGGTGTTTTTGTAGATTTTTTAGCAGCTGTTTTGGTTTCCTACACTCACCTCTCCTCTCCTGTTGCCTGCAGGTGTGCTCCTAGCGTCATCTGCACTTTACCATTCAGAAATACAGTAACCTCCACCCAAACCTGCTGAGCTCCAGTAACAGATGGTTCCAGCTCCTCTGGCTTTTAGTAACCCCTGAAGGATTGTCTCATCGTTGTTTCTGTTAACTGTCACCAGTCTTGTGACAGGGCCTGACACTGTACATGGACTTAATGACGAAGTGTGAAAAAATTACTGGTAATTTCATCAGTTTAAAAACCTCTGCTAATCGCTCCCTGGATTATATATGATTGTAGTCGGGGTAAGTTTTAACATCTGTTTGAGACAGTCTTCCCTAACACACGTCTGGACATACTTCAGTCACTTCTGTTTCCAATAAGACCATGTTATTACATAGGAAGGCATCTACTCCCCTGTCCAGACATCCCTTTGTGTTTTTGTTTCTCAGGGGATTTATGATCTAAGGGCAAAGCAGATATTTATGATTAAATCAAGGCTTTTTCCTGAACCGCGGAGTACAAACAATTTAGAAAACAGTTAAGCAGCTGAGCAGTGACATTAAAGAACTTTTGGTCTTAGGGTGTAGCCACAGGAGAGAACAAAGCAACAACAAAAGAGTTTGTGCACTGTTTATAAATGAGAAATACAATATATATGACTATCCATACAAAGGTATGAAAAAAATGAAACCAGAAACTCAGGGTTTGCCCCTTTTTTTAAAGTAAAAGTGAGGTTAGAAAGTAGATGTGCAGCACACCTGATGACCCATAGACAGGCAGACAAACACACACACATATATGAGCATGTAGAGTCTGGTAGAAGAGGCACAAGCAGGTACGACCTGAGGTCAAATGAGTGCAATAAAGCTGTCTTAGAAAATATATCGACCTTCAAGCACCTGCGATGTACTTTTATGAGAGAACCCTCTCACCTCAGCAGAACTTACACTGACCCTTGTTCACCTCTGAGCTTGGCTTTTCCCCTTTTAACTGGTTTTCCACAAACCTGATCATCAACAGTGCATTGGTTTTAGACACTAAGCTACACAGTAAAGTCACTCCATGCCACAATGACTTTTGGTGTCAGTCTGAATCAAGACCTTAGAGCCACAAAATGGCTATAATCTGTCAGTTTTGCGTATTTTGTGTAAAATTTGGCATGATAGCAGCTCAAACTGATCATCCTCTGAGCACAAACAGACCGCACAAGAACTTTGGTTAAAACAGGTCTCTTCAACTGGTGGTCCGTGGCCCAGATGTGGCCCACGAGTGACTATTGTCTGGTCCGCCATGTTTTTGGAACAAGAATAGATTTTAAATCAATGGAAAATACCACTGATTTAAGGAATCAATGATATATAGGAATAGGATTAGGCAATAGGAATTTTTTAAATTATGATTTAATGCAACAAAATAAACACATTAAAAAAGATAATTATATGTGTTCTTTTACATATTGGCAAGGCAACCCCCCACCCCAGCTGTTGGCTTTGAATAACTGTGGAATTGAGTTGCCCTGGGTTAAAACATTGCCATTAACAATTTAGAGGCTGAAATCAAAATAGCTCATAAACTACTGGACAAATTTTACTGAAACATTCAGGAAATAGTCATTAGAAAATACTTCCACTACTAACTTTTAAAGACAGTCCAATTCAACATGGTTGCCACAACTAATTGAAATTAGCCACCTCAGAAACACCTCAGTTACTCCGATAATGAGCTAAAATTTGCTGAGAGTCCTTCACAACACATATTCTGAACAAATCTCCATATCACATGATTGCCCTTTTTTAATGTTTGACCCCCCAAAAAACAGCTGCAGAACCAGAGTTCTGTCAAACTATTTTATATTCAGTTTACCAAAGGAAAAGCTCGTTTCATGACAACAAGTCATACGTCATGCTGATGGTGTTTTCTGTTTGATTTTCATTTATTTTTGTTTGTCTTTGGGTCTGTTTATGAAATTTCAGATGTCATTCAGATGCACTGTAATTCAATAAAAAAGAAAAAAAAGATATTTATTGTATAAAACAAAACGGGTGTTTTTTTTTCCAGTCACATTGTTCTGTTTACTAATCATCAGAACATGCTGTTTTCATTGAAACCATTTTCTGTTGACAGCATGTTCTGCATTCTACCAAAATGAAATGGAAAACTTATTGTGGAAAGCTTCTGTTTTCTGTTAATATCCCAAAATGCTTTAGCATCATAAACAACATTTTACTCACCTTAAATCATTTGGTAATGTAAGCCAAGAAGACCCCTCCAAATTATTTTTAAATTGAGGGGGAAAAAAACAAAATGTTTGGCTAGATTTACTCATTTTGTTGTTTCTAAAACTCAAAGATACTTGTATTTGAGCTAAGTAGCCATTATGATACCAAGATTATACAAATAAAACCTATCATCAGGTATTTTCTTACTTTTCTTTTGATGTATTGATACAAATAATGAAGGATTTTTATCTTTACGCTGCATTTCCAAATAAATTTGTCATGAAAGTCAGGGGCTTCATTTCATATCGAGACATATCCTGCTTTTAAATTATTATTTTTTTCACATTTACATCCCTCAGTTGGGGTCTATATAAAGACGAACTGCAATGCTTTGGTCTGAATTCCTCCTTATTGTAACTCCACAATCCCCTTTTTTACCCCTGTTCTGAGGTGTGTCTCAGATCAACTCGTTTTGACGCGGTCTCTTTAAATCCAAAAGAGGCTCTTCGCCCTGCACCCCGTTGTGTATTGGGAGAGGGATTTAACTTTTTATTTACAAAATAAAAAGATGTATTATGTATTTTCCAGGCGGACACTTCAGTATACCACTATCAATAACTATGCTAACTACAGTTATAAATGCTGTATAAGTCAAAAATAAATTTGACCTCACATCATAGTTTATCTAAATGTCTTGAAATTGGCCTCTGTCTCTTTGAGAAACTCCTACCATTCCTGACACTCCCACTTCAGCACATTTTCAAATAACACTTCTGAGAAGGGGTGCTCTGTGGGGAGAGAGCTTGGCTGCGAACTGAGCTCCAGGGGAGGAGCTTTGTGAAAATAGGCGGTGCTTTGTACCAGCAAGCATTTACGCAGCTTCACATGGTTACAGGAGATTCAAGGATTTCTCAAACATGCATCAATGAGTCAGAGCAACACTCTGAGTATGCTTTTGATTAGGGAATGACATAACATGATGTAAAACTCAAAAATGTCATTTTTGCATAACACCTCCCCTTTAATTAAAATATGTCAAGGAGGGAGGACTTGTCCATCCAGCCTTACATGTTGGAGCCAGAGTCTGACCCAGAGGAGAATGAAGGCAATGACATTGGTTAGATGGTAAGTCCAGACCTTATTTGGCAGTTCTATTGCAAATTCTGTGACGTAATAGTTCAGAAAAAGTCAGAAAAAGAAAAAAAACTGAACAGGTTAAAACTATGACCTAAACAGAATATAAAGATATCAGTGCCAAGAGAAATTAAAATCTAATTTTCTTCACTCCTACAGACTCTAAATACACAACAAAATGTATTTAATTTAAATTTAAAAATAGGATTTTACATGATTTGTCCCCATTAATGCCAATGTCACACAAATATCTACTAACAGGCCAGGAAAACACTAGTAAGACTATTTTTTTAAAGTACATAGCAACAAGACAGTTTGATCTCATCCCAAACATTTTTTAAATTCCTGTCATATTTATCCTTTGATGAAAGCTGACACCTTACAGTTAGAGAGCCATGGTTCTCAGCACGCTGACCTTTTCTGTGCTGTGACAGGTGTGTTCATGAGTCCAGGTGGTACGTGTCTGAACAGATGGGCCAGCGCCCCGAGATGACTTCAGCACAAGAGACAATCCTACCATTGCTGGCAGGTTTGAAAGGCAGCCAAGCAGCAGGAGGGTGGGGTTGCAGGTACAAACTATAGCAGTGATTACACTGACCCAGAACTGTGAAAAATATTAGAAATATGAACAGATGCCTGCAGGACTCTCGTTTTTGGTCCCTCCGAGGCACAAGTCTGCATTTATCATGTGGTTCGGTTTTAAAGCGTTTAGCAGAGAACTGCCCGGTGTACCTGCAGGATCCCAACATGTTAAGTGGAGCAGAGAAATAAAATTCCACTGGCCTGCAAGGACATGACTCCTTCTTTCCCCTTCACTCTTTGTCCCACTTACTCGCCACAAACTTTCCAGAACCTCTCAGACTGCATTAAATGAGCTGACACTGATCATCCAGTTGGACCCCGTCTCCATCATCCCCACCGACATATCCAGATATTCCCCGGAGCTCAGTTTCCTCTACTTCTGCGAAGTAGTTTAGGGTGACAACTTGATGACATGTAAGTGGAGACCCACACTCAAAAAGAAAAAAAGGTCTCCTCTCACTCATCCTCTGATGTCTCCAAACTTCCACCGGTCAGCTGAGGTTAATTGAGACTGCTCTAACTCGCAGGTCTGAATGTTTGAAAGTAGGAAATGTGAAAATGAGAGAAATAACTTGAACAAAACACAATAAAAAGCAGCTGTCTATGTTCTGAGAAAGCAATGATTTTAAGCACTAAATGCTCCCGTTCAGACCGGTGGAGCTTAAAGTACAGTAAGCTGGATCTACTGGAGGATGAGAGGGGGAAACAGGAGACTCTGGCTTTAGCATTTGCCTCCTCCTTTCCAAAACTCCTCAAGCTTTATGACTTTTTTTTATATTGAGAACATTTTTTTCCCTCTCGTCTGGAAAATCTAGGATCCTTCCACTGAAAATAGATTTTACAAACAACTCCTCTGAAGCTTTTAAAACATTTCTGCGAATGCAAGAAGTGCTGCACATTTTGATGAATAATGACTCAGAAGTGTTTTTTTTTTCTCACCAGCTGCAGTTCTTGTGGGTTAAAAATCATCGGGAATAATTAATGGGTAATGTTAAGGGTGACAGAAGAAAGAAATGTGACAGAAAATAAGCTGCTTGGTTTTCACAGGCAGGATCGTTTATCACCACTTTCAGCCCGATTAGTCACCAACCTGGCATCAAACCACACACAGGAAACTTTTTCCCCCCGTCCTCACTGCAATTCATGATGTAGATTGAAATTTGTCATCATGTCCCTAACAACTGTAGCCGTTCACCGCTTCTGCAGATGGATGAGGTTTGTCAAGGGCTGCTTCTTATTTTCCATCACAAAGCAAAATGATTCAAAATCTTGGTGTCAGTCAGGAATTTCTGCAACTTAGTCAAACTTTACTGCAAAATGAAATGAGTTTAGTTGTATATTTGACTTTGGATAATCAATATAGTTTTAAATGTCTGCAATTGTTTATGATACAAACAAATGCACGTGTAAAGATTGTCTAAATTAGTTTATGACTAACAACTAAACTCCACCCAATAAAAATAAATAAATCAATGCAAGCAGCTGAGTGTAAAAGATGCACAAAGTAAAGAATAGTTTTTTTTCTTTACCTGTCCATCCGCATTGTAAAGCGCAAAACGTGATGAATAGTGCCAAAAGCGTCCTGCTTGCGGCTTGAGCCATGGTGTAAGTGGTGCAGCACAGCTGTGGAGCTGCACAACAGCTGGATTCAGAGGGCTGGGACACTCCGACTCCCCCCTCCTCCTCCTCTCTTCTCTCCTGATGGGAAAACTTTTATCCATTATTCTGCATGCGACAAAAATGAAAAGCTCTATTTACAAATGTTCTGAAAAACTAAAATATTTGATTCATTTCAATGCTTTTATTATTGTATTTTTCAGTTATTTGACTTGAATATACAGGTGCTTTGAGATGGATCACATTTCTAATATCTGAATAAATGTCTCCCCCTGCTGGACACTCTCTGAATTACTTTTAAACTAAAACAGGACAAGTTAAAAAAAACAATCCTTGACTCTGGGTCTAGACCAGGGATGGGCAATTGGTGGCCCGTGGGCCACATGTGGCCCTCGGGTGGCTTCTTTTTGACCC
>JARVGW010000086.1:13653832-13676289 GCA_031762495.1 Anablepsoides rubrolineatus | reverse complement strand
GCTGGATATGGGCACCAGTGACCCACGTGACCCTTAAAGGAATAAACGTGTACAGAAAATGGATGGATGGATGGATAACTTAAATGGTATTTCAGCCATTTATTTAATAGCAATTCCATGAAGTTACACAGTTTAAATGTAAAGGATCACTTTACAAAGCAGAACCCATAGGATGAGCATTTAAACGCCGCAGTTCATAATTAGAAGATAAGTGTCTCTCACTGCAATAAAGACGTGGAAAAACCAGCATGAATACAGCGTTTCTGCTCAAGTCAATCTCAAACAGCTTCATTATTTTTTTCAAAGCGGAGATAATCAATTGAGCAAGGTCGCTTTGAAGACAAAACATCAGAAATGAATTGATTTTCTGACAAGTCTTTGATAAACTCTTGCTGTTATCTGTAGCTCTTAGTTTTATTAAAGAAAGGCCTCCCGGTATTGTGCCGTGTCGTGCCTCGACTCATGTCAGAGTCTGTACCCAGTGTGCAGAAATCATTTCAAAAACAGAACTGAAAACCATTCAACAGTTTGTTTACTCTAGTGTGTGGGATAGGAAAACATGCTTCTCGTCTTGTATTTTAACATTTTGGTCGCCATCCACTAAAGTGCAAGAAATCAATGCATTTAAGCATGTAGACACAGTGAAGAGCTTGCTGAAGTTCAAACTGAGCTTCAGAATGAGGAAGAATATTAACTTACTTTAAAGGAAACACATGCTTAAATCATTTTTCACATTTCAATCCTTCACTTTTGGTCTATATAATGTTGAACTGCATCGCTTTGGTCTGATTACCTTCTTATTGTAACTCCACACACTGAGCTGTGTCTCAGATCAACTCGTTTTGAGGCTGTCTCTTTAAAGCCAAATGAGGCACTTTAGACCCTGCCCCCCTCCAGCTTCCAAAGCTTCCCTTCTAGTGGTTGTAAAGTAACTAAGTACAAATACTTTGTTACTGTACTTGAGTAGAAACAGAGAAAACAGAGAATGGCCCAAAAAAGAGAAAATATAGTGAGTTACTTCAATATAAAAAAATATAAGATAAAATAAAAATGCTCAAATAAGCAGGCAGAGGATTTGATTTTATCTTGATTATAGAAAAACAAGTTCCAATCTCAAGAAGATTCAAGTTGGATGTTTTTCTATTTTATCTCAAATGAATGAAAGAAAAACTCAGGATCACCTCTGAAACTTTTTGTTTGAGTAGTTCAGTGTTTTCCATCCTGCTCCTTTCCTCATTTTATTCCAATCACTTTGCACAAAGAATATTCCCTTTCTCTTAACTCTGCTTTCTATCTCTTCATTTTCTCCCTGTTTGATCAAATTTAAAAGCAGACGTGATGGGCAGAATGGTTCCTTTAGTTCGGTGCTGAGCACCTTACATAAGCCTCATGTAACCTGCTTTTCTAAACCCACAGATGAAAACACTCCTGTGAGAGCAGAGCCACTCTTATCAATAATGTAGGACGAGTGTTGTCTCTCCCACTTTAACCCTGAAGCGTATTTACTTTTAAAAGTTGACTTCAAAAGAGACATGGGACTTTTTTTTAAAGATTACACAAAGTCAAGCAGTGATGTGAAGGAGAAATGGGAATATTTGCAAAGAGAATGAAGACGGTCTCTTTGACCTGCTGAGATGTAAAACTTTTCAGCTTGCATCTTTTTTAAATCTTAACAGTTGGTTTGCTTTGTAGATGAATAAAAGATGCCCTTAACGCATGATGTTATTAATATCAGGGCTGTGGTTTCTATTCAAAACATATTACTAAAGCCAAGGTGACAGAGGCTTTATTACATTTGCTGCTCTGTGTTTTGCGCACATAAAGCCCCAGTTACACAAGATGAAACAACAAAGCAGGAAAGGAACCATTCATACGAGCCACAAAGCAACCAGGTGAGCAGGAGCTGAAGCAGTGATGAGGGAATCATGTTACCCAGTGGTGAGATGATGAACACGACAACAGATTTTGGGCAAATATTAAGTCCACATGCTCGAGATCTGCTTTTATTGCCAATAACTCGTGCAAAAATATACATTTTTGCTGCATTATCTGTTTATCCCTCTCCTCTCTGTTGCATATTGAAGCATACGACTGTTCATTTAGTTTGTTAGAATTATTTTTGGCTTTATATGTTTTATGAGATGAACAAACAGTATTCATAGTGGTAAAAGTATGGAGGTAGATATGTTTCAAAAGCTACCTGCAAATTTTGATTTGCAGCATGCAAAAATTAAAAATCTGTGCACAAATAAACTGCAAGTTGCAAATCCAAATTTTGCAGGCAGCTTTTGAAACATATCCACCTTAACAGGAGTTTAATATTTTAACCCCCAAAGGGTTTTCTTATATTTTTTGCTCAAAATACCATGCTGAAATGTAACTGAGTGTATCTCAGCATTTACAAACTCTTTTTAAATAATCTGGGTATCAAAATAAAGTGAACACTTGTGAGATTTTATCAGAAGTGTAAATATCAGCTGCTGTGGTTTTAGAGATATTCAGCATGGAACACTTTTTTTTCACTCTCACCTTAATTATTTTTTCATTAGACAGTAAATATATGATAAGAATCTGGGTTTGAGCACTGATAAACTGCTGTGCGGGGCTGGGTTATATGCTGGGGAGAACAGGTGAATGGAATAAGGCTGATTGATCAACATAGTGGTGGTTCTGTGATGGGAGGGGGAGCAGGACAGAAGCAAGGCTGGGAATAATTACTGTGACAGGGAAGATGACCGAAATAAAAACTAAACTGTGGCAGGCAGGATAAAATAACAATATAACTCATTTAAAACCACAATGGATCAGGCTAAAAACTCTTGGAAACCATACATCCACTTGTGGACATTACCTGTGCAAAGATTAATGCTGCTATAATGAACTGGAGCAAAGTTACAGAGGTTTTAGTAAAGAAATAATTTAGCATTTTATCATTCTGCACAGGACAGACCACGATGGTACCAATAATAAATGTTAAGAAATCTTAAGTTTTTACTTCCAGAAGTTATTTATTTTTGTACTTGCCTGAAAAGACTTATTGAATGTTTGTTCTTTTGAAAAATTTTCCAAACATTTATTTGTCACCATATATGTACTATATTTTTATATATATATATATAAAATAATGAGAAATTATATTTCACTTCAGTTGGATCATATTCACTCAAAATCAAGAGAAGAAAAAACTTTCAACACACTTTACAACATTTTTAGGTATCTACTTTGACTTGCTTTAAAACAATAATGTCAAAAATGATGCCTTTACAGATTTGCTGGAATGTATTTACAGATTTGCAATGACGCCATTTTGTACAGTTTGTTTACTTTCTGATTCAACTGCTTGATGTTTGAACTGTGTTTGGTGAATGTAGAAATACTGTCCATGAGCTTTTAGCCAAGATTCTTAGGTTTCTTTTGATAGCAAACATGTCAAGGTTCAACTTACAGATCTTAAGTTAGAAGAAGTGAAACGAAATAAAAAACAGTTTTGCCCACGGTACCGGGGGCATGGGCTCAAGAGGTTAACCAGCACACTGTAGTTGAAGTGCAGAAAATAAAGAAGTGATTCCACAGAAACATGATGCATTATTAATGTGTGGTTGCTATCTGCCAGTTCAGAGGTTCCAAACATCAAATCTTTTGAACTGTGTTTCTGTGGAACTATTATTTTATTTATTTACTGTAACTTTATGAAACCAGGCTAATCTTATTGAGATCACAGATCTCTTTAGCAAGGGATGACTCTTTGAATGACCTCAGGTTGAAGAAATAGAGTTTAATTCTGACCTGAGATGAGTTAGAGTCAGACCAAGACTAAAGTGGGTTGCTGCCATTGAAACATCTCTGTCAGCATTTAACAGTGGTTCATCTGAACACAGTTTTATAAACTTTTGGATGTTTGCAAATGTAAATAACCTCAGTGCAGCCTGGGGTACTTCCTGTATTAAGTGAAATCTCTACTAGAATAACCATGTAATGTAAAATAGAATACAATGTAAATGTTAATAAAATAGTACTTACATGAACCATAATGACATTTTTTTAGTTTGAGTCAATAAAATGTTTAAAAAAACAACAACTAGACTTTGATTCTGAAGCTGAAGATATTTTGCTTCCTGGATGGGAAGTGAAGCGTCTTCAGCTTCAGATTCAAAGTTTTTTAACTTTATTTTGGATTGATCAAATGCTGGATGACTGAGAATCTTCACCAGCACTTTGGTTTGAGTGAATTTAGTCCCCATTCAGCAACAATTCACGATATGTGCAGATTGGCTCAATGCCCAGAATGCATCTCACTAAAGATGGCACGAGTGCTCATAATAATAAAATAAAACATTGTCACTTGGGCCCTGAATGAGTTTTCTATTGCTTATTTGAGTTTCCACTCAAGGAGAATGTGTTCCCCTGTGTTATGCAGCTGCCTCCCCTCGCTGCTGACAAAGTGTCACGAATGGTTGTGGAAGAAGAAGAGGAGGAGGAGGAAAAAAGTTCAACTGTGACAGAGACATGTGGTCATGGGAGGCAGAACCTCACCTATAACCATGAAAAACAAACCAACAAACAAGAAAAACAGAAAACAAAGTGAAAAATAAAACGATAATTTTTATAGTTTGATTTGAAAGGAGGGGCTCACCCAGAACTGCCTCTGGCCTTCTTAAAGGTCACAAAATGAAGCTGAATAGACTGGAGATGCTTAATAATAAAAATAATACAGAAAAAAGAAGTTTTTCTGGCCAAAGTTATACATTTTAATCAGCTGAATCATCTAAAAAACTGATGTTTTTTCAATAGTGCTGCAACAATTTATTTTAATTAAACTATTGGAAAATGTGACAGGCAACTCTTATACACTCACATTAATAGATTCTCTGTTTAAAGTGAACATTGATCCTGAAATAAAAATCTGTAGTTCAGTAGAAACCACTGACTATTTAAATAAATAGTTTAATAAATGTTAAAAGTTTGGAACCAGTTTGAGTTGTGGGTCTCTGAAATAAAAAGGTGGTAAAATGTTTGTTGTTGGTTAAGTGAAGATTTGTCACATTTTCAAATCATATTTTTAAATAAATCAGTAAACAATCAGTTTTTATAAGTTTTGTTTCTAAAAACAGCAGCATTAGTCATGGCTACGCAGTGAGACGACAACAATAAACGCTAATTATAAAAGTAATTAGTGCACAAATGACTCATAAACATGATTGTTTGTATTTAAAACAGGAAACGATAAAACAGGAAATGATTATCTAGAAATAATAAATCCACTTGTGTCTAATGTATGTGAAAAATAAATGATTTTAAGATGACAAAATATAATTTTTATACACATTTATTAATTATTTATATGTTTATTTTTCTGATTCTTGATAAATAAGGAGGTCTAAAAGCAGAAACTTTTATTCAAGAACATTATAGAAATAAAACAAACTTATTATTGTTCTGGTCATGCATATTTTAGCATGAAGTGTTTAAAAGTATATTTACTAAAGCTTAATAAAATTAAAAAAATAACTTTTATGAATTAACTTTTAGTTTTATTATGTCACTTAGTTGAAAGTATTTCTACATTCCACTCCAGAGCCCAATAATCATTAATCACTTCAAACTTTCTGTGATGCAAGCAGAAAAAAATGCTGTAAATGTGCTTTTATTTATTTTATTTTATTTATTTTTTATATTTTTGGTTTACTGGAAATGCCTCCCCACTGAGATTCCCCTCTAAAAGTAGAAAATAATAAGAATATTCTTGACTCTGCTGCTTTAACCTCTAAATCTTCTGCTTGTTTCAGGTCTGCCCTTCTTCAGCCATGTGGCCGAGAACTGTGAGGAGGTGGTTCACTTTAACGAGGTCAGTATCTTTATTTCCTCCGTCTCACTGGGACGTGATCAGATAAAACCACGCTGATTTCACAGGTTGCAGGTTTTCCTAATGAACCAGGTTGGAAAATCAATACTTAGCTGACATAATGACAGAATAAGATTTACTTGGAGTCTGTTTGGTTTGACGGAGCTTAAACGATGAAAGGGTTTCATTTTTTCAGACGTGTGCGAGTTTTGATTTCTAAATGAATTTGATATATCAAAGAGTCTTTTTGGGTTTTAATCTGTAAAAAAGTGATAACAGCTGTGAACAGGAGGTTAAACTGTGAGCGTTTAATCCAATGGTTTTAACATGGCCTCGGGGCACAGTTGATTTTTGAACTAAAAGAAGGAAAAGTAAAAAAGATTCATGAGCGTGTTTCTCATGAAACTTTAAATTTCCCTTAAGGGTTTCATGAAAAAGATTTGTACTGTAGAGGAGCTTGTATTAAAAAGGACTTTACTTTGACTTTTAAAGAAATAATAAAGTTGATATCCAGATTTACTCTTTAATAAGACTTTTAAACCTCAAAGCAACTAAATGAACTGAAAATATATTTGCGTTTTATATGTTTTCATTTCTCAATAAGTGAGATAATGTCTCTCACCAAACTGTTTAAGAAGCATTTTTAACATTTTCTGCAAAGGGTTAATGCTTAATGCTGAAAGATTTCTGTGGGGAAAATAAGATGTACAAGTTTTGCAGTTTGTTGTAAAACAGCCAAAAAAAAAAAAAAAAATCAGCAAAAACGTAGCTAAAAAGTAGCTGATAAAGCTAAATCTAGCACAAAAAAGAGAAGAATTTGCTGAATTAAGCAGCTGAAAAAAGTATTTGAAATTATTACAAACAGGTGAATTTAGCTAAAGAGGCTTAAATTGCAGAAAACAGCTGAAAGAGGCATAAAAAACCTAAACTAGCTGATAGAAGCACAAACATATTTAATAGCAGAATAGAATAAAAAAGCAGAAAAATAGCCAAAAAAAAACAGAAAAAAGCTAATAGAGAAAAGGAATAAAAGGAAGTGGAAGGAAACTACAATTAGCCCTAATAAGTTAAAAAAAATAAATAAATAAAATAGAACCAAAACATAAGGTGAAAAGTGCTGAAACGTTTATTGTGAAGGATTTCACAATAATGTGAAATAAGATGATAATACAATAATGATGTTTAAGACATCGTTTAGTTTCAATGAGAACAAAAATGGTAGAAAAAACAGTAAATATCTCAAAGTATTTCTGAAATACCAAAAGTCATACACAGAAAGTATTAAAGGAGCTGATAATTTTGAATTGCTGAAATAGCTGAAAAACATGTGGAAGAAAAATGGATCGTCTCAGTACTGTGAATCTCTTAATAGCATTCATACAATAAAACATAAAGACAGAATTAAAGTAGGTGGTAAACTTCAAAATTAAAACAAAAAATACAAGAGAATGCTCCTCAGACACATTAAGTACCTTCTAACAACCATTATGCCTTTTTTTCCACATGGCTGCTGGTTTTTGAAGACAAAAACATGTTGCCTTCGGTATACTAACAAGCAGACTGCTGCTTCCTTTACTGATAACAACTTCTTTTGTTTTGGACCTAATCAGGAAATGGGCACACACTTGAATGGGCACATTCACAAAATAACACACCCTATACAACATCCCAGCAGAAATAATACACTTTTAGTAAATGCTGCAGTGAAAAAACAATGAAAAGAACAAAAATAAGTGTCAGAAATGGTTTCAGTTCAGGAATATTTTGCTCCTGGGGCCAGGCTTTACAGTAACGGGTATTAAACTGAGTGACCTGCACTGTATCTACTCTGACATGTCTTATCTTTGTGCCTCAGTCCTGCAGTACAGAGGTCATTATCATCGCTCAGCATCAATGAAACGCTTGGTCTTCCTTTGGGATGATTTGTGCTTCAGTAGTTTCTGAGGAGTGGTTCATTATGTATACATCAGGGTGAAGGCCTGCCGGTGGCCAAGCTTATAGGAAACTCTTGACCTTTGCAAAACATTACCGCAACTACTGCTCTTCATCCTCATCTCTGGGACATTTGCATGTCTCAGCGAGCTCAGCCCAGGCCCTTAAATTTGAGGGGCCATTACCATAAAGCTTGTGTGTCTCGTTGCTTTATGCATGGACGAGCAGAACGCCTTTGAACTAATCTGAATAGGGAATCTGTAATTCATTATTCATTGCATGGTGCTGCTTTTAGCTGCAGAACACCAGGACTTCCCCCTCAAAAGTTAGAAGTGGAGCAGAGAACAGAGGGTCCTGCGCTGGATGTGCCTTTTAGGACAATTAGCTAATGTTTATGCATGTTTAAAGTGCAGTGTTTACGTGTGAGAAGCTGATGCCAAAAATGTATTTGAATAACAAATCAAGTGCCATAAAATATGTCCAGGAGCAGGGGCAGAGCCAGAGAGGGGCAGAGCCAGAGAGGGGCAGAGCCAGAGAGGGGCAGAGCCAGAGAGGGGCAGAGCCAGAGGGGGGCAGAGCCAGAGAGGGGCAGAGCCAGAGGGGTGGCCCCCAGTGGCCACTCCCACATGATTGACAAGTGGGGCGGGGTTTGCAGGTGGCATTTTAAAGATGGGCATTTAATGAGAAACATTTGTTGCTAGCTACTTTCAGATTGTCATGGGTTGTTGCCCTAGATTGTATCTTGGATTTTGTGTTTGAAATCAGATTTTGTAAAAGATTGTTTCTCAGCTACTACTAAGCTAATTTTCACTTAAGCGTGTTGAGTTTGTTTGTTTGCTAAAGGGGGTTTTTGAAAATAAGGGGCAGATTAAAAAATATATATTTATCTTTTCATTTATTTTTCATTAATGGCATGATTTATTTTATTTTACTGTATACAGATTGAAATGGGGAAAAAAAGAATAAAAATGGCTAAATTATAGCTGTTTTGTGAAAATTTGCGTTAGCAGTTATCGTGGTTGGGACTAATCATTATTAGCTATGATCACACAAAAAATAGTTCAGCTGAATTAGAGCTATTTGCTGTTAGCTGGGTGGCCATCTTGAATTTTCAAATCCAGACTAGTTTTATTTATTTGTATGCGCTCTGTCAAAAAACACCTTGGACACCCCCCGTGCCACCCCATGCAAAAATGTCTGTGTGTGAGGGATAATAAATCCTGTTTTATTCTTGATATAACTCAGAAATATAAACTCTATTACATGAATTTTCTGAACGTTTTGAACAGTTTTCAAACCTGTTTCATATAAATAATTGATGAGCACAGCTCAAACGCAGATTAGACATAAAAGGATCATTCATTTACTCCAAAGTCTGACTTTTCTTTACCTTTTAAGCTTTGCGTCTTTGCCGTTTTATCAAAAATGACAGGTTACACGCTGATGAAAGACTCGGTTGAAATAGCTGATGCAGTTATTTTTTTCCTAGCTGTGAGGTCTCTGGCAGTTCTTCCTCCCACTGAAAGCCTCATCAGCTGCACTCATGAGCTTGTTGCTGCTGATCAAAGTCAGAGGGAAGATACAACAGTGAGCTCCCTTCTCTTCCCAGAAGAAAATCTCTGCACAATCACATTTAGGAGCAGGTTTATGTAAGTCGAATCTGTTATATGAGCTCATCACTCGATCACTATCACTGCGAGGTTTTTAAACTAATAAACGCCTGAACTATATCTTTATACGTTAAAGTGGTCCACCTCCGGAGTTCAGATTTCAGTTTCTGCAGCCTCTTTGACCACCCTGACAAGCTTGAACATTGTCAGCATGGTTATGAAATTCAATATTTTTTTTAACAAATGTTCCTGGGATGTGCTTTCCCAACTCTCTGGTTTTATGAATAAATGATGACCAGAGCAGAATATTTAACAGCAGGTACAGAGTCAGAGGGAAGCAGAACGCGGGACCATAAAATTTACATGAATGGAATTTAAACTGTAGAACAAAATAATTAGATTTTTGCATTTTTTTTCTCAATTATGCAAAAACGTTGGTAATGATGGGAAACCCCAGATGGAGGCTGTAATCAAAAGGCAGATTTCACCAACAAAAGCTCCTTTGAGGCAAGATGTGAAGGAAATTAAACCTCCAGAAGACTATAAAGAAAACTGAAAAACCTTGGGCTACAAAAAGAAGCTAATAAGTAACTGAAGGCAGGTGGGATGGTTGGATGGTTGGAAAGTGGGAAAAAAAAAGCTGAAACAAAACATATATATTAGAACAAAGAACCATAAAAGTAAGATTTAAAACACTATCTGCACTGAATATTTAAGCCTGCAGTCATCTTACTGTTTAAATAAATAAGTAAATGCATTTTCTTTGTTACTTTATATTTTTATTTACTGTTATTTAACCAGGCAAGTCCAGTTGAGATCTCAGATCTCTTTTTCAAGGGAGGCCTGAGCCTGAAGGCAACCTATTGTACATGTTTTTAGAGGTGGGGGAAACCGGAGTACCTGGAGAAAACCCACTGAAGCACGAGGAGAACATGCAAACTCTGCACAGAAAGACCCCAGGTCCAAACCGGGGATCGAACCCTTCTTGCTGTGAGACATCGGCGCTAACCACTGAACCATTGTGCCGCCATAAAGATGTATATATATATATATATATATATATATATATATATATATATATATATATATACTGTGTGTGTGTGTGTGTGTGTGTGTGTGTCAGTGTGCCCATCAGTGTGTGCTCATGAGCATTGGTGCATTATTCCTGTCCTGTAACCAACGAGTGTCTCTCAGAAGGGACAAGGCGAGGCCACGTAAGCACTGACAACCAGAAGCGATAAGATGAGATAAGATTAGATAAGGCCTTTATTGTCATAGTACAGAGCACAATGAAATTACATTTCAGAACAGCCATTCACAAGAAGACAGAACATAACAAACATAGGAGAACAGGTGCTCTGGGTCATGCAGCCATCGACCTGTGTACAGAACAAGGATCATCTTCATGAAGACTAAAAAAAAACACAAGGAAAGATGAGGAGGAAAAAAGCAAAGCATCATATTAGGTCTGCCCTTCTTGAAAAATGACACACTATATGTTTATAGAAAAAAAACCTCTGCATAGAGCACATTTATTAGCCAGGAGGAGTAAGTGAGTTTAGGGGGGCATGTATCTGAAACCATGAGTGTTGTATGCACTTGTGTGAATATCTGAAAAGTAAGTAAAAATGAAAAAAAAGTGTAAAATAACTCAGCAATGAAAGAAGAAAATGTGTGCATTAGGTGAGAAAAGGTAGATTAATAAACTGTTTAAATTCAACATGTAGAATTGAGTTTTTGAACTGGTGACAATGCCCATAGTAGAGAAGGTTCTGCTGTATAAAAATAATTGGTACCACTTTACAATAAGGCTCCCTTTATAGATGGCTTATAAATAGTTTATAGAAAGGTATTAATTCATCTGTAAACACTTTATAAATCAATATTAAGTGTTCATTATACATTAATTAAGGATGAGAAAGAGAAAAAAACTGTCTGGTTTCTTGCCAATTAATGAGCCAAATCTTTTCATGTATATATTACATCTAAAGATGCTACATTAAACATTTCACAGTAGTTTACTATAAGCACAATAACGTATTGGAAACACATATTTTACATATAATATTGTACTGTATTACTACATTATACACAACTATCAAAGAGAGCCTTATTTAAAAGTGTAAAACAGTACATTATTTATTAATGACTAATAAACATGTATAAATGTCATAAGGGAGTCTTATTATGGAGGTTTATCTATTTATAAGCCATCTGTAAAGGGAGCTTTATTTTAAAGTGGTACCAAATAATTAAAGAACAAACATCTAAACAGAAAAAAGAGAAGCTGAGACATTATCCCCTCTCTCTGCACTCATTGGTTTAGTGAAGCACAGCTGCAGAAGTGCCCTGTAAAATAGGACTTTGAAGTCTTGGAGGAAAACGTCTGTTCTTGTTCACAAAAACTGCTCAGCTTCAAGGTTAGGACTTTAATTTAAACTTCAGGAAACATGAGTAATTTTGAGTTATTTAATGAGTCACAACAACAAAAATGATCAAGGATTAGTTTCTGGCTGCAACAATCACTTATGAGTAAGCTTCAATTCAGAATGAATAGCATTTTTTTTTGTTATTTTGATACCTCTCTGTTTAAGACGTACTTACTTATGGGAACATGGGCACACCAACTGAACTTTCCTTGGTGCACTCAAAAAATAGATGTAGTGGATTTAATTTTTAAAAATCATGTCATCTGGTTCCATGCATTTACTTTACATTTACTAAATGCGTTAACTTTACTCAGTTCAGTTGAGTTGAACCAATTGGCATAATTTTTTTAATAAAATCCATTCTGTTTTTTGAGTGTACAAATTTGGACTCAGATTGAAATAAGTGAAAACAACAGGGGTGCACAGAGAGAGTGGCAGATGAGCAATTGGACAAACTAAATTGGGCCGTGGCTGTTGGTGTTGGTGTGAGCAGTGGGCAGTGCTGCTGTCAGGAAACTCACCAAGGTTGACTTCCTCTGCAGAGCTATCAGTGATGCTGTTTGAGCTTTACTCTGAGGTGCACACAAACAATCACACAGGCACAGTGTGCAGTGCAGAGATGTCAAAACTGGACCCTTTCCCAGTCACCTTAAGAAAAAGTTTACAGTTTCTAAAAAAAAGAAAGAAAATTTTAAACTATAATATTGCACAAAGGTTTATGGTCATAATGCTGGGATGATGCATCCAAAACAAAATTGTTGCTTGCTTGTGAATACAGCAGTAATGAGAAGCTGGGTTACCCTGATATTACTCTCATCCTTGAAGAATACATCTGATCCTGCAGCATGGAGCTGCAGAGGGTTGCATCATAACATCACAAGAAGCTCACAAACTGGAATCAAAAAAAGCACTCCTGTAAGTGTGTCAAGTTTCTCCCGACCCTTACTTTAGAGGAGCGAAAGATACAACACATTGTTCATAATTAATCAGAGAGGAGTTTCCTTCTGCTGTATCCATGGCAACAGTCATGATGCATCAGTAGATGATGAGTGGAGAACTGAGGATGACCCGGTCCTCCGTCCAGTCACCAGTGGGACCACAGCAATAATAGATTTTCCTCATCTGATCATCTGAGCAGTTGGCCCCAAGGCTCAAATCCTACCTGTCAGTTTTAATAAAAGACTTTGCTCTACTTATTAGGGATCTCACAGCACAGAGTGGAGTCTGTAAAGTCAAACTGGAGATCTAAAAAAAGATCTTTTATTACTCCTTCACATCATAAGAAGTTAGACTGAGGAACTTGATGCTGAAGTGTTGCAGCAGTTTTACATCATGTAGGGCTTTGGGGATCTGACAGGTTGAGTTCTGGCTGTGTTTTGGGCTGTTGCTTGTGTTGTAAAGCAGGAAAAGCAGCGGGGATCAATAATTTTATCAGGATCTGGACTGTGAGACGAGAAATTGCTCCTGCATCCTTAAATAAATTCATCATCACGCATAAGAATTATCGGTGTAGCCTTTGAACTGTCCTGAATATTTATGGCAAAGTTTTAGACAGTTTTGCTCAAATGCATGCAAAAAAATAATATAAAATAAAAAATGCAGTTTACTCTAAAATAACCAAAATGTTCAAGTGAGTGCAGAATGTATATAACACTAAAAGTTCTTTATAGCAGGGCTATTCAACTGGTTCACTCATCTATCAAGCCCAAACCCCAGTTTTCCACTTTAACTCAGATAAGTTCTTTTAGGTAAACATAGACATGTTTGGTATCTACAGAAACGTCAGAATATTGGCTAGAAGCTGGTAAAAAACATTTCTATGAACACCCAAGACTGTTAAAACTACAAGCAGTTGAAGATAAAACTATGAAAGTGAAAATAAAATTGGTTTAAAATTTGGCAAGTCAGAGATGTCAAAATAATATATGTTTAACAGGAGGCATACTGTGTTATTTTAGTTTTTGATATTGTTTTATTATCACTACTGTTATTACATAAGGTTCTGTATGTTGGATTCATGATCAAATGCAGCAAAATAAACTATTTCAAAGGTAACAGATCTTTGCAATACTTGGTTTATTTACAGAATGAATTTAATTGCTGGATGTTCGGCCCCTGAGCTGTTGGCCTGCAGTGTGGCCCCAAGAGTAATTTAGTTGAACAGTCCTGCTTTTATAGGAATGTACATCCCAGGTTTTACTGAGGAAACCATGGCAACACAGTCCAAACTAAAATACCCTGTAACTAAATTTACTGAGCAAATCTATTAAAACTTTCATTTCTCTGCTGCCCAGAAACTCTAAATTAAAAATATTACAAAAGTCTCTTTTTTATTCATGGTCATCTGTTAATCTCTGGCATTTGACTTAATTTAATCACATTTTATTTGATCAAGAATGACGCAAAAAAAAAAAGATATGGATTTTAAAAACTGCTTAAATTATGAAGTTCTTTAAATAAAAAAAAGAAAAAAGTGGGACATTTACTTGACCTCCACACAGTATATAAATAGTACAAGTATTATGTGCGCAGGCATGGGTTGTAATTTGGGGTTCTCTGGGGAAATTAACATGTCTGCTTAATGTTTCTGGTGTTGAATAAACAAAACATAATCACATTATGGTGTATTATTGCAGCTCGTGTGTGTTCTTATACTTTCCTGCTGTCGTTTGTGCCTTATTAACACCATGCTGTGCGCTTTCTTTCTGTCTTCCGAGCTGCCGAAACGCACCAGAGGAGAGTTAGTTAAAAGGAAGCTGGTATAGACTCAGACAGGGGCTGTCACTTTGAGGCGGTTTGCAGGCTCTCAGTGTTGTGTGAAGAAAAAAAAACTAAAAAGGAGAAAACTGAGCTGATTGGAGTCTGGGAAAAGAAAGCTCAGGGCTGATGCTGCACACACACACACACACACACACACACACACACACATGCATGGTTAGAGATCCTTGAAGGCAGGTCTGTCAGTGGCAGGTGGGAACCCCAGGATTTGGTAATGGCACGGTCCTGATGGATCTGTTGTCTGACAACCTGCAGTGTTTTTCTCAAAAACAGGCCAAACACAGCAGGGAGGGAATGAGTTTTAAATCACCTGCGTGACCCTTATCCCTCCCACTTCTTACATCTTTTTACTTTTATTATAATAAAGACTGAATGTGAATAAACATATTAATTCATCATCCTTTATACCTCTGTGAAAAAATCATTTTATAACCATTACCTTCTAACTTCACAGTCGAGCAGAACAGTGTGTTATTATGCAAGTTTAGCTTTTTTGAGCTTTATATCATGTTATGATGTCATTAGTTCATCAAAAACATACACAGAGTGTAGCTTTGATGCATTCATGCATGCAAAGCACCACCTATTTACCCAAAGCTCCTCCCCCTGGAGCTCAGTCTGCAGCCGAGCTCCGCCCCACAGAGCACCCCCTCCCCCAGCGCATTGTTGTGAAGACATGCTGAAGTGGGAGTGTTGGAAACGGTAGGTGGTTCTTAAAGAGGCCAATTTCAAGGTGAGGCCCAACTAATTAGGATTGCAGATTTAGTATGTTTGAGTTTAACACAGATCATTTAACAACTTTATATTTGATCAAAAATAAATGATTTTGAGGTAATAAACTAACAAACAGAAGAGTGAAGATATAAAAGTTTTGTTTGTTTTTTTGGCTTTTTCTCTGAGCTTTTATTTATTCTAAAAACATCATATGATGAGACTGACTGCTGACTATTGGTAAAAACATGATCAAAGGATTTATATTTTAAGATACAGTTGTTGTATTTCTTTCCATACTTGGGAAACAAGTTTTCAGAGATAATTAAAGTGAAAAATCAACCAGCGATTAGATTTTTTTCGTTCTCCCGAGGGTTTTGCCCAGGGTTATCCCCTTCCATGATTTCATTACTGTACAGTTTCACTTGACTTCTTGTTTCATCTTGTAGCAGTAAAAAGATGATCGATGTATTTGGTTTTACATGACCTGGAGATGTTTTGGGTGATAAATAAAACATAGCAATAATTTATTCCCTTCAGAGCACCACCTCCACAGCTGGTGGGGATTCTTCTAAACTCAAGGATTCACACAGATTTATGCTGAAATAAAACCTTGACACAAGTCCTGCTGTGGGATTGACTTGAGGGGGAAAAAAGAAAATATGATCCATTTTGAATATTATTCAAAATAGTGAAGAAACTGCTGTCATATTTGTATTTATGTGACTTTTAGCTGTCGTAAACTGAGTTAATCATGCACAATAACTGATTCAGCTGCATTTTTATGTGCAGTGTAGCTAACAATATGACAAAGTTGACGTTAAATAGCGAGTTCACCTGAGCTGAATTTGGTGAAAGCTGTAAAATCTAATTCCCATCATTTTTTAAACTAATTAAGCCTTTTTATAACCCTGAAAGTCATAAGAATGAGGTAATTGATTTCCAATAAAAGACCACTAATAGTTTATATTTTCCATCAAAAAGAAAAAAGAGCTGATTAACTGAATAACTGTGTATTGATCTTCTGAGCCTTGACTTTGAGTAGATTAGTGGACCCAAACCAAAGCTGTCAAATAAAACTAAAACCATAGGATTCAGGTTTTTAGTATTTTAATAAAAAACAAGCTGAACCTTTGAGCTTCAGGGTAATTCTGAAGTGAACTCATGAATTTTTATCACAATTTTAGTTGAGAATATTTTTAGGAAAATGATCTCATTCTCCTATCTCAGCAAGAACACATCCATTATCTCCGGGGGAAATAAAATCAAAGTGTGATTAAATTGGGCTGCAAACTGCAGGCACAGCTGTGAAAACCAGTCCTCGTCTCTGCAGGGTTAAAGATCTGAAGGACCAGTCAGTCCAGTTTGATCCGAGCCACCCACAGAGTTAAAGGAGTTTAAGTTGCTGCCCAAATGCAAAGAAAAAAAAATCAAAACAAAAAAGCTATTTTTTTTGTTCTGTTTGCCACTGGAATTTAAAAATAAATGTTTGTCATTTTATATTTTTTTTACATGAGGTCAAATATTTATTATCGTCCGCTGTAATAAAAAGTGGGGTGTCATGGAACTGATTTGACTTCCTGTCTGTTTCAGATATTTCGATGGCCCATCGCCAGCAGACTGGACGGAAACGAGATGCTCGAGATTCAAGTTTTCAACTACAGCAAAGTTTTCTCCAACAGGTGCGATGCAGGTTTCTTCTCTAAACTTTTGTATTTAAAAGACTCTAACTGCATCATATAAAGTGCAGTTTGGAATTCATTATATAAATTATATTTTTATTGTTGAAAATATATGTAAATACACATTTAATATCATATTGACTATATGGTAAAACAATCAAACATGAAGCAAACTGTGAATGAAGACGGAGTAAAAATAGCCACTGGCTTTTTATTTTCTGGAAGTTTTCCTCCTTTTATTTAGTTTTTCAGAGATATCTGACCCTGGTGAATAAATCTGAACAGAGTACACTTTTGTTTGCCAATCTAAGGGATGCCAGAGTCCTTTGAAACAACTTTGAGTTGCAGCACAGCCAACAGCATTTCAGAATAAATTGTATGTGGTTTCAGCCCCTTCCTTGCCTTTCTATCACAGCCAGAGACCAACTCGGATTGACACATGATGCATGTCTCTAAACTACGAGGGGAACAGGCTCAAATTCCCTGAGAGCTTGAGCTAAATGAATCGAATTGTTCGTGCAACATGTTGAAAACACTGAGCTGGTCATCAGTCAGTTCACATCAAGGTAATGAAATTGCAAATAGTGCCTCAGTAATTGGCCCATTTGTCACAACCTCCTCCCTAAAAAGACAGACCATGAAAACACAGTGTGGTGTAGAAAAAGGTTGCAGGACCTCAGGTTAAACAGGTATTCTTTGAAACGTGTAATCTGTGTGAGTTTAATAAAAGTCAAGTGTTTTTATTAGATCAAGTGGTGAAAAGAAAAAAACAAAATCAGCATAATCAGATAAAGTTTTATGTTTATTGTGCTAATTGAAATGTTGCACCATACATTGTGAAAGAAACATTGTTCATTTTGATTGTTTTGTTGAACAGTTGAAGTACTTACATTAGATCAGCTTGTTTCATGATCTCAGAGACCTCAGGAGATACTTCACATCAAAAATAAACTAGAGAACTGGCTTTTTCTGTGAAAGATGTAGTGTGAAAACCTAATGCTATAAAATATTATAAACATATAAAAATAGCAACTTGTAGTAAAATGGCCAAAAAGCTAAAGTTAGCAGAAAAGTAGCTGAAAAATCTGAATCAAGTACACAGAAGCAGAAATGTTTGCTGAATTAAGCAGCTAAAAGAAGTAGCTAAAATGATCACGAAAAGGTAAATTTAGCTGAAATAGACAAACATTAGCTAAAATAGCTAAAAAGTAGCCTAAATTAAAAGCTTAAGGAAGCTAAAATTATCACTAAGAATTAAAAATGAAAGCTGAGCCAGAACAAAAGGTTTAACTACTTTGAAGGATAATTTGCTGCAACACTAAACGTAAATGTCCTGAATGTTTTGATATAATTGTTGAAATAGCAGAAAAACTGCAGAACGAGATTTGTGCCGAAAAAACAAAACAATCTCAGCAGTGTGAATGCTTGATAAATATTCACACAATAAGATTTGTCTTGATATTGCTATAAGAAAGCTTGGTGTTCATGCTGTTTTCTGCTTCGCTCCAAGAAAAATAAACCACATAAAGAAATGTGAGGCTTTTGTTCCCGGTCTGACTAACTGTAGCTCATTGAGATAAAAAACACGATCAGAGGGGACAATGAGGAGTGTACCTCTCACCAATAATCAGGTTTTTCACAAGTTCATCCAGCATGCAGTTCAGAGTTTATTCAATTCAAAGTCTATACTCTTATAGATTTTTTAGTAGCTTATCTAGTAGTTTTTGAGTTTGTGTTTTGATTTATTTCCTTTGTGGTTTCTGTGTTCTCCCTCTGTGTTATTAGATTTATTTGTTGGGTTTTGGCTGTTTTTGTTTTCTTGCTTGTGATTTTTCTCTCCCCTGTGTTCCCTGCTCGTTTCTCAGTCAGTCAGCCGGCCACGCCCACTTCACCTGTTCCTCGCTCTCCATTAATCTCAAGCTGCAGTCAGTCTCCCGCTCATCCATAGCCCTATATATTCAGCTTCTATCCACCTCCACATCAGTTCTGCACTGTTTGTTTTTATTTCTGAGATTATTTCTTTTTTCATCCTGCAAGTTGTAAATCTTTTTGCTGCTCCGTCAGTGTTTTGTTTTTGTTTTAAGCTCAAAAAAACAAGTTTTTTTTATCTCCTTATTTCTTGGTCCAAAACCTTCACTGACCATGATGCCTACAGGCCGTGGAATGAAACATGTTTTAGGTTCAATCTGAGTTTTGAGTAGTGTTAGAAACCACAGATGACTGATAGAGACACACGGCTGCTGTGTTCTAATTTGTCATAGTTTTTTCTCTTATTTTTTTCCTTTCCCCTTTGTTTGTTTTTCTGGCAGTGTAATATTTGTGTCTAAAAGGTTGTGACCTGTTGTCAGAAAGCATGACCATCTCCAGTGTCCGAAACAAATCCAATCAAATTGTTACAGCTGCTGTTTCTTTTTTTTCCCCCTTTCTCCCGTCTGGCTGATTGATGTGTCTTCTCTGCAGTTAATGACCCAGACTGAGGGAAGATTACATTCCCCTGACACTCGTTACAACTTTGTATGCTTCTCAGTGTGTGTATAAGTGTGTATAAGTTTGTATTGTTTTAGTAGTTTTATTCAGGTGAGCCTATCACGCCTGCCACGTGTGATTGTAGTTGTTTTGCACATGTGTACTGTAGACATTGACTCATTTCTTGTCGGCTCACAAAGACGAAGAGAAGTAAAAGGTTTGTGGCGGCCGTGCAGACAGATGTTGTAACAGTTTTATATCAAGGCAGCTCTGTTCTGTGTGGAGAAGTGGCCCAACATTTGTTCACAAACTAAGATTCATAGTTTAGGACACCTGCCTTGCCTAATAATCTGACAAAAGTGCAAATTGTCTTCAAAATTTAAAACGCCTTCTGGAGAGTTTTAAATTGTGAAGCATCAGGAATGTTAGGAGTTTTCTCAGGGGCTGACAAGGTGTCAGTGTTGGTCTGTCCTTTGGTTTGTTTCATTTTTAATACAGAATCTCAACAACATCTAGGCCAGAGGTGTCCAATCCTGGTTCTTGAGAACCACCATCCTGCAAGTTTTATTTGATTCTGCACTAAAAAAAAAACAGATTGTTGGATTTATGTCAACAATTTCCAGTCAGTGTTGGGCAAATGTAAAATTACTTCCACATTTATTAAAAAAAGAAACATGTAAGTTATTTTACATCTAGAAAACTCAGCTTAGTGGAAATTATTGACTTATTGATGAAGTAAATCCAACACATCTGTTTTTAGAATATCTTTTTAGAAATATTTTTAGAATTTTTAGAATTTAGAATATATTTTTAGAAATCTGTTTTTTGCATAACTTGCATAATGCACAAATGTCAGATCCCATTTGTAAGACCGAAAAGAGAAACCAATGATTTAGGAGTGAAGAAATAAAAACACAAAATTGCCATTAGATGTCTGCAGATAAAAACAAAACTATACCACATAGCAGTAACATAATGACCCCCGCACGCAGCAATCCACCACAACTGAGAAGTCTTTATTCCTAATAAATGTCATGCTATATAGGTGTATCCCAAAATTGTACTGGTTCTTTTTTTTTGGGGGGGGGGGTCACAAAAAGACTTAACTAACTACTAACACCTGCCTTAATTACTGATGCACTGCAGTGTTAGTAGAGAATCAATTCAAACATTCTCTAACCATTAATTCATGTCAAACACATGATGTGAAAGTACGTTTATATGAGCATTTATATACACACAGTATATAGAATAAAATAGAAATATATAGAATTCACAAGTAATTAAGCATGAATAAACAATGAGTGTGTTGGTTTTTGAAGTAATTAGCCTTTATGGGTAAAGCATTAATACATGTGTTGATTTATAGCTTATTAAGTCTGAATTATCCTTAATTGTGATGTTTTCAAGGTTAACTAACTATTTATTAATGATTAAGTAATGCTAAATAATGTGTAGTTACTAGTTAATATAAACTGTTAACAAATTATTTAATTTTAGTTAAATAAATTTACATAGCAGAAACCACTGAATGACTAAAGAGATTTTAAAAACACTAATAAAGGTCATGAAACTGTTAATGTCTGAAAAGAGACAAAGTTTTCTACACTTTGCTTCTGAGTGTGATACAGAAATATGACACTTTTATAATTGTATTTCCCTTTTTTTTTTTTTTTTTTTGGCCTGGATGTTTTCTCAACCGTGATAAAACAGCATCAGTACTTCCCTCCCACACCACCACCACTGTCTTTGATGAGAAAAAGAAACAGCCTGCTCCCTTGATACAAGCTGAAGATGTAACGCTTGATAAGCACAATATTTAGTATTAAAATAATTTAATAAAAGCACATAAAATTCTGTCATGGTAAAAGAGTCGTAGTTTTATGCAAAACAAGAGGAAAACGGTGCTGAACAATTCTTGAACCACAAAACCAGGACTGAACCAGGAATCCAAACTTTCTAACGTACACACGCAGACGTACTTTTGCACACAAACACACACACATACAGTAAGCCCCACTCGGAACATAAATGGATAAATTATTCAAGGTGAGTCACAGCTGGTGTTGTTCTCACACCTGCTCCATATGTCCACAATCGAGTCACTACAATAGTCGATGTGCTTCGTGCCTTTAGGTCCTGACGCAGCGTGAGGCCAGAGTGTCACACATGCTAATAATAAGTAAGCTCACATTACTACAACACAAAGTAGGCAGTGATGCATGGAGAGGGTGGGGGTCTCTGTCCAGCATATACAGCATATAATTAGTTTGTTTTTTTTCTGCTGGCTGAGAGATGTGTTTTATATTAAACTTCCCTGCAGTACTCTGTGTGTGTTGGTGTGTGTGTTGAATCAATGGTCTGAGGCTGTCTAATGAAAGAATACTACAGGACAATTAGCAATGTACCTTTGACAAACTCAAAACATCTCAGTTTTACTTTAAATCAACAAAATGCAATTTTACTATAAAGAAAACAACATTTCTAGAGGAAAAAGACAGGGGTTTGGGTATGCACTGTTTGTGTTTTACATTCTTGCTTAACCTTTTTATGTTTTTAGTCTAATTTTCTTTTCAAAGTCTAGTGGGTGCTGTCACAGTTTGTGCCAATCAGGGCGAGAGTGATCCGGTATAATCTTAGCTACCTACTTCCTGGACCTGGAGGTGTAAAAGTCCTCAAGTGTGGATGAATTACAGCTGATCATCTTTTCTGCAGAACATATGATACCCTGCAGTCTGCTCTTGTCCTTCAGTGGAACCAGTGGTGACAGAGCTAACGGTGTCGAAGCTCACTATGATTGTCTTTGGCTTGTTGCACTTCAGTTGCCTCAGAAAGTAGACCCTCTGCTGGGGCTGGTTGTATTCACTGTGGAGATGAAGAGTGTGATGATGGGTGCAGGAGAGCTGCTGAAGTCCACCACCATCTCCACTGACTTAAAGGGGCTATATCATGTAAAATCCACTTTTTGGAGCTTTATACCATGTTATAATGTTATCCTCTCATCAAA
>JARVGW010000086.1:13623028-13648418 GCA_031762495.1 Anablepsoides rubrolineatus | reverse complement strand
TTTGACATAGTTACTTTATTTTAGTATAAATTTGGAATATAGGCTTGGAAAGCACATAACATCGCCCCTTTAAAGAGTTTTAAGCTTTAGATTGTTCTAGCTGCACCAGTCCACCAGATAGATCAGGGATGGGCAGCTTTAAATGATGGAAGGCACCATAATTTAGTTTACTTCCCTCAGCTTCTTGTTGATGTGAAATTCTTGTCATAAAACACCTTGGGTCCAGACTCCTGCATGGTTCTATTCTGGTAAAAGGTTGCTGCTCGGTAAACTTTATATAAGCCTTCATGGCTTCATGACTAAACACAGGTTTGCCTTTAAACTCTGTGAATAGATAGTCTACCTTCCTTTTCACCTGAAGAAAGCGTTTTTATGTTCAGTTTTCTTTCCTCTGTGGTGGCATCTGCATTGGAGGTGCCATCTAGTGGCAAACTTTGTCATTACAAGCAATTCAGTGCAGCTAAGACACTTACACATTTTTGTAATTTAAAAAAGTTAATCTAAGAGATGATTTGAGTGTGGGTTTTTTTGTTTTGTTTTGTTTTTTTCATTAAAAAAGGCAGCCCCTACAAAAGTCACCCGCGGGACGGATGTGGCCATGGGCCACCAGTTGGCCATCCATGTGATAGAGCAATAAGTCACATTTAAGCATACATTCTCATGCAACCTTAATAAAAATTTACAAACAAACCTCCATAAATCGGACTTTGTCATCTGCACCAACCAGTTACTTAAGACCCAAGTTAATACTGCGCTGTATTACAAGTCGTTCCCTTTTTTTTTTTTTTTTACTAAAATCTGGGTCATATTCTTTTTAAGTCTTTTTCTCCTGTGATGGAACATGAGCTACACTCTGCCTGAAGGCATCGCAGCAATGAGAGCGACTGAACTGAACCACCATACAGATTGAAAAATGCGTTTATGGCCACCGACACCAAAAAAAGACTCCAGCTTAATAACTTTCTGTGGTCGAGAAATTCAATTATCCTCATCTGACTGTGTGACTTTTAGCATGTGAGGAAAAGAGACTGATTGCAATCATTTATCAGTGAAGACTGAGGTTGAAGTTTAGTTATTTTTTTCTCCACATTTTCCCTTCCTGGTGGACACATTACATACCTGTCTGAAAACTTTCAATCTGTACGCTGTTCTCCAGGTTGAGTCACTGGTGGCTGCACAGGATATTTTAAAATTGTGAGGTTCTGCTGCAGTTTTGATTTACTTAAAAAGAATCACAGAGAATGAAAATACAAAGGATCTCTGAATTATAAAGCAGATGAAAGTAAATTGTCGGTCAATAATGAATGCCATCCTTTGAAATGCTAAAAAGTGAACTAGAACATGATAGGCCCCGCTCGGTTGAATTATTCACGGCTTGTGCGTGTGCCGCCACGGCTGAAAGGAACTGACAGAGCAACAAACAGATCACCACGTCTGATAGAGGAAGTGCTGTGGATTCAAATTTTACTGTGACATTGCTCAGAGTTGTTGGAGTTAGGTGCTTCAAAGAAGTATTCTGCACATAAAAAAATAGATTTCTTTTCCGTCTCTTCTTAGAGTAATCAAGGCTGTAAAGTTGAGCGCGGAGTGATGCATTAAAATCATCTGCAACAGAGAAAGCGTCGTCTTAGCCTGAGGGGATTCACTAACTTAAAAGATGAGGGAAAAAAAGAAATTCAAAGTCAAGTTCTGGACAGAAATTGAGCTTATTATTAAAGCTTTGCTAACCCATATATCCTTACTTTTCAAAAAAAATTGAATTCACTGATGCAGTGAGAAAACCAAAACTTGTGGGTCATCCCTCCCTCATCATTGATGGAGGCAGAGAGAGATTAAAGGAATAGCTCAGATTATTCAAAGAAGAGTT
The DNA here is from genome assembly GCA_031762495.1 of Anablepsoides rubrolineatus. Classification (NCBI taxonomy): domain Eukaryota; kingdom Metazoa; phylum Chordata; class Actinopteri; order Cyprinodontiformes; family Rivulidae; genus Anablepsoides; species Anablepsoides rubrolineatus. Next base: position 13,646,551 of record JARVGW010000086.1, on the reverse strand, counting down.
TTGTGGACTATAAAAATGTAATATCTTACTTGTTGTAGATAGCTCTTTGAAAGATCTCAGTTTGGAGAAGAAATGTTTCATTCTGACTAGAATGATGAGCTAAAACAGGAATGGGCAACTGGTGGCCCCCGGGCTTATGTGGCCAGTAGTTGACTTTGTCCGGCCCGCCAATGAGAGAATTTTATTTTATTTACTTTAAAATAAAATTACTCAAAGAAGCTCTTAGAAATTTTTTTTGAAACTTACAAAAATGTATAAAAATGTCTTAGTGGGACTGAATTTGTTGTATTAACAAAGTTTACCACTAGATGGTGCTTCCAACGTAGATGCTAACAACTTAGTAGTTTCTCTTTGGTGTCCTTAGTAACTACTCAGTAACTACTCAGTAAATACTCAGTAACTACTCAGTAACTACTCAGTAAATACTCAGTAACTACTCAGTAACTACTCAGTAAATACTCAGTAAATACTCAGTAACTACTCAGTAAATACTCAGTAACTACTCAGTAAATACTCAGTAACTGCTAAGTAAATACTCAGTAAATACTCAGTAACTACTCAGTAACTGCTAAGTAAATACTCAGTAAATACTCAGTAGTTCCTCTTTGATTCATTCTGTGGACAATGGACTGGAAACAGTAGCAGCTGCATCACTATTGTCTTTTAGAAACTTCACATATATTTTGTGTGTATCCATATGCTGCATGATGCCATCTGCTTCCCAAACAGAATGATAAAGTTTGACAGCATATGTGTATAAATATACCCAAATATTTATTCATAGGATTTTGACATAATTAGTCTGTCTTTGATGAATTATTTTGAAAATACAGAGGTTGTGATTGTTCTTTTTCCTGTTGTTGTGTTGCGATCTTTGTAGGCTGACTCTGTACTTGCTTCGGCCTTCTGCAAAACTAGGATAGAGTTTAATTTAAGCAGATCACTGTCCTCACGCTGCCACCCTGCACAGGCAGTGTAAATGCTCTCATTCATTATAATGGGTGCATTTTTACTGCGGGCATCGGAGCAGAGCGGACGCAGTGTAAATTGTGGGTTAGATCTTTTGTTTACAACAGAAATGATTTGTTTACAACATTTTCAGAGAACCTCAATTCAAAAGACCTGAACCATCACCTGTGCAGGGAAAGAGAGACAATATTAGAGACTATTTATTTGCCCCATAATAAGCTTTCCTGCCTTTGTTGTTTTTGATCAAAAAGTTAATGAAAACATATTTGGCTTTTTGTATTCAGCTGCAGGTGTGCTGTGTGTTGGTGTGGACTTTACTTATATTAGTTTATATCCATTTTATAAGCTTCACATTGTTCTTCCAATGCAGCAGTATTCTTTGAAATGTGTTTGGCTGGAATGTCCTCGTTTAATGTAATTAGCTTTCCCCTCAAAGTTGTATTCAGCCTGGTGCTGTGTGTCATTTCCTCCTAAATGGCTCCTTTATTGCTTTATTTGAATATGTATAGCATGTGCGCAGTGAAATATGAACAGCTTTGTTTTTAGCTCATGAGTTATCTGAGGTTAGCAATAGAAATGACACATGGCTGTGCCTCAGTGTTCTCTCTTCTTATTCTTTCTGTGCGACTGATTGCTCTCCAAACAAACCCACTGTCATGACAAAAAAGAGGGGAAAAAAACACTTTTAAATTATTCACCAGCTTTAATTGGCTGCTTGAATGAGGACTGCACGGAATTTCCCTTCTGTGTTTTGTGTTTCTGTAACAACATGCATTTAATGAGCTTATTATAACTACAGTAGTGTGTCCTCGTGTGCACAAACTTTTTAAAATTCCAATTTTTACTTCTTATCATATAAGACAGTTTGTGTCACAGCAGTGCAGTTGTTGGAGCTGTCGCCTCAAAAGTCTCAGGATCGCCTCCCAGGCCTTTCAGGGTAGAGTTTTCATGTTCTCCCCATGCACTTGTGGGTTTTCTTTGGGTACTCTGGTTTCCTACCACAGACCAAAATCATGCATCTTTGGTAAATTGGTAACTCTAAATTGTCCCTAGGTGTGAATAAGAGTGAGGTTATAGAGCAGGGATCTGGAACCTGCAGCTCTCTGGTCCCTCTGCAGCAGCTTTTTGAAGCTTTGACCAGAACTCACATGAGATTTAATCTTTTGTTTTTTAAACAACAGAGTAGACTAGCTTTAGTGGTTTTCCTATCAATTTGTTCACAAAAGTGCAGGGAGTGAAACAAGGAGTTGATTAGATCTTCTACTTTTTGTTGGCCACTTCAGTAATCCTACTTCCAGCCAGGATGTTTTTTCTCTTAAACTCATGAGGATTTTTTTTATATCTTCAAGACAAGATGCTGAGATGAAATATAGTGAGTTGATTACATAACGATAAGTATTAGAGGGACAAAAACCTATGCCCCTGCATAGTTCAGTGTTTTCATTTTGTTTTAGTTTACATATATATGGTATTTTCTTTTGTCCAAAAGTGTAAAAATAATAATAAATATTACATTTCATTGTATATTTTTAGTTTTATAATGTCACCTTCACTGACCAGAAAAGCCCCCCATCAACAAACTTGAAGTGGCCCACGGGCCACCAGTTGATAATCAAAGTTATAGTATGTTTTCTGGCTCCTAACACGTTTTATCAGTGAACCATGGGGCACAAACCCCTGGGTTAGACTGCAGACTATATTAATAAATGCAAATTTGTTTTTGTGTAACTTTATGTATATTTGAGCTGTTTTGAGGTGTTGTGTACAGACAGCTTTGTCTCCGCTCAGTGTACCACATTGTGAAAAATAAAACACAGAAAAGAACAGTTGCCTCTGGTGAATAGAAAATACAATTTGCCAGATTTTGTTAGTGTAAAAGAACAGATAAAGGCAATGTGACAATGACTCAATAAGGTCTAAAACAGGTGAACAGTTGGGCAGCAGAGTATATCAAGGGATAAAAAAATCCATGTATTGATTTATGTTTACATTTCTTCCCTCTCTGTTGGTGTTTTCCTGCAGACTGATCGGGACTTTCTGTATGGTGCTTCAGAAGGTGGCTGAGGAGGGACATTTAGAGCTGACCGACACACTCATTGATGACAACAACACATCAATCAAGGTACAAAGTGACTGTTCACCATCAGCAGCTGGTGGGTTCAAATTCAGGCAGAGCCTCTTCATGTTGTAAAATTGTGCATGAATTCTTTAAAAACGGCAAAATTAAAAAATTAAACCGGACACAGTGCTGCAGGAGTGTCTCTTGATAAATCCTGCAACTCTCCAAACTCAAGCCCAGTTTCTTTCTTGCATTTGTTTTTCTTTTCTGGGCTCAGAAAAGGTGTCATTGCGGCCCTTCGTCTTCATCACAAACAGAGACGACGGATCAAAGACAATGGCTGAAATGACAAATCACGTTTTGCTTTATGAAGACTAAATGAGAATAGATTAGTAGTTTATTTCTGTGGTGATCTCCAGTGTGTGTGTGTGTGTGTACATGTAGGTGGGTGGGTAGGGTCTTTTGGCTTTATTGAAGTAAATTAATAACCGACTTAATGACCCCTACCTCACACACGCCACATGCATGCACGTGGTTACGGTTGCAAGGCAACACCTCCAAATAAATATGTGGTACACTGACAGCACTTCCACACATCCTATTGAAGTTTTATGGCTCACAACACAATTACATCATCATAGATCAGCTGAACATTTGCTTATTTAAACATATCGTGCTCTTTTCAGTAACGAGAGCAAAGCAGACATGTCAACACACACAATAAATTAAATATGTTCTTTTTTTAACAGTCATGCAACACGTGTTTGTGTACACAAACCTAATGAGAACAAACCCATTTATTAAGACATCTCTCTGTCTGTTAGTAAAATATCTCGTGAACTACTTGATGGATTTTAGTGAAACACTCAGAAAGTAATGATTGGGTGCAAAACTACAACTGATTGAGTTTTCAACCCCATCCAATACAAGATGGTTGTCACAGCTAGCTAACCATGGAAAACACAAAAATGGTTATAATTCAGCCACTTTTACAAGTATTGAGCTCAGATTTGGGGTGGCAGTAGCTGAACATGGCCCCCAACTCATACTTTGAGCTCAACACATTGCGTAACATTTTTTGCCTAAAATGTTAGCCTAAACTGTTAAAAACAACACTGTCTGTTGGCAAAACATTGTCTGTTGCCCCCTACTTATCACTGTGCTCTTGTTTTTGGCCGTTATTTTTCTCATTTTGATTGTTTCTACCTCAATGTTGAAGCTGCTGGCAACTTGTGAGTTTCCTTCAGGACAGGAGTGGTTCTAGGCGTGGGGCCACAGGGGCATTGGCCCCATCTGAAATGCCCCTGTCCTGTCACTCATCTGTCCTTTGCCCAAGAGTGACTGCAATCCCACTTCCAAACAGTAATGGCCCTAATGAGTCAAATGAGAATGTCCAGCATGAAGCAAGCTTACACAAGTCTATTTCAAATTGAATAATCTTGCAGAAAATTTATTTTAACTGACAACAATGGCTGGATTTTCTCACATGTTGTGTGTTTGAGAGTGTTTTATTTATGTACAGTAACAATGCATGTAAAATTGATAAGGAGAATTTACTGTTCAAGCTTTTACAAGTGTCTGAACATGACTGATTAAATTTATGTACCTTACAAAAACTGGGGATTTGTGTGCAAGCATGTTGAGCAAATACTTGGCCCCTTTATGAATACTGTGGCCCCTTGATGGCCCCGTACCATGAAAAGTCCTATATCCACCAGTATCAGGATAATAAAGTCTTATTTTAGCTTATCTTATCTTAGCCTCTCGTGAAGCACTGAACAAAACTGAGTGAAACTCTGAGAAAGTAATCATTGGGATAATTGGGAGATAACCCAACTGAAATTGAACAGCTAATCAACATTAGCTGAGACAAAAATGACTATAATTTAATGGTTAATGAACTGTACCTATATAGCACCTTTCATCCAACCAGAATGAGCTAGCTTTGGTGATAGCTGTGAGTTGTCCTCAACAAATAGTCTGAACTCTATCAAATCCTGCAAAATCTCAAAATATTCTGCATCAGAGGGTTGACCAAAACCAGTGTTTATCTATTTATTGTCTGATTTTTGGGTTTACTTGTGGCCTTTACTGAACAGTTTAAAGGTTCCTGATGGTTTACCACTTTAACCCGTTAACTTAAGTCACATAGTTAATAGGCAATTTTCTCAGCAGTAATATCAGCTGCTGCTCTCAAAACCTCACGAGGAATCATTAACGAGCGAATAAAGACGCTTTCTGCTTGCCAACAAGTGATTTACAGCCATTGTTTGCTTATAAAGAGCCCGGTGTTAAAGAGCTTCACATCAACAAGAAGCTGATGGAATTACAACGCTCCGGTAGCAACATCAGCAAGTTCTCACACAGCTTCAACGCCGATCCAGATATTTTATTGATTTTAAATCGTGCTCGGAGCCGCTCAGTGGTGGGGCGGGAGTGTGAGCCTGTGGTGAATATGAAATGTGTAGGAGAGCGGGGACGGCATGGTGGGACTTGTAAAGGAAAACAGAACCGTGTAAAATGTAAAACCCCCGCGGGGAGCGAGCAGAGGAGTGTCGGTGGAGAAACATCACATGGGAGTTTGGTGTTCACATCCACACAGGGCGGACTTTCATGAACCTCAGACGACACACAACGTTCATCCGTGTGGCAGGAGAGCCGTTAAACCAAACTACATATTACCTGGGAGCAACACTGGATGTACAACTCTGCACTATAGTGTTGTTGCCATGGTAACACATCCAACTCCTGGTGGACCACAGTCAGTGCCTGGTGAGGATGCGTTGCAGGGGAAAAAGAGCGCGAAGCAGAAAGAAGGAGCACCATGTATATATATATATATTTCCCCCCCCTCATCAGTCCTTGTCAGTGGAATAAATTGGATACGTAATAAAGATCAGGTCATGTTTGTCCAAACGTGTCTCCAACACGACACACTGAAGATAAAGCACAAATCCTGCCATGTTCCTGACCTGCATTAAAATCTCTATCTGAATTTCTCCAGCAAAAATGATTTTTTTTGTTGCAAACATGGAGACCTTGGTTCATTACAACACAGTGGCAGATCTAGGATTTTTCTGAGTAAGGGGCCATCAAGGGGCCACAATATTCAGAGGGGTCAAGTATTTGTTCAGCATCCTTGCACACAAATCCCTGGTTTTAGTAAGGTAACTTTTTGGTAATTTTTGTTTTTTGGTAAATATTTAACCACTCACACATTTAAACACAAAAGCTGGCACAGTAAATTCCCATTACCAATTTTACATACATTTTTACTGTACATAGATAAAACATTCAAAGACAGCATGTGGGAAAATCCAGTCATCATTGGTGAGTTGAAAGTCTTTCTGCAGGATTGTTCAAATTTTAGGAAAAGAAAAAGACTTCTGTCAGCTTGATTCATGCTGGACTTTTCTATTTGGCTAATTAGTGCCTCTAGTGTTTGGACATGGAACTGCATACAGCAATCATTGCTCTTGGGCAAAGGACAGATGAGTGATGGGACAAGGGCGCTTCAGGGGGCCAATAAAAATTCAGCAGGGGCCAGCGGTCCCTGTGGTCCCGCCCTTAACAAGCACTGGAACGCCCGTGTTCCGTTATAAATTTCATTTTTCTTTATATTGTCATGACTGCTAAAGTTAAAAATTCAAATTTTTAGCTATAAAAAGAGACCAAGCTTGTGAATTTAATCTAAAGAGTTCAAGAGCACTAATTTGTTTAATTTGTGTGTACTTTATAAGACAATTGATGCTATTTTTGGCCCGCAGGCAAATATTAAAAAGTCTGTAACTGAAGCAAATTCTCAAATCTGTCTCTGCGAAATAAATAAATAATATAAAAGAGTCATAAATCAAAACAGAATAATATGACTTTTTTTTCTGCATAATTTAAAAAAAGACACATTTTACAGCTGGTCTTACTTGATGAAAACGATATAGCTTTAAACATCTCTGGTTCCAAACATTGGTTTTATGACCTTTTCATTTCTTATGAACATTTATTTAACTTTTTCAGTCCTGATGAGCAGCAGTAACTGTTTTTTTTTTCAGATAAAAACTTATATAAGAGGAGATACCCCACCCACACACACACACTTTAATATTTTACAAGACAAGATACAGCTCAAAGCAAAAAAAAAGGCAAAATATCCTCTTATCTTTAATGTAAAAAATATGTTTTAATTAATTTAGTTGGATTAGCATTTAGGCTTTAGGTGGTTTTAGGGCTAATTCCAAGTATAAGAAGATAACTCTTTTCAACACATCTTAAATATGTCTGCATCAGCAGTAAAAAATTAGAAATTATGAGAGCGACCTCGTGACCTGTCCAGGGTTTTACCTTCGCTCAGTGACTGCTGGACATGTGCAGCAGTCAGCGCTGTGACCCGGAAAGAAAAACAGGAGCAGAGATGATGATGATGATGATGATGATGATGGATGTTTGGTGTTTTAATGACCTGCGAGCATTTCAACAAAACTTGTTGTGCAAAATAGTTTCTAGTTTACTTTTTAAAGTTCCTCCAGCGTTATTAGATTACATGTGCAGTTCATCCTGATGCCCATAAGAAGTAGATTAATGTCATTTGAGAGTTTTTGTTATTACCAAAGTCAATATAAATTTCTATTAATGCCTTGAGGCTGAATGACACCTCATCTTTTAGGCTCTTTTTCATCAACTCTTTTGTATTTTCAGACCAGCGTCACCATAGAGATTAGATACCAGCCGATGGATGGGACGATGGGAATGTGGAGCGACGGAGAGTTCCTGGATGTTCCTGATGACCGTGACGGGATGTTTGCCTTTGAAACGGACAGTTTGCTTTCAGGACAGAGCCACGGGTCAGGGACGTCCCCTGGACGGTCCCTACAGGGATCCATACCAACCTTCAGGAAGTGAGTAAAACTGTTTTCTACACAGTATCCTTTAGATAAAAGGATTTCATGCCCCAAAACATATGGAGGACTGAAACTGACATACCGTAATTAGAAAATAAAAGCAGATGGACCAATAAATAAATAAATACACCTAAAATGCACCAATTAAATTATAAAAGGAGAACTTTACCTCATGTTTTATAATTTAATTCACCTTCATATTGATTTTTCCAGCTTAGTTCCAATAAATTGTATATTTTAGCACATAATTTACATTTTACTGCTTTTAAAATACATCTTTCCTTTTACTTGTACATGCATTTGTGTCTCCTAAATGTTTATTTTTAATAACTTTTTATTTCCATGTGTTGCTTTCACATTTCTCTGTCTCCTGTTTTTACTTTACCTTGTGCATTTCTGCCTCATTATGCAAATAATGTGGGCGGAGCTTCTTGGGTCAGCTCCTCTCCTATTGGTCAACAGACAAGAAGGAGCAGGATCCGTGTGCAGATCTACTGTGTATGCTTGTTCTGCCTCAGTTTAGCTTAAAGTTTAGTTAAAAACAACACTTTTTCAAATGTAAATTATGTGCTAAAATATATAATTTTTTGGAACTAAGCTGGAAAATAAAAAATGAAGGTGAATTAAATTATAAAACATGAGGTAAAGTTCTCCTTTTATAATTTATTTATGCATTAAAGTGTATTTATTTTATATTTTTCTGTTTTTATTTGTAATTATGTCAGATTCGGTCCTCCTTATTATTACTGCTATCATGCACTCAAGGTTTTAAGAGAATTAGCTGAACTACATGGATAATCATAAGGATGATTCATGTTGGGTTTAATCTGATACACATATAAAACAAATCTTAATCGTTTTAATCAGTATGGTTGATGCAAAACTAGGAGAAATAGTGAAAAAAGTTGTATAATTTGTGTACAATGGTTGTGCATGGTAACCAGCAGAAGTCAGTTTGCTGTGCAAGGTCACAAAAACATTAGGAGGCTCGTCTCTGCAGCTTGTTTTTGAATTTAGCTTTACTCCGCCTACGGAGGATGGTTCATTCTTGTGGTTTTTTTGCTGAATAGTACATGGAATCATCTGTGGGTGGTATTGATTTCCAGCGAGACTATCAGCACAGTCAGACCTATAAACCCACCATTATGTTGCAAATTGAATAGGCAAGAGGGGAAGTGGTATGTTTATGTGTCTAAATGCCACCGTGATTATGTTTTTGTTTTTGTTCAGGGATTTTTTTTCTGATCTAACTTGCACTGTTTTTTGAAAAAGTAAGACATTTTTTGCAGTCTTGAAAAACAATATGATGAAGTGAATTCCATGGTTGTTGCATAATGAAGAAGAAATGGTGAAGAGCTGTCAAGTGGAAAGAAAGTTAAGTGAAGCTAAATTTTAGATGCAACATGCAGGACATGTTGCTAATTTTGTAACACATTCTGTTCTTTCTTTCAGGTGAGCAAGTTATGTTCTTTTTGTTGCAGCTTGCACAGAAACAGTCGGTTTGTGCACATTGTCATTGTGGTTTTTGTCCTCAAGAACATTAAAATGGCAAAGAAGAAAAGAAAAATGCAACAATGTCAAACTGAGCAAAGAAATGCTGCCCTAATCTCCATTTTTAATAGCTTTGCCTCTTCGAAACCTTTTACATCCCTAATTATGGCAGCACTTTTTAAAGTAGTTTCAGAAAAAAACTTTCCAAAGCTATTATTTGTGTTTTACATTCTGAGGTTGCACAATGAAGTTGCAACTAATTGGTTTTTTTTTGTTGTTGTTTTTTTTGGTAATGAGGCGAAAATGTGGAGAAGATGATAACATGGAATGACTTCTTCACTCTGAGAAGTTGGAAAGAGGAAGATAATGTCAGTCATTAGCCTGAAGGGGTTTTCTATTTTACTTAAAGCCCCCACTTTTCATACTTCCAAACCAAGCTAGAAATTGTAAAAAATAATCAGAGTTATGCAGAGTTCTGATTATTTGAATGGAATTGTTCTGATAATTTTTATAAACAAACAATAAATTGATATTGGCACAGCCTCTGCAGACAGGGTTATGGGAGCCCCTGTGCTCTCTGGTGCCCCCTAGGTTGGGAAACATTGCTTTAGCTTACATCAGTTTTATAACATAACCTTATCATGTAACATTTGTACATTTAAATCTTTTTCCTAATTGTTATCTCAGTAATTATTTGAGAGGTAATGAAGAAAAATAATGTCTGTCCCAGATGGTGACAATTTTTCTTTGACAGGGCTCCATCAACAGCACTTAAAATATTCATTGCTATTTATTTATTGTTCAACTCAAACATTTAGAAAAGGCACAAACCAGTTTATTTTAATTAATTAATAATTTTTTTAATTATGTTTCATTTAGAGAGCAGTACTGGTTTGCAGAAGAAAATCACTTTTCTTCTAGATCCTAGAGTCTAACAAAGTGCTACTTGAAGCCAGCGCCGAATCCTATTTATAAGTAAATATATAATTTCATTCAGGAGATATCGTGCACACAAGACCACTCGCAAAAGACTGACGGACACCGCAATAATACATAGAACAGAGACCAGAGAACACTCTGGCCCAGTGGGCAGAGGCATAAAAATCCCACCAACTCATCTTCATCTCATCCTAAATTCACCTTTAAGTTATGCTGCATGTTGTTGTCTCTGATGTGGGAGGTCCAGATCCTAAATGTGATTTTAGTTTGTAGTCATTTTAACTGCAAATTATCATTAACAACACTTTGTCAATTGTATATTCTGATTTAGAATTTGCTTATAAATTTATTTAAATTCACTTTACTTTAACAAATACCTTTATTCTTTAAAAATAAGCACATTTGCACAACAATTCCTCTTTTTAGCCTAGTTTAGTTTAAAAAAACATAAGAAATATAGAGAGGAATGAGCTCACAGTGAAGTTCTGTGTTTACAATATAATGCACGACGAGTCTTTGTCCAAAACATGAATTATTACCAACTATCCAACTATATAGACACAAATTAAATAAACTAAAAATTAGAACATTTTGTTTATTATTATAACATCTTTAGATTTGCTGAGTGCTGGTCTGAGCTGGTTTTGCTGTTGTTATCTGGCAGGCTGAACACTGAAGACTCTTAAAGCTGTGGTAATTTGTGTGCATTCAAGCATTTACACACACACACACACACACTGTAAAATAGAGGGCAGGAGTAGAGTCAAATGTCTCAGGAGGCATGTCTCTTGTAAGTGTGATTAGGATGTATTTCTTTTTTCCAGTTATTTTCTAACAGGAATTATGCATTTTTAACAGTTTGCTATGATCTTTTATACACTTTAAATTGAAAACATTTATTAAAAAGTAGCATTTTATATTTGTTTTATATAAAAGTTCTGGGTTTATTTATGGTGTAGTGGAAGAACAAACCGATGAATCCACTGCTGACTGTTCCTGTTCTGCACAAAGGTCATCTTCTGACTGTTTGTCATCAAATAATTTTCTTTTTTTTCAGGGATCCCGTTTTATCTTCTGGGTTGTAAAACAAAAAAACCTGAATGGCAGATGATCTCATTAATTTCTCCTCATCCCCTTCATTAAATAAATCTCAACTTGAGTAAACGTCCCACTCCTTTTGTTCCCCTCTCTATTGTTTCCCCCTCTCCCCCACATTGTGTCTGTGGCTTCAGGGTAATTTATGGTTGCACCCATGAAGCATTTTGTGCTATCAGCCACACAACAATAGGCCAGCTTAGCAGGGTTTTGTTATTGCAAACCAATAAATCAGCCCATGTGTGGTTTTACCGCCAGAGAACACAGAGAGGAGAGCATGGGCCAGACATGAAGGGAATAGATTTTAGTGTTAAGCTGTCATTTGACCTGCAGACAGGAAATACAGAATATAAGGAATTAAAGATGGTGCACTTGAGGACCAGCTCAGGTGAAAATAGCTAACAGGACACAAAAACTCACCTTGTGGCGTTATCCCTGCAAGTGAATCGTCTTTTACTTGTGTGTCAGCTCTCATCAGCACTGACTCCCGGTGGAAACATTTGGCATAAACAACTGAGTCAGCAGCTTTCATCATGCATCAGCTGATGCAGGAATATGACTTTCATATCACACCCTGACGTTTATTCCTAATTGTAGGTTTTTTGCCTTTAACTATTTTGTCTTGGTTATGCATACTAAAACAATATTAGTAAAGATGTTTTTCACTCGTGTTGAATAATTTCCTAAAATGTGGCACATTGATGATGTTTATACTGGAACAAAGAAAACTTTCATTTTTTCAAACTCAAGGCCTGCAGGCCAAATGTGGCCTATAGGTGACCTCTGTCCGGACCGCCGGACAACTGACAGGTAAGAGTGGCTGACTGGAAAAATACTGAGAAGCAGGTTGAGGGTGAACTGAGAAATGGTACAGAGAAACAGAGACAAAAGGAAAGAAGCTAAACTAATATGTAGAAGATGATATAAACACAAAAATATAACCAAAACCCACAGACCCTGATAATATTGCTCATGTAGCCCTCAGTGAAAAGGAGTTTGACACTCCTGGTTTAGGGCAACATGAAAAATACAGAATAGATTAAACAAAATTACTCATCATTTAAGCAAAATAATCCACAGTTAAGAGTGTTTTTGTTCTGCAAACTGGAAACACCATTTTGACGATTTCTCTTTTTTTCTGGACATCTTGAAAAGCAACAAGTAATTATGCTTTTTGCATTTATTTCTAACAAAAGGATAAAAAGAAGCTTCAGTGTTGGTCTCATTATACTCATAGTCTCCTGCTGGAAGCTTTTCTCTTTGATGTTTGTTCCTGTATTTTTTTTTACTTTCCCTTTATAATAGAAGAGAAAATAAATAAATAAATAAATAAAACTGCTCTGGTGGTTATTTCTCAATTATTTAAGAACTCTCTTCATGTAGAATAGCAAAGTCTTTTTTTGCTTCACTACACAATGTCCTCAACTGAAAAAGGTCAACTTTGACAATTTGTTTAACAGCGCCACCTGAGGTAATTTCTTCTCGCATTTTTTTTGGTAACCATTCAAACAGTAACTGTTGTCCCTATAGCACAGTAAAGAAGCAGTGTTCCTTTTGTTGCAGTGCTACAATGATCTGTTAGAGATGGATGGTTTAAAGTCTTATGTCCTTTTATTTTTCACCTTGTATTTCCTGACAATCCCATTTTAATCCTGTTGAACAGGTCCATGGCTCACATGTTGATGGATGCAGGGTGTGAACAGTCTTTTCTCAGCCTATTCTGCTAAAACCACCTGAAAGTCTTTCAGTAGAAGTTCAGTGCCTTTTCGCTATGAGTGGATTACTTAGGATGCAAATGTGATAGAGAGCAACTGCTTTGAGAAAAGTCTCCTCTGAGTTTGCTGCAGTGTTTATTGCAGTGAAACCTGTATGAATAAAATGTTTCATCTTGAGAGTTTGCTGGTTGACAAATGAAAATAGAATGTAATATTTATAACTTTCAAATTTTAATAAAACTAACTATCCATCAAAATTTAATACAAAAAGTAAGGAATCTTGTGTTTAGTAGATTATTTCTTCATTGAAACAATTCTTTTTGACAATAAATCGTATACCTTTTAAGTGGTGCCACATTTGTAAGGAACATGCATTTGTGGGATGAGCTGAGTAGAGCTGACTGCACACATGAAAAAACTGCCAAATCTCTGCTAAAGAGCTTATTTTGCTGTTACTGATGCTTGTTTTGAGTTTCTGGTCCACACATGCATGGAGCAATCAATGTTGAATGGGATCCCAAAATCATATTTACAGCAAACATTGACTCTCAGACCAAAAACAACAACAAAAAAAGATTTTTTTAATAGCACAGAGACAAACTGAGACAAATGAATGGTTGGAAATATGATCCCTTTACCATTCACGTGATAAAGAACAGAAAACACCAACCCAGATATTCTCTGTTCTTATTGTGAACATGTATCATAAAAACATTCTGCCTGTATGAAGGTGGATATGTGTGCAAAAAATAACAGAGAGCTTCAAATTTAAGAGAACAATTTAACATTCAAGGTTGTTATTGCATATAAACTGCTATAGGAATAAACAGAAACACTGTAAGGAAAAAAAAGTCATTTATATAAATTTTTTATGGACTCACTTGGTCGTGTTTATTTCGAAAGGTAAAGAAAATAGTCTCCCTCTCCTGTTGCAACTCCCACCACCTCCATCCACCTCCTCCCTCTCTCCCCTCGTCTCTAACTCTGTGAACACATCTGTCATCTGTGTCCGGGGAGGAATCTGTTAACTGGACCTTTTATACATTTTTTTATATTAAAACATCCTTTAAAGTGGAGGGAGAATTGGATTTATTGTCATTTGACAAGGTGAATAGGATCAGTGGTGTTTTGATGTGGTAGGTATGCAAAAAAAATTATACTTTTGCAATTTTTTCTTTTGGTCATTATTAGAAAAATCTTAAAGTGACAAGAAAACTGAATGATTGATTTATTTGTTTGTTTATTTGATGAAAAAATAATTCAACTCATTAAACATTGTTTAGTTGGGTTTATTTATCTTTTTTTATCTGGTCCTGTAGTTTATTTTATTGTTTATATCAAATATAAAAAGCAGCAAATTTACCCATTTGAAGGTTTTTAAGAAACAACTATTAATAATAACTATTATGCTAAATATTGTAACTTACAGTTATTGTTGTTTTTATTTTCCATGAATGAATGATGACCAGTTGATTTTTATATTTATCTGCATAAAGTATTGAGTTTTTTTCTTGCAGTAATGGTAAATTTGCAGAAAGATTGTAAAAAAAAAAAAAAACTTTCTTACAAACATGATTTTAACAGAAAACTAGAACCATCTTCCAAAGTGTATGCTTTTGATTTTTTATCAACTAATGTAAAAAGGTTAGATTTATTTCAGATGCCCAGTGTTTAAATATTTTTCTTTTCTTTTATGAAACTAAGTTTATTCACTTTTTATTGTTAGAACTCTTTTTTTTAAAAGCTCTCAAATCAAATTTTATTGTGCTTGATTGTTTCTTGTTGTTGATTATTTATGTGCTGGAAAACATGAAATGAGGTTTAGAGTTGCTTTGGAATAATAGTTGAAAGATAAGAGTAAAAAGCTGAACTCTGATACACTCTGCTCTGAATGCCTGAGGAAACAAATAGAAACCCCTCCTGTTCATTAATTTCCTGACATGTATCCATATCCGCAGCAAACTGGACGCTCACACTCATTTTTAATTATTAAAGCCCCTCATTTGTCGTCCTGCTGATGACATCACCAGCTCTTTGTTGCTGTGTTGATACACGATCCAGATAATATCAACGTGGCGACATCGGATACCTTTTTGTTTCGTGATTGGGGGTTTGGAGAATTTGTTGATGGGGATATGTTGAATGAATTTAACTCGAAATAACTGTACTTTTCTTTCAGTGAACCAGATTATTATGGGGCATAAAGAGTAAAATAAAATGTTAATAAAAATGTCGACAACACATTTTCATAGTGTTAAAAATTTTCCACTGTCACTTTATTGTTATTAAGCTCACTGTTCTTACATTTTTAATAAATGTTCCACTTAAACATAAAAAAATAAGCAAATACTAAATTCTAAATCTAAATGGGTAAATCTAAATGTAAAAGTTAAATCTTAAATGTTGTGGCTACATGTTGAAATTCACATTTGGGTATTTCAGGATGAAACAGTTTGCCGTTGCTGCTCAGCTATTATGATGTCATCATCCTGAGACAAAAGCTACCGCTAACTCTGCTAACACTCCACAGCTAATGCTTTCCAACAAGACATTAAGAGGGAGTTTTTCCTCTCAGCTGCTGCAACAGTTGTTGTGACTTGGTGCTATATAAATGAACTGAATTGAATTGAAAGTGAACTAAATAATAAAAATGTGTTGGTGACATTTTTTTTTTTTACATTTTATTCTACACTTAGCACCACATAAACTATTTTGTAACATTTTACAGCAGGATAGAAAAAAATGTCAGACTGGCTGAGTGCAAAAAAAAAAAGTCATGCTGTCATGAAAATGATCTAAAAATATGTGAAATGGCAGCCAAGTTTCAAAGAAAAACTTTAAAAGACCTTCGGAGAGCATAAAGAACAGCTTAAAACAGTTTAATTGGTAAACTAAAGTGTTTATGCACCTTATATTTTAAGTTACTGTTTGAGAGTGAAAAAATATAAATAAGTTATTTTGAGGCTGGATCAACTGTGACGCATCATTCCAACAATCTTCTTTCTCTTTGATTCTCTTCATCAGAACAGGGAAGGGAGTCTTCTCAGCCATGAAGCTCGGCAAAATGAAGAGCTCTAAAGACGACCATAAGAGAGGAGGTAAAACATCCCTCATCACTGCAGCTGTTTAAACCAGTTGGTCGTCAGTGTTTGCTTATATATACAGTTCTTAAGAGCAATTGTTTATTCATACAATCGATCTTTTTAATCTTCCAAACATGCTGTAAATAAGTTAATAACAGCAGATCTGTGTGATGTGAGCAGATGAGCCGGCCGTCCTGGAAATGGAAGATCTGGACAAGAAGGCCATGCGCCTCGCGGGGATGCTGGAACCAGACACCATATCTCTGGCCTCTGTGACAGCTGTCACCACCAATGTTTCCAACAAAAGGTCCGACACAATGAAACACAACAAACACACAAACAAATTTAACACACCGCAGGGTTGATACGAACAAGGCAGTCTCTGGAACAGCCTAATTATTTCTGAAATTGGTGATCTAAAAAAAAGCAGCTTTGGTTTTTAAAAAAGTCCTGAAACAAGCAGAATGTTTTTCCTTCTTCATGTTTGCTGCTGCAGGAACTTCTTCTGATGCTGTAGAAGTTGAGATTGTTTAGTACAGGAAATAATGTACAATATATTTTGTTTCTATTTCCTATTTTTAATAAGTTAAAATCTTTTCAAAGGTTTGTTTAATGTTTTGTGTCACTTCTTTCTTTGGCTTGAATATAGCTCAATGCAAAGTGCAGCCACCCCACTGAGCCTGAGATTAATTTTTACAAAATAGAATCAGAAAAGAGCATTTATTTTTTTAATTAGAGCTAAGAATTTGTTTTTTCTTTCTTTTTTCTTACAATAGAATGTACTTTCTCAGTCAATAGGAACATGACTGGGTTGTATTTCTTTCAGGTCAAAGCCAGATATCAAGATGGAGCCGAGCTCTGGAAGGCCAGTTGATTATCAGGTGTGTTTGTGTGTACCTTGTGTTGTAGGTGTCTGATTGAAGTAAGGATTTGGGTGTGATTGTCAAACCTTATTTCTTGTCTTATAAATTCTTTATGTTTTATAAGTTTAATTTCTAAAAAGTAAATGTTGACATTTTAAAATCTGGCATTCCTCTTCTAACAGTAATCAGTTCAAGTTTCATTTGTGACAATATCTTAAATGTTAACATTTATTTATGTTATGTTATTTAACTTTATTCATCGATCTTGTGTTGTTTCGTTTACGTTTTTGTGTATTTTTATTCGACACGTTTCTATAAAGTTGCTGTGTGATTCTTTATGTAGTAATAAGTGAATTAACCTTCTATGAATCAATAACGTTGCCCGAATCTAAAATATAAAATAGGTAGGCGCAGAAAGTACGGGTTTTAAAAATTGAATTTAAAATGTTGCTGTTCAGATGCTGTCCTGAACAAATAAGATGGTCATTGCCTTCAGTCCACTTTAATCACTTTAATAACCTTTCTGTTTCCCATCAGATCAGCATCACGGTGATCGAGGCTCGCCAGCTAATAGGTCTGAACATGGACCCTGTGGTGTGTGTGGAAGTGGGAGATGACAAAAAGTATACATCTATGAAGGAGTCCACCAACTGCCCGTATTACAATGAGGTGGGAGCATTTCAACACTCAAACAGTGTGAAACATTTACATTATAATATAAAACGTTTCCTCTTCTGGGTTGATGTAAACTTTCTTTAACTTACATTATAGAGTTGAGTTTCCATCATGAGGGATTTGTGGAACTCTTACTGATCCAAGCAGGCTTGTCTGCTGTAATAATCCCTTGATGGGATAGGATTTCACTGTAAATTCAGAGTATACTTCGGTGTGGATGAGGAAAGTGCAGAGCTCAGCCTCTTTGTTGAGCCCCGCAGCGAGTGAAAGTGACAGTTCGTTTGATATTGATTCCTTCCGTTTGACTGAAAATCCCCCCGCCGGCTGAAACACTAGAGAGCAGAGAGATTAAGAAGAACAGCCCCCGACACTTTCTGTGCTCACTTTGGGATTTTCTCCTCTTCTCCCTGCAGTATTTTGTCTTTGATTTCCACGTCCCTCCTGATGTCATGTTTGACAAGATCATCAAGATTTCGGTGAGTATTTTCACAAAATGTGCACACTACAGTGCAGCAAAAAATATATATAAATAATTTATATTAGTATTAAAGGGGACTTATTATGCAAAATCTAAATTTTTCGCCAGTAAATGCATTTTGTGGTGCACTTGGAGCAGTTGACTTTTACATCACAGTATTTGCAACAGAACTGCTAAACAAGGTCTGGACTTACCAACTACAGTTTGGTGGTCTTCATTCTCCTCTGGCTCTGTAACATGTAAGACTGGGTGGACAAGTCTTCCCTTGTTGACATCTTTAAATTAATTTATAAAAAAAACTAAAATAACAATAGCACCGCTGTAGAATCGTAAACCCCTCTATCAAACTGGAATGAACCTCTCTAGAAGCTGGAGAGGGGCCAGGTTTAAAGCGCCTCATTTGGATTTAAAGAGACAGCCTCAAAATGAGTTGATCTGAGAGATACCTCAGAAAGAGGGGCTTTTGTAGGGTTAAAAACAGGAGGACTTTCATTGCAGTTCCACTTTACATAAACCCCAATTGCATGATTTAAAAGTGAAAAAGAGGGATTTTAAAGCACGATATGTCTCCTCTAAAGCATACCTTTTAAGTTATATTGTAAAAATGGCTGTTCTAAAGAAAAATACATGATTAACATGACATGAATTAAGGCTGAATGTTTTCATCAGACTCACAAGTTTTGTGTGATTTAAGTCTTAGGTTTGTTTGTTTTTTAATTAGGTTATTCATTCTAAAAATCTGTTACGAAGTGGAACATTAGTAGGAACCTTTAAGATGGATGTGGGGACAGTTTACTCTCAGCCTGGTAAGCTTTTTTAAAGCCCCTCAAGTTGTTTTAACTAGGGGTGCAACAATACATGTATCTGTATCGAGCCGTTCAATACAGTACTCAATACATACTGGAACATTACAGATATTTTATATTTATTTTATCAGCTTGTCTTCTGAAGATGCTCTGTGTTGGAAGATCAGTGGATCTGTGTTCGACTACTCCACCTAGGCTGCATTGTCGAGCACAGATCCACTGAGAAACTTGCTGTTTCAGCAACATTTCATTTAAAAACTGTACCTTTGAGGTTAAACAAATGTTCATAATTAATTTCAATAAAGTACAAGTTAAGAAGGGCATGGACATTTCTCTTTTTTGCATCGAAAAAAATATTGAACCGTGACACTAAAATATCAAATCAAATCGTGAATTTTCTGTATCTTTGCACCCCTAGTTTTAACCATTCATTAATATGAATCTGCATTTTGCCAATTAAGCATTTTGCATACTTATTCACTGACATTTACCGCAGAACACCAGTTCTACCACAAGTGGGCCATCCTGTCTGATCCAGACGACATCACTGCAGGATGCAAAGGTTACGTTAAGTGTGACATCGCTGTGGTCAGCAAGGGTGACAACATCAAGACCCCACACAAAGCCAATGAAACAGATGAGGATGACGTAGAGGGGTAATAAGATTTTACTTGTTCTCCTGAACCCAAATATTTGAGTATAAGACAGTACACTTATGGTTTTACCACTTTTTGCTCAGAGCGGTACCCGCAAATTTGTATTTTACACATTTAATACAAATGTATTGACCCTTTGAACCTACGTCATCAAGTCACGTGGGAACACCATGACGGACGTCAGAAGTGAGGGAGCGGTGTATTGAACAGAATGGCTGCGATAGTTTTTCTAAGTAGTTTTTTGGTTCTTGCCGTGGCTTCTACTTGTTGAAGTTGAGCTAATTTGTAGAAGTAGCAGATTAGTCGGGCTCATAGACAGCTGTATTTAACATAGATAACCAGTAAAATAGGTAAACAGTAAAGTTCTGTCACGTCAACCACTTCGGACCTTAATAACTGCATCTTGATCCTCATAAATCCGATTGAGCTGGTTATTTAATTAAAAAAACAATTTATTTGTTCACATCCGACAGGCTCTGAAATGTAAAATAATTTTGAAACCCAGTTAAAAAAAAACCAAGAGATTTATTGTTACGTCCATCTGCAAATGGGGGAAATCTGTGTAATTTATGGACAATCTGTACAACTTGACATGTATGCTGTCAGCCAGATTGATTTCTGTCATCTGTAAAAATGAAAAAGGAAAAAAAAAAAAGTGTTTTTAACCATCCTGATCCTGGAGCTGCATGCAGCAGCAGGTTGGCTGTAGCCTGCTCGTTATTAGCTCTCAGAAACTGTTGTAGTCTTTCTGACAGCACAAACTCATATTAAATGATAGCAACGTGAAGCATGTTTAAAAAAAATGCAGACGACAACTCTTTCAGAAAACTCTTCTTTTGTTACAGTAAGTTCACTTGATAAAACCTGAATGCAGTCAGATTGTGTTTATATCTTTGTTTCTTTATGCTCCAGAAATCTGTTGCTCCCAGAAGGCATCCCTGCTGAGAGGCAGTGGGCGAGAATTTATGTAAAAGTTTACCGTGCAGAGGGACTTCCCAAAATGAACACCAGCATCATGGCAAATGTGAAGAAAGCCTTCATTGGAGAGAACAGAGACCTGGTGGACCCCTACGTTCAAGTGCAGTTTGCTGGTCAAAAGGTTCTGACATCCCTCTTTTATCGCTCTTTGTTGTGTTTTTGCTGATTCCTTTCACTGTTGTTGATCCACAGAAAATGATTGTCATGAAATGTGTTGTTACAGTTTAAAATCTATATGTGTTTATAAAGAAAATGTCCATTTAGTTTAGCTTTCTGTTATTTTCTGTTCTCCCTCTGTCTACAGGGAAAGACTTCTGTCCAGAAGAGCAGTTATGAACCAATCTGGAATGAGCAGGTCATCTTCACAGAGCTGTTCCCTCCTCTCTGCAAAAGAATCAAGGTCCAAATACGAGACTCAGATAAGGTCACTGACGTCGCCATCGGAACCCACTTCATTGATCTACGCAAGATATCAAATGATGGCGATAAAGGTATGAGTCAAAACACACAAGGCAGCATGAAAGCCAAATATCTCATTCGCAACAATAAACTGTAAAGTTCAATAATTATCTGCTTCAATGGAAAAGGTTTTACTCTTTAATTTCCTTTGTAATGTTTTCCAGGCTTCCTGCCCACCCTGGGCCCAGCCTGGGCCAACATGTACGGCTCCACCCGTCAGTACACGCTGATGGACGAGCACCAGGACCTGAACGACGGGCTGGGAGAAGGCGTGTCCTTTAGAGCGCGTCTCCTGCTTTCTGTAGCTGTAGAGATCCTGGACACGGCAGCACCCGAAGTGATCAGCTCAACTGAGGTTCAGATGGAGTCCGTCTCCAACATCTCAGAGGTGAGAGGGCTTGATGCTTAGTTTAGAGCCATGAGTTATATTGACCAGATATCCATGGGAAAGCAGAGCTGGTTACACTCTTCTGACCCATGATCGACTCCGACATGCTATAACAGGGATGTCCAAAGTCAGTCCTCAAGGACCAGTGTCCTGCATGTTTTTGGAGCTACCCTGGGACACCGGACCTTGAGGACTGACTTTGGACACCACTGTGCTATAAACACACATGAGCTGTGTCTTCCAAAGGCCAAATTTGAAGGCCAATTACATCACAACGATGTGCCGAAGGCTGTCAAAATTTGAAGGCTTCTCCAGTTGCGGTCCATAAATGCATACCCTTTTCACCTGATTGGTCCATTGTATCCTTTTCAGCCCCTATCCTAAGATGCATTGTGGACCAACAGGGGGATTTTTTTCTCTGTGTAATGGCGGAGTTCAAAATACAAATTCAGTCAGTACAAAAGCTGAAAGTTTAAAGTAGTTGTGTTGTTAAGCTTTTGTAACATGTTTTTAATATTTTTCTTGTCAAAAATCATTGTAAGACTGACTAGAATTAGCTCAATAGTGACAATAATTGAGCTTTAATGTTTTTTGACACAAAGTTATGCTAATAAGTTGGTTCCTACTACAAGTTTCTGAGATTTTGGTGAAAGTTTACAGACTGGAAGTAAAAACCCAAAGTAGCTCAGCAGTGCATAAAAAATAATTAGGCGGATTTATTCAGCCAATTATTTATAATAATACTTTTCCCGAACTGTGAAATAAAATGGCTCATTTTTCCTTGTTTTTCCCATCAGAGTGCCACAGGGAAAATGGAAGAGTTCTTCCTGTTTGGTTCTTTCCTGGAGGCCACCATGATTGACAGGAAGATCAATGACAAACCAATCAGTTTTGAAATTACGATAGGTAATAAAATACATTCCACCCTTATTATTTTAGATTTACACAACTCAAGACAGTGCAACGGGACCGTAAATGGACGCCAATCGCTACAGTAACTCTTGAAACTGCTTATGCAATAGGTAACTATGGGAACCAGATAGATGGCGTGAGTAAATCGTCCACGGCAAAGAAGAAAAAGAAAGACGGGGAGAACGAAGAGGAGGAGAACGAGCTGATCCAGAACTCGAGTGAGGACGAGGCAGACGAGGAAGGCAACCTGGCCTCGGTCTCATCAACTCCTCCATTAAAACCCTTCATCACTGACAGGTCAGAGGTCACTGAGCCGCACAGGAAACTGATGAACTAGTTATTGTCTTTTCTCAGAATCAGGGCCGGCTCTGGACAATTTGATGCCCTAGGCAAGATTTAAGGTGGTGCCCCCTGTGCAATTTTCCAATCTTCACTGCCAATTTACATACACTCACATACCCAATTAAATAGCTTGTCTTTGATATAATTTTCTATCTTTAGAAATCAGTTTGACAATTAAAATAGTTATTATAACTCATATGAAACAGAATACCAGACATCTACATCATACCTGTCAACATCTGCTGACAGCAATGAGGAACACCTGTTTATGTTAAGGAGCAGCTGTGGAGTGAAGCAGTTCTATGGGGGTTTGGGGTGATACTCCCCTGGAAAATTTTGTGAATAATCTACTCAAAACTATGCATCTATTTTACTAAATTCTTTGCATTAATAAAACAACAAAAAAAAAAACGTATTTTATGAAGGTAGAACACTAAAAACCAGATTTTACCATGAACTTTATCTGAGATCATAACAGAAATTTCTATTATCCATGTTTTGTTTTGTATTTATACCATGATACATTTATCATGAAACATCCTCTGCACCATATAACCCCATTTAGTAACAATGCAGCTGAGAAATTTACAGAACAAGTTTCCTTCATAAAGAAAACTGGGGCGGCTGTGGTGGAGTGGTTAGGGGAGTCGTCTTGGAACCAGAAGGTTGCCGGTTCGATCCCCCGTCCAGCCGTTTCAGTCGTTGTGTCCTTGGGCAAGA
>JARVGW010000086.1:13594273-13622928 GCA_031762495.1 Anablepsoides rubrolineatus | reverse complement strand
TAAGTGTACAGCGCTTTGGGGTCCGGAAGGACTTGATAAAGCGCTATATAAGTTCAGTCCATTTACCATTTACCATAAACTTTAGTATGATTATTCTACAGATTAAATAAACAATACTTTGATAAGAAGTTATAAAATGCATGTTTTTTTATCCCACATTTGTGGCGCCCCCTAGATGGACGGTGCCCTTAGCATTTGCCTATACTGCCTATGCCGTGGGCCGGCCCTGCTTAGTATGGTGAGAAATTAGGCTTCTGCAGGCAATTGCATTATAAGTAGGTAAACTGCAAGTTTTCCAACTTTGATTTCACTCGTATTTTCCAGAAACTACTTCCACCTGCCCTACTTTGAAAAGAAGCCGTGTGTCTACATTAAGAGCTGGTGGCAGGACCAGAGACGACGACTTTATAACTCAAACATGATGGATAAGATTGCAGACAAGCTGGTAGGTAACTCTAATTCACTCCCACCTTATAATAGTAACCTGCACACAATGAATCTCTAAACAAGCAGGTTTGTTTACAGTGTCAACAATTTCAGTTTATCTTGGTACTTTATTACATAACAATGTTGTGAATTAATTACATGTTGCTGATAATGTTGTGTGTTTTACGCTCCGTTTCATTGTGTGCCCCGCCAGGAAGAGGGACTGAATGATGTTCAAGAGATTATTAAGACGGAGAAGGCCTTTCCAGAGCGCAGACTCAGGGGAGTGCTGGAGGAGCTGAGTGTCGGCTGCAGGTAATCAGCCAAATAATAAGATGTATCAGGAGCTAGAACGGGCATTTTGACTGGTAGCCTGTGAGAGCCGAGAGTAGTAATAGAAGGAAAAACCACTGCAGATCTCAGATAGTTTGGCACCTTATAGCTTGGTTTGTTTTGAATTGTGTCAATAAAAATAACTTTTCATAATTAAGGCAGTCAGTTTCCTTTGAGACCTATTCATCCTGCAGTAAGCAAACATTCATTTAGGGTGCCATGGGGAAAGCAGGCGGTCCTTCAGTTTTTAGTTTTTATTTACCTTAGTAATCTCTTTTGTGATTCTGTTAAAGCAGCGCACTACTCATATGATCAAAGCAGGTGGATGTGTCATGCAGACTTTAGCAATATATTTTCTTCCACTGTTTTTTTTTTTGTTTTTTTTGCAGTCGGTTTGTGACGCTTGCCAACAAAGATGTGAACCAAGCAGGCAGAACCAAACTGGATCGAGAACGACTCAAATCCTGCATGAGAGAGATGGTACAGTTTATTCCTCTTAGGCTTCTAATCTCACTGCAGTGGTAATTAAATAGGCTTAAAGCTGGTATGAAAGTCAATCTATTCACATAATAGCTTGATGCAAACGTTTTCATTGTAGAAGGAGTTATGGTTGGTACTGTCATGCTGTTGTTAGGATCTTGAGCTTTATTATCACCTTTGCCACTCCTGCAGGACAGCATGGGACAACAGGCCAAGCAGATCCGCACACAGGTAAAGAAGAACACAGTCAAAGACAAACTCAAGCTGGCCCAGCACTTCCTGCAGAGACTTCGTTTCCTCGCTGATGAGGTAGAGTTCCTCCACATTTTTACATTTTTAAAAGTAAAAATCACATAATTATAAGTAGGAAAGGACTAAAGACCACCATGTATAAAGTGCACTCAAAAATGGCTTGTTGAGTTTACTTAACCAAGTTATGTGACGTGTTTCCACTCAATCAGGATGAGTAACCTCCTGCCCCTCAGGTTTTGGTTCATTTGGACCAGAACACCCCGTCATAAGAACAGTTTCTTCCCCTCTGCCGTCAGACTCTTGAACATTTAGAACATTTAGAACATGTCACTCTATAACTCTGCCTTGGCCACTTTATCGCTGGTTTGTTAAACAGCACAACTCTAATTGTTTTTCTGGTCACTTTTATCACTGGATCTAGTTGCACTACTCCAAATATATTGTCTGCTCCGTTTACTGTATTGAACTGGTGTACATATGTTTTATATATTTCATTATATTTTTCTTTTATTCTTTGTTTTTTTCTCTTTATTTGTTATATTTGATACCTATTGCACCTTTACATCAATACAAATTCCTAGTCTGTGAACCCTGTTCATTGACAATGGCAATAAAACTGATTCTGATTCTAAATGTTAAGAGATTTACTTGTGTTACTTTACTCAACTCAGTTTAGTGGAACCACTTGACATAACTTGGTTAAGACAACCAATCTTTTTTTTGAGTGAAAGTAAAAGTAACAAAAAATGACTTTGTTAAAAATTAATTTCAATGATAAGAAAAGTACTTAAGTACCGGTAAGTCATAAAACTGCTCACAGTAACTGGTAAAGTAAAAGTACACACACACACAAAAATGAAGCGTTGACTTTATTTAACCAAGTTAACCGGTTCCACTAAACCGAGTTGACACATCTTTAAAATGCTTTACGTTTACTCAACTCAGTTAAGACCCTGTCACACTTTGTCAACATATGAAACATTTTTTTTGTCTAAATTGCTAATAAAAGTTATATATTTCATCAATTTGTACATGCCAAAAAGAAGCTTCCTGTTGATTTTTTCCAATTCCATCTTCAACCGTAGATGGAATTTAAAATGTTCAAAAGTTGGCAGAAATTGTCTAGTGTGACAGAGCCTTTAGTGGAACCAGTTGGCATAACTTGGATAAAAATATTCAACGCTTAAATTTTTAAAGTGCATAAAACAATTTCTTTCATGATGAGTTCTGGTCATGTTTAAATTTGTAGCATGTAGTGAAATTTAATTTTAAAGTAAATAAGTAAAAGGTACAAATTAAAAAAAAAGGTAAAATTACAAATCCTTAAAAAAATACTAAAGTACTGTTACAGAGTAAATGTACATGTTACTATGTACCGCTGCTAAAGACAATATCAGTAATTTATTTTTGGTTTGTAATTTGCCAGCCTCAGCACAGCATCCCAGATGTTTTCATCTGGATGATGAGCAACCATAAGCGCATCGCCTACGCCCGGATTCCTTCCAAAGATATCCTGTATTCTATAGTGGATGAAGAAATGGGCAAAGACTGTGGAAAAGTCAAAGCTGTCTTTCTCAAGGTGTCGTCTCATCTCCATATTTGGACTTTTCTTTCTTATCCTTTATTAACTTATTGGAGCTCTGTTTGGGTTTGTTTCAAATATCTGTTTGTGAGTGTTCAGCTCATTATTGTTGTAACCTGTGTCCACAGTTGCCTGGTAAAAAGGGCTTTGGTCCTGCAGGCTGGACGGTTCAGGCTAAACTGGAGTTATATCTGTGGCTGGGCCTCAACAAGCAACGGAAGGATTTCCTCAGCGGTCTCCCGAATGGTTTTGAGGAGATTACAGCAGCTAAAACAGGCCCCGGTCTTCACTCTGTGCCTCCAGTCAGCCTCGTCTATAACAGTAAGCATTGTGCAGTTACTAGAAAGGATAAGCTGTGAACACAGCTGAGGTTTATATCTAATGATAAACATGATTATTTACTGATAACATTATTTTCTTTTATTACCATTAAGTTTTGTTTCAGTTTTTCTTTTTATTTACATTTCGGTTTTAAGTCTAAAATCAATAAAACACAACCAACCACACTCAGAAAGTGAAATGAGACTTATTGATCTCTCTGTGTGAAGTAGTTTATTTGTCTGTGTATGTGTGTTTCTGTGTGTATCAGTGAAGCAGGTGTTTCAGCTGAGAGCTCACATGTACCAGGCCCGCAGTCTGTTTGCTGCCGACAGCAGCGGTCTCTCAGACCCCTTCGCTCGGGTCTTCTTTTCCACACACAGCCAGGTTACCGAGGTAACAGTATTTCCATTTGTATATATATATATATATATATATATATATATATATATATACACCTCTGTGTGTTTGTGTGCTTTTATTGATTAAGTGCAAACCACTTGGTTGTGTGTGTGCAGGTTCTCAGTGAGACTCTTTGCCCCACATGGGACCAGCTGCTGGTGTTTGATGATGTGGAGCTGTTTGGAGAAGCCAGTGAGCTGAGAGACGACCCTCCAATCATCGTGGTTGAAATCTATGACCAAGACACTGTGGTAGGATTGGATGCTGCATATAGAAATTATTTGTGGAACTGTTTAAAATTGTAATGAGATTGACTGATGAGATGAGACTAAATATGATTTACTTTTCCATCCCTAATGTCTGTCCACCCTCATCTTCACAACCTTCTTTTTTTTCCCCTCATTTTGGCACGATAGAGTATTATGCTTTAGCTTTTAAAATAAATTTGCAAGAAACAAATAGAAAAACAGCTGATTTTGTTTTTTCCATGAGTGTTGCAAGGGGTTGAAACATTTTTGCAGCACTTCCACAAGAAGCAAAGTTAGATATTTTATTTTCAAACTAGCTCTTTGTACCTTTTAATTATCAATGGGATGATTCAGTTTACAAGTTTTTTTTTTAATTGCATCAACCACTTTGGCCAATACTGACACCAAGTGGCTGTTTTGACAACTGCACCTCCCTACCTGTGTCTAACCCCTTCCCTTTTTCCCCCTTCATCGTCCCCGCTTGCTGCTTGTCACACAACGTGGTGCACAGGGTAAGGCAGAGTACATAGGTCGGACTTTTGCAAAGCCCACCATCAAGATGTGCGATGAGCATTACGGGCCTCCCAGGTTCCCCCCGCAGCTGGAGTACTACCAGATATACCGAGGGAACTGCACCGCTGGTGAGCTGCTGGCTGCCTTTGAGCTTCTGCAGGTACAAGATGCAACACAACACGTAGTTCTGCTGCTTTAAGGTGCTACTAGTAGTTGAAATGCTACAGTGGCTTTTTTAAAATTTTGTGGTGCATGAACAGTTTCTACTCATGTCTCTTTGTAGTTTCATGAACTGAGCTCTGTGGTTATCCTCTATTCCCTTTTATGCTTCCTCTTGCATTCACCTTTCAGTTTCTCCTGTCAGTATTGTTTATATAAATCTCCGTTCTCCTGTTTTTCTGCTTCTGCTGCTGCTTACAGAAACCTTTCAATGCAGAGGAGATCAGGCGAGCTCTAATCGCCGTCCATAACTTTGCTATTCCTCAAATAAAGGTTCTTTTATAAATCTTTCCATTTTTTATTCAACTTGTTTGTCCTACTGTTTGTGCTGTTTTTAACTTTTGCACAACTGCTGCCAACTGTTTGACCTCTCCTCAAGCAAATAAACCTGATCTGGTTCTTCCAGATGTCATAAGCTGCTTTACACTTTCAATAGATTGGCCAGGGAGGTCGAGCCGACCTTCCACCCCTCGAAGGACCAACAGACTCCGAGCGTGGACCCATCCTCCCTGTGCCGCTGGGTATACGGCCTGTTCTGAGTCGCTACCGGATTGAGGTGCGTTTTATTTGCAGGACTGGATGTTTGGGGCTGTAAAAATAACCACCTCGCTTACAACCATTTTTGTTCTCAGGTTTTATTCTGGGGATTAAGGGACCTCAAGAGGATAAACCTAGCTCAAGTTGATCGACCCAGAGTGGACATCGAATGTGCGGGTCGAGGAGTTCAGTCTGCTCTCATTCAAAACTACAAGAAGAATCCCAATTTCAGCACTCTGGTCAAATGGTTTGAAGTGGTGAGTTTACGTGCGCTTGTTGTGTTTAAATCCCTACAAAGTTGGGTTTAACACATGTCGACATTTAAGTTGTATTTTCACCGCATGAAAAAATGCGACGTCTGGTCTGCCTGAATATCTAGGTCTCAGTTTGGTTGAAGTGAACTGTGCGGTTTGAATGCATGTGAACGCCAAGAAAATCCAGAGACTGCTCCAAAAGCAGGAAATGGACTACAACATTATGAGTAAAAACAGTAATATAGTTACTCATATTACCTTGCTCAACGTCTGTATAAGGTGGACATCACTGCTATGAAGGATGTGCTCCTACTCATTGCTCGTCGCCTCATATGTAGCCGTCTCAGTCGCCTTCCTACGCAGTTCCACTCAATTCTAGTTTCCCTTAACTGCTCTATCTGGGATTTCTCCCACAGACAAGGATGTCTTTAGGAGAATTTCATTCGGGCCAATCAGAGAACCGAAGGCGGAGTTTTGAACGACGTCGATTTTCTGTGCAGTGTCTGCTAGTTAGTTTAGTAATGGCAGTGGAGGAAGTGAATGAAGCCAGTCCATGTTGATAAGGCTTCCAAATTAAATTAAATTTGTCTGACAAAGCAGCAGCTCTCATTTACAGTCGTCTCGTTCGGCTCGGTACTTCTCTCTTCTCAGTAGGGTTGTTTACAGTGCACGCGATTTCCGGTTAGCTTCTTAGCTTAGCCTCGATCACAGTGGATTTGGCGTACACATACAATGTGGCCAATCGATCCAATCATTTTAAACTTCAACAGAGGCCACACCTCCAGCAAGAATCGCTTCTCTATAGCCAAGAGTCCAGACCCTCTGTAAGAAGCAAAGCAAAGGGGCTGGTTTTAACCAGGCTAGTATCTCTGCTTATGCTGAGCCCATTGTTGACGAGTGTTTGTTTGGTACATTTGCCAAAAATCAAAAATAGAATCCTACAATCGCTAAATTCTAACGCCACTCCATTTTTGTTTAAATTTTGTGAAGAAGGAAGTTGCACTCAGTGTCTTCTGAGGTTTTTGTATTATTTCCTTCTGTGGATCTTAATGCAGTGCCACCACAGCGAGGGGTTGAAGAGGTAACTCAAAGAGTTTTGTTTGTTTGACACAGTGCAGTGTGAAAATGTAAACCAATGTGGCAATTTTGGTCCCCATTTAAACTGAGTCTACCGGACTATCAGGTGTGAAAACACCCTTAGTTTCTGTTTTCCCTAATGTTTGCCACAGGACCTTCCAGAAAACGAGCTTCTTCACCCTCCCCTGAACATCCGGGTGGTGGACTGTAGAGCGTTCGGCCGCTACATCCTGGTGGGGTCCCATGCAGTGACCAGCCTGAGGCGTTTCATCTACAGTCCTCCAGACAAGTCGACCAACAACTGGGCCAACGCAGGTGCTTAGTTTACATTCTGAAGAGCCATTTTCATTCATTAGTAAACAGTCCGTTAGTTTTTCATGTGTGACGCAATAGTACAGTATAGAAGTATTTTATTTGTTATGTGTTTGATGTAGTAACTATCATCGTATTTAAAAAGACATTCTTCATCAACTCAACGCTCGAGTTCCCAAAGATGTTCTTCTTTTTATTAACTTTGCTGATTTCTCTGCTTACTCTTTGCTCTGACCAAACTTTCCTGACTGAACCTTACCTCTGTTTTCCATTTTTTTCCTCTCTTGCATGGTCTGCACATCCTGCCTTTCCTGCTGCCCACTGCTGCTGTTTTTAACCGTCGGCTTCCCTCCAGCTAAGCTAATGAATGGCTACATGGTTCTAACTAACGGCGGCTCCCTTCCTCGCTCCTTACCCAGCCTTTCTTCCCGCACCTTCTCTCGCCCCGCAGGTGACGTAATTGTCTGCTTGGAAGAAGAGGCCCCGATGCGTAAGATGGACACGGTCGTCAAGTTAGACGCTGTGAGATTTTCTATTCTCTTGACTTAAATCTGCTAATTTTTCAGTTTATATTTATATCTCTGTGTCCCATTCCTTTTACCTGCCTCTATATGTTACTCATACCTGCATCATCCCTCATGTGTAATAATCCTTGTGATGTTTCATGTAATACCCTCTGTTGTAGATGTCTGATGCTGTTGTAAAAGTTGACATGGTGAGTATCTTCCAGTAGATTTTTAGCAGTTCACGTGTGCACTGAGGTTGACTTGTGCTTAACAGCAAATATGAACTAGGATTGGTTTTGTCTGCATTGTTCTCCTCAGATTGAAGAAGAGGGCGACAAAGAGAAAAAGAAGAAGAAAAAGAAAAAGAAGGGAGGAGCGGAGGAAGAGGAGGAGACGGACGAGAGAGTGCTGGATTGGTGGTCCAAATATTTCGCCTCAATTGAGACGCTGAAGGAGGTTTAAAAATGATATTCTAGTCTGAGTGATTTAGTCTTTTGTTGTTTGTGCGAGTGTGTGATTTTTAAAGTAATTGTTTTCACTCTTCAAAATGTTCTTGTTCTGTCAGACCCTCAGAGCTCAGGAGGCAGCTCAGGCAGAAGCAGAGGAAAGAGAGGACTTTGAGATTGCAGCTGAAGCAGCTGGTAGGTTTTTTTTTTTTCTTTTACTGTTATAAGGTTTTATCAGATGGTGGATAATATTTTTACACACTTAAAGGGGGGGTATTATGTATTTTTCAGGCACATAGTTCAATTCTATATTACAATCAAGTAACTATGTTACCTTCAGTTATTAAAAAATGCTGTATATATCAAAATAAATTTGACTTTGTATCATGGAAACACCTTGAAATTGACCTCTGTCGCTTTAAGGACCTCCTACCATATTTGACACTCCCACTTCAGCACGTTTTCACAACAACACTTCATGCGGTTTACAACCTTTCACAGGAGTGTTGTAAAATGGTTTCCTTGGATCTGTGTGTGGGGGAGGTGCAGGAGACGGGTGCTCTGTGGGGTTGGAGTTTGGCTGGGGAGTGGGTTCCTGGGAGGAGCTTTGGGTAAATAGGCGGAGCTTTGTACAAGCAAGCGCTTAGGCATCTCTGTGTGGCTACCACAGGTGATTCAAGGATTTCTCAAACATGCATGAATGGATCAAAGCAACACTCTGGGTATGTTTTTGATGAGGGAATGACATAACATGATATAAAGCTCTAAAAATCCAATTTTGCATAATACCTCCACCCTTTAAGCATAAAAAATTTAAGTACATTCGATTCAGGGAAACTTACTTTCCTCAGTTTTCATGTAATGTGTTGTGCGCAACCTTCTTCACAACTCCACCTCTGCTTTGTCTGCCTTTCTGAACAGATAACAGATCTGATGACCTTCTTCTGAGAGGCTCTAAGATGAAGGAAAAAAGCAAAGAGAAGAAAAGCTCCAAGGACAAGAAGAAGGGTCAGGCTGCAGACGGCGCGGAGAAACGACCAGTCAGAGCAAAAGTAGATGAGCTAATGGTGAGTGTAGAGTCGGATAAAAGCTGTAGTTATCTCTTCAAGTCCACTCAAATTTTATTTGTACTGACTCATTTTTAAAGGTATACAATAAAGAGCTGGAGAACGAGTACGGCAACTTCGAGGACTGGCTTCATACGTTCAACTTGTACAGAGGAAAAGCTGGAGATGACGACGAACACGCGCTGGATGATGACAGGATTGTGGGCAGATTCAAGGTAAGAACCTATGTGGTAATATTCATGGCTCAACATACACAGGTTGTTTTCATGCTGCCTAACATGTTTCTTCCTGCAATGTAGGGTTCCTTGTGTATGTACAAGCTACCTCTATCTCAGGAGATCACAAGAGAGGCAGGGTTTGATCCTAATATGGGAATGTTTCAAAGCATTCCTCACAACGATCCCATCAACGTCCTTGTTCGAGTTTATGTGGTCAGGGTGGGTGATAGTTGGAAATGTTAACATTTATTCAGTGTTGGAAAGGATTAAGTACCTAAACTCATTTAATTTTGTCTCTTCTTCTCAGGCAACAGACCTCCATCCAGCTGATATCAATGGGAAGGCTGATCCGTACGTTGTCATTAAGCTGGGCAAGTCAGAGGTCAAAGACAAGGAGAACTACATCTCCAAGCAGCTCAATCCTGTATTTGGCAAGTAAGTGGCCAGAAACCTGCATTTTTTAAATACATTCATGCTATGTTCTTTTTCTTTTGGGGGGTAAATGTGTGTTTGTGTAAGACGTTTTTATTTTGGACTTATTAGTAGTTTGGTATGGGGTAAGGACAGTTTAAAAAATGCAAACAGATGAGCGTATTAGCTTGTAGTTGTGCATACCTAAGAAGGTTTAAACTCTTGAATAAGTCAAACTATAAAGAAACTTGTGGTTAAATGTTTTTGTTATCCTCCTGAGACCCGAGCTTTTTCTGGATGTGCATTTTTTTCTATCTCAATGTCCTCTTAGGAGGACACAGGTTCTCAGGAGGTTAAAGTACAACTTACAGGAGACAAGTCATGACAAAATCCACTATTTAGTCCCTAAATTCTCTGCTCGTCAGATCATTTGACATTGAGGCCACGTTCCCCATGGAGTCCATGTTAACGGTGTCTGTGTACGACTGGGATTTGGTCGGAACAGACGACCTGATCGGAGAGACGAAGATCGACTTGGAGAATCGGTTCTACAGCAAATTCAGGGTCACATGCGGCGTTTCATCCAACTACTCTGTGTGAGCAGCAGTGTCTTCTCTGTCGTGAATTATTGGTTTAGGTTGCATGCCTTTGTGCAATTAGAGAAATAAAGGCAAAGTAACATACACCCTGTAAGCTTCTCAAAAGTCTCTTTCATTGATCTAAATTTCTGTCATCTGTTGATATTAGACATGGGTACAATGTTTGGAGAGACCCCATGAAACCCAGTCAGATCTTGGCTAAGCTCTGCAAAGATGGAAAGCTTGATGGACCTCATTACGGGCCCGGAGGAAAAGTCAAGGTGGCAAATCGAATCTTTACAGGACCAACTGAGATAGAGGATGAAAATGGTAAGGCTGCATTTATCTGGCAATTAAGTACAATTTATTGTACCAATGATTAGTCTTATGTTTTTTTCATTAATTTCATCTTTTTGTGCTGATGTCAATCACCCAGGGCTGAAGAAGCAGACTGAGGAGCATTTAGCCTTGATAGTGCTGAACCACTGGGAGGAGATCCCCAGGGTTGGCTGCAAGCTCGTTCCTGAACACGTAGAGACCAGACCGCTGCTGAACCCTGACAAACCTGGGATCGAACAGGTAGGAAGAAGCAGTCACTAGGGTTGTAGAACTCGAGACAAGTCTAGGTCTTAAGTCTGGTCTCAAGACCACTTTTTGATGGTCTTGCCTTAGACTCGGCCGCATTTGTACTTGGTCATGTCTCGGACATTGAGGACTGGATTTATTTCAAGACCACAACTGTGGAAATATCACTAAATTGCCAGAATATCGCCCAATTTATTTGTTGACATTCTTCTTTTCACTGGATGTAAAACGTACCGATTCAAATCCAGGCATGAATCATTGTTAATTATGAAATTTTTGTTCATCTTGCCTTTCCTTGGTCTTGGTCTTGGTCTCAACCTGATCTCAGGCCCTAAAAGTCTTGGTCTTGTCTCGATTTTGATACACTTCAGTCTTGCTCTTGACTTGGTCTCGGGTTAGGTGGTCTGGACTACAACACTAGCAGTCACCATCTTCAGAATGAGAAAATAGAGCAGATCACCTCGCTCACATTTTCTCTTGCCTTTCTTAGGGTCGCATTGAGATGTGGGTGGACATGTTTCCCATGGACATGCCTGCTCCTGGACCTGCAATTGACATATCACCACGGAAACCAAAGAGGTACATCCTGATGGGGAAAGTAAAACAAATGGAACTTTGAATATCATGTTTTCTTATTCTGATCAATTGTCTTGATAAGAATTAAGCCAGATCGAGATTTGTTTTGCTTTTAAACCAGAATATGTATTTTTATCCCCAGTGTAAGTTATGGTAAGTCAGTTTGACCAGCTAAGTTTAGATTTACAGAAACTCAAATGAAGTGCAACTGTGTCCCTTCCTCCTCCCCTTACTAGATATGAGCTCAGGGTGATTATTTGGAATACAGACGAAGTAATTCTGGAAGACGATGATTACTTCACTGGAGAAAAGTCCAGTGACATATTTGTCAGGGGGTAGGTACAATGAGATAAGGCAGCCTTTAGCCTCATCTCCTGGGTGTGAGCTGTATGTGGATTTGTTTTTTCTTTTTGCTGTTAACCATTATTTTTTGTTCTGTTCCCATTTTTTCCCCTGTGTGCGTGTTTGTGCCATGTCTCTGTTTGTGTGCTGTGTCTCCCTGCTCCCTGTCTTGTCGTCCTCTCTCTCCTCTCCCGTCAATACTTCGCTGGCGTCTAGCTTTGAGCTCCGTGTTATTATTTGGAACACTGATGACGTAATTCTAGAGGACGATGCTTTCATGACAGGGGAGAAGATGTCTGACATCTATGTCAGGGGGTAAACAATACGATTCCATCGCATGGCTCGTAGAGAATCCTTGCTTTCCTCCTCTTGAAGCCCTCCTTTGTGACCCCCTCCTGATTTAACTTTTTGTGCAACCTTGCTTGTTGCAACCACTTTCGTCAGCACAATGAAAACAAATTCCAAGTGAGAAATCAATGCAGTAAGGACTAAACTACATGATAGATATCTGACCCTAAATCTAGTGTTTTATTAATGTTTAGTAACGAAGATAACAATTTGCATTATATATCATCACAGCTGTAATGTAAAACATGTTTAAATTAAAATAACCTGTTGGATTAGGTATATTGATAATGTTAATATTTTATGAAGAGGTGCTGATTTTGTAGACATTTATAATTCTCAAGAGGTTTGTTTTAACATTCTTATGAGATACGTCTGACAAGTAAGACCCCAAACTGTCTTAAAGTATAAGAATGAATGAATAATTAACATAAAAACAGTTCATGAATGAAATAAATAAAAACTTTACTGACCTAATTTCTTTACAGGCCTAATCTAAACTGTTAAAAAAATAGTGTTTTCTTCAAACTGATGAAAGTTACATATACAGCAAACCACTTTTTTGCACTTCTGTTTAATAAAAATGCATATATGAAATTTTGCCATGTCAGTTTGAGGAAAAATAAACATTGTAGTTTTGTCTAAAATAATTCTAACCTTTAATTTTGAAAACATTTTGTTTCAATACAGAATATTTTATTTCATATATATCTGGATAGAGTTTTTTGATATAAAACAAAATATCAGAATATATTTATTTATAAATAAGAATAACATGATGTATTATTATATAAGTATATATTAATAAACATGATGTTTATTAATATATAAATTAAAGAAGATAATACAGATCTTGGATAAATCATTTATCTAAATTAAAAACAAGAGTCCAAAAATAGATCCTTGAGGAACACCACTAGTTAATATGAATTTCTGACTTATATATTTATTTTACATATCATATTTTTTGTCTTCTATATTTCCATAAATTAATTTAATATGTTTTTTCCAAAAATTGTTATTAATATTTGACTTTCCTCATATAACATAACATATTACATTCACCTCAATATCTGTAAAGTACCAACAGATTAATCCTGTTTTCTTTTTAAATTAGTTGCAATTATCAATTAAAGTCAGTAAAAAGATTTAAATTACATTGGATTTTGTTTTTGTTTTCTCTAAACTAAAAAAAATAAAATCACCTTTGTGGTTTGGTCTTGTACTGCAGTTGCAATTCGACATTAATTGCACTTCTGATTTGCAAATAAAAATAAATCTTGCATGAAAGCATACTGTTCTGTACACTCACCAAGCACTTTATTTGGAACACAATACTAACCCTGGATTGCACTTTCCTGTCCCTCAGTGCAGGTTTAATTTAGAACTGGGGGGTGGGTGCACTAAAATCCACTGAATCCATTGTCATCTGCATGAAGCAAATCTGCTATTATTTTTGCATCATCCTATTAGCACGGATCATGAGGAAAGATGGTAAACTCTGCAGCATTAGTATCCAAAGGGACTTTGGTAATAAGATAATGAGTGATTGATTGACCTAATTTCCCTCTGGGATAAATAAAGTATTTTTGAATTGAATTGAATTATATGGAGCCCAAAGTGAGCAAAGTAATTAATCCTTAATCTGTGCTGTGCATGTTCATATTCTTACTGCTGTCTCCACTTTCTGATCCAAAAAGAGAGCCAAAATATTTTTCTAGTTAAAAATTGACACATTTATGAACACCTTTTGAATCTTTTTCTCTGATCAATCTAATCATTTTCTGCCAACCTTCTTAACAGCTAGTTGTTTCAATCTGCAGAGCTTCTCTCTAGAGGTTATTTTGGGCCAGTTCATGTGGCACCAACAACCAAAGCCGTAGATCTTTAAAAAAAACAAAACTTCATATTTGATGTGAACAATAACGTTTCACACATTTCATTGGAGGTTTAAAGCTGTTTTTAATAAAGTGCTTGGAATTTGAGTGCATGCCTGTACGACAGCGCTTTACTGCTTTGAACTACAATGCTATAAAGCAGCCTGAATTTGATTTATCTTCAAATTGAATGCATTGATACAAGAGGAATTTTGCTGCCTTCCAATGCCTGCAACTCTTAAGGGAATAGTTTGGTTGTTTTGAAGTCAGGTTCTGTGTGTGGTCCATATCTTACCTGCAGCAGACAGCAGTCGGAGCAATCTCAGTTGGTAGAGTCAAAGGTAGTTTATCACTTAAATAGAAGGTAAAGCATTTGCTGGCAGGAGGGTGTGTCTCCTTAAATCAAAGTGATCTAAGTTTGTTTTCTTAGCTGACGACATAAATTTGCAACAAAAACAGAAATCACCTACAAGTTAACTCATAGCCTGTACATCCTTTTTTTTGCATATTCTTCAAATACAAAAAATAAGTTTAAATGACACCTGATTTTACCTATTTTGTTGCATATGCATATTTTCAAAATGGAACAGGAAGTGACATCAAAAGGGAACTATTTAAGAGAAAGAATAAAATTGTTTATTGAAACAATATTATTTGAACTGTTCTGCATCCCTGATTGTGACTCAAAATTATCTAAAGAAACATCAGATTCTTCTTTACAGTCTGTCTCAAATTTGTTTTAAAATATGTTATTAATGTTATCTTTCCAAAAATGCATTCATTTATATTACATTATTACATAAATCTGATAATACAGGCACTTTAAGATAGTCTGGTAAGCTGTCTACAGCAGGTAGGATACTGATTGCTCCATAACTGCTTGTCCCAACTCCACTTCAAGAAAAACAAACTATCCCTTAAACATTTTTCCACAGCTGATGCATTCACCTGTGGATGTGCAACATCTTAGCTTTACTCTAACAAACAGGGTGCCATCATCCAACAATATGTTAAATAATTTAGATGTTAAGATTACAGTTCAGTAGCTGGCTAAACTTTAGAAATGGGGATGTTTTTATAAATGGAACCAGTAAAATGATTAATGATGGTTTAGATGATGTAGGACACATAAAATGAGGCATGTTCTCATTAACCTTTATCCTGTTTTAAGCACCTCAGTTACCAAATCACATTTTCTTTAGGCAGAAGATGTCAATCTGACAACTTTATTTAATGGTTTTGCATTTAAGAACTGAGAGTGCAGCTCCTCTCCTGTTCCCCCTGACTCATGAAGCCAGCTTCACTCTGCTGTTAATGAAACGCTTTGATGCTTACCTTCAAATTTATTTAATAATATTCCAAATGAATTGAAAATTTATGAAAACCAGTATATACAACAAAGTGAAAGCCACATAAAAGCCACATTGCATGTTGTAATTTTAACCTGGTTAGTTTAGTGGTTCTTTTAACATTACCACTTTCGTTTATCAAGTAAATGACAAGTTTCTATGTTTTTGTGCATGACTGGCCAAATCTAACAACATAACTAATGCATTTATAACAATGTTTTTAAACTGGCTTCTTTATTATCTCTCTGACCATTTTTGTAGGTGGCTTAAAGGTCAGCAGGAGGACAAACAGGACACCGATGTGCATTATCACTCCCTGACTGGTGAGGGCAACTTTAACTGGCGCTTTGTCTTCCCCTTCGATTACCTCGTGGCTGAGGAGAAGATCGTTATTTCCAAAAAAGAGTCCATGTTCTCCTGGGACGAGACCGAATACAAGATCCCTCCTCGTCTCACGCTGCAGGTCTGGGATGCGGACCACTTCTCTGCCGACGACTTCCTGGGTGAGGAACATAGCAAAAAAGCACCAGAGGATCATGTGTTTATCTGTGTGTATCCATGTTGGTTAGCAAAATATCTCAATAATAATAACCTGAAAGCTAATTTGGTTGAACATTTTTGTTGTTTTTGTTTCCAAGCTTCCATAGATAATGTGGCATCATCAAATTATTAGAATGATTTT
Source organism: Anablepsoides rubrolineatus (assembly GCA_031762495.1). NCBI lineage: Eukaryota > Metazoa > Chordata > Actinopteri > Cyprinodontiformes > Rivulidae > Anablepsoides > Anablepsoides rubrolineatus. The sequence continues at coordinate 13,606,993 of JARVGW010000086.1, read as the reverse complement.
AGTCATCAGTGTTGTGTTAAAAAAAACAACCTTTTATATTTTCGATGTCCAACGGCTCTTCGTGTCACTAATTCCAGGTGCGATAGAGCTCGACCTGAACAGGTTCCCTCGTGGCGCCAAAACCGCCAAGCAGTGTTCCCTTGACATGATCCGAAATGAGCAGGAGCTTCCCACCATTTCCATCTTTAAACAGAAACGAGTCAAAGGATGGTGGCCCTTTGTGGCCCGCGATGAGAACGATGAGATGGAGCTCACGGTAAGATGGTTTATCACCCTTTAACATAAAAAGCATCAATTAAAACAGTTTTATAAAGAAGGAAATGTAGCACTTTGTAATAACTACACCTTATTTAACCTTATCAGTAATAAATTATTTATCATTTAAAACATAATTAAGGATGATTTGTACTTAATAAGGCTGATGATGTGAAAGTACATTTATATGAGCATATAAATACAGTATATAGAATAGTTAATTCATGAGTAATTAAGCATTAATAAACAATGAGTTTGTTGGTTTTAGCCTTTTTAGTTAAATCAATAATAAATAGCTTATTAAGTATGAGTCATTCTTAATGATGTCAAGGTTAACTAAGCATTTACTAATGATTAAGTAAGGATTAATAAGGTGTAGTTATTATAAAGTGTTATTAAGGAGACAAACCAAGAACAGAAAACAATTCTGCATAAAAAGTAATTTAGCTTTTCTGTGAATTGTTCCCAGTTTTTTTTTTTTTTTTTTTTTTTATTGGAAGAAAATTCATTCAAATTCATGCACTTTTTAATATTAGATAGAGGTCAAAATAAATGAGTTCATTATATGTTTTGGAAACCTGCATATTCAAAGAGAACCTGATTGTGATGGCAGGGTAAGGTTGAGGCTGAGCTCCACCTGGTGACGGGAGAGGAAGCAGAGAAAAGTCCTGTGGGGCTGGGACGAAACGAGCCGGATCCACTGGAGAAACCAAAGTAAGATACTCACACACATAACCCTCCGTAAAACTGTAAACACGCGTTGGTTTCAGCTAGAAAACGTAAATGCCTTTGTGGAGCTAAAAATCAATCTAAATTTTCATTTCCTTTGTTTGAAAATTCATTCTTGCTGTGCAAAAAGCAGCGTGTCGCACATTTATTTGAATGTCTGCAGGATTTTAAAAAGATCAGTGCTGTTTTTTGCACCGTCAAGTGGCCACTGTTACACTTACTCCTCCCACCATCTCTTCAACTGTGTCCCTGTCTCTTCCCTCCCCTCATACCTTCCCTTTTTTTGTGCACGTGACTCAACCTTTCCCCCCCTCTATCTGCCTCCTCGGCACTCCTCTGTCCTCCCTCTCCTTCTGCTTTCTTCTGCAAAGTCGTCCGGACACCAGTCTTATGTGGTTTCTGGGCCCTCTGAAGTCCATTGGTTACTTCATCTGGCGTAACTACCGTTGGCTGATCCTCAAGGCTCTGGGCCTGATACTGCTGCTGCTCATGCTGGGCCTCTTCCTCTACTCAATCCCCGGCTACCTTGTCAAGAAGATGCTGGGGGCCTGACGCGCCGGTAGCCTCTGTCCCCTCCTTACTGTCTCTGATGGATGCAGCTATCTTTATTACACCTTCTTTTCTCTTGTTCTGTACCTGTTTCTTCCTATTTCCTGCTGCCTTACAAGTAGAAATGTTTTCACCTTCATCATGTTTTTTTTTTGGTTGTTGTTGTGTCTCGTCTCTGTGTTTTGTGCCACCAATTACCATGATACATCTCATGTGTGATTGACTGAAAAGGTGCAGAGACATTTGAAGCGAATCCTTTTTGAGTCATTATGAACGATGATCCCTGTTTGAATGATCTCAGTTTGGAGATAAAGAGTCTAAAACAGTCCAGATAGTCCAAATGGGGTGTCATTGTTAAACAGCTTCAGTTTTTAAAATGTCAAAGCTGTTCATGTAAATGTACTTTTATTAGCTTTTACATCATTGTTATTTCACATTACACCAGGGCTGCCAAACTTAATCTAAGCCAAGGGCCAACTTCTGTCAGTATTTGTTAAAGAAAATGTTATTTAACAAATTATACTTATAGAAATACCAATTGTATTTTCCAAATTGGGTTTAATGTAGTGTTTAGAACATACACAACCTAATGAATAAAGAAAAAATATCACATTTAGAAAAATGAACCAGCCTTCATTTTTTATGCCTTACTCTGCCAACAACTTTTTGATTTATTATTTCTAAGAGCTACGTTTTATCACAATCCAGCAAATCAGGTAAAAAAAATAAATAAAGAAACCTCTCACTAAAAATCCAATAATTTTAATTTAAAATAAGAAAATAATACAGCAAAACATAGTCGTTTTTCTCGGCCTATATCAAAGATTGCTAAAAAAAATCTAACTTTATTTTCTCGTCTTGAAAGTTGGCCGGCTGTCAAAAAGAATGCAGCAAATACAGTAACAAAAAGAGAAACTATAAAACTGTTTCACAGTTAAAGTATTATTATAATGGACTACCATTAATACAGTCTGTTGTAAGAAACCTTGAAGCGCCTGGTTAGTTATCCATTCATTCATTCACTCATTCATTTAGTCATCTTCACCTACACATCTCATAATGCAAAGCTTTGACTATAACCTCTGTGAAACTTTATAGAAATGTGAATTGTGAGCATGCTGTAGACTAATAAGACTCACAACTGCAACATGACTTTCAAAGCACTAATGCCAGATTTCTTTTTTCTCTCTCTCTCTCTTATCCCTCCCACGCTTCATCGCTTTTTTATTCCCCGTCCACTCCTTACCCTCCATTACCTTCCCCCTTCCGTCCACCTGCATGCCTCCACCGCCGTTTCCTCCCATCAAACCTCCATCTGCCCCATGCAGTCGCCCAGACACCACCTTCCTGTGGTTCCTGAGCCCGCTGAAAGCCATCCGCTACCTGGTGTGCAACCGTTACAAGTGGTTGATCATCAAGATCGTGCTGGCCCTGCTGCTGCTCATCATGCTGGGCCTCTTCCTCTACAGCATGCCGGGCTACCTTGTCAAGAAGTTGCTGGGTGCTTAGGAGGAAAGGCTGGGAGAACGACGGGGGAGGGGGGGCTCACCCATTAGAAGGGAGGCAGCGGGAAGTCCGATTTCATTGTTTGCTCCTCTCCAGTCCACTCCGATCCTCATAATGACTCACCATCTTCCGCTTTAGCATCATGAAGAGTCGAGTAAGGCAACTGAAGGGATTAAAAACTTTGATCATCAGTGTCTGGACTCCATCCTTGAACTGATTAAACTGCAATCACACACCACAGAAGAACCTCTGATTGAACGTTTTCTTATTGAGCAATGTTGCATAATAATTTATCCTTATCTGTGTACACAGGTTTTTATTCAATAAGTAAAAAACTGTCAGGTTAGTGGTCAATGGGTTGCATGTATGTTCATTTCAAGTGATGCTGCATCTTCTTCCATTACTGAGTCCTGTGTTTGATAATAAATTAAGGTTAATTGGGAACAAATGGTTTATGTTTTGGGTAAAACTTTAACTTTGCCACCTTTGTGATGTAACTGGTTTTAAAGTGTCTGTGACAAGCATATCTTTATATTTAAGAAACTTGGCATAATGATTTTACACATTTTGTCGCATAACTGGAATGTGTTCTTCTGAACTTGGCTCAAAGTGAAGCAGGAAGTGACATCAAAGGGGAACTCTTTAAGAAAAGAAACTCCCTGGTTTATTGAAACAATAGTATTTGAAGTATACTTTTTCTTCATGTCTCTCTAATAGTGACTCTTCTCTACTGTCTGTGCTGTAATGTTCTGTTTACGATCAGATTCCCCTTTGACATCACTTCCTGTTACTTCACATGCAAATATTTGTTTGCAATATGTTATTAATGTTATTTTTCAAAAAAATGCACTTGTTTGTTACAAAAAATATTTCACAGGCACTTTAAAGCTTATAATAGAGTTGCATTTACATTATACAGCTTTATAAACTATTAGTTTGTCTATAAATGCTACAAAGGTAGATCACAGTAAAGTTTTACCTTTAATTAAAACTGTTTTAGCTTTTGCAGTCTTTGCACAACCGTATAATAATAATATTAAGAATAATATCAATAATTATAATATTAATAATATAAAATGTGAGGTTTTTACTAATAAATATATTGAGACAAAGAACAAAACTGCAGAGAATAATCAGGCAGGTAATAAACATTTGCAGTGTTAAATATTACATCTATTCAGATTTGCATCAAGCAGTCTTTGTATATAATTTGAGTTTTTATTATTAACACTTGAGACAGTAAAAGTTCATCTGATTTTCTCTGAACACAAGGTTATATATTTTTCTGTTGTGGATATTGTATAAACCATCTTCAGTGCTCTGTCTTATGTTATAACATATTAATAACACATACTGAGCAGAAGGACACAAATTCATAGCAAATATAATTTAGAAAAAGGTCCTCAGAGAAAGAAACAAACACTTGAGCTATCACTGCTGTCATGTAATATGCATGCATCTTTGTAATATCTGACCAGAGGTCGTGTGTGTGGGCATGACTCGTCTTTCTAGCTTGAAGCAAACCAAATCACCCACCTGGTTGTCTTTAACGTCATCGATAAAGCAAACATTATTTTGTTGGACTGAGACTAAAGTGCACTTGAACTGAGTTTTTTTTAAGATATATAATAGTTTCCACATCAGTTGGCATTGTGTGTGATGCCCTTTACTTTCTTAAAACTTTAAGGTTGACCTCATTTGAGTTGCATATTTTGTTTGTGAATCTATAGATTACCATTCTGGTTTGCACTCAATTTGCCTGTTTTATGATGAATTTCTGTATTTTCATGTGTTGAAATGTGTGCAATATTTGTTTTATTTATTTTTGCTTGTTTTGACAATTTGAAATAAACATATCTATGGATAACATATTTTAAAACGTAGTCGCTATAATCAGTTTTAAATTAGCACTGAAATAGATGAGTACGAGTATGATTATTAGAAGCAGCGTTGTACAGCCGAAACAGTCTTTGGTTCAGTTCCATTACAATCACAGTATTACGCAATACCTCTAAAATTGCCTGAAATAATTTAGCTGTCGAGTGAAGGAGCATATATTTTACTCAGAGGTTAGCAAGAGACCAGAAGCAGTTACTAACAATAACGTTTGTTGGTTTAAAGGTCTATGATGTGTGCAGACAGTATATTGTCAGCTAATTTTCCTTCATCCTTTTAAAAATGGTGCCTGAGTGTTGACTCTTTGTGTGCAGCCGTCCCAACACCAGCATGTCGTGGCTGCTGAGCCCGGTGAGGACGATGTGCATCCTGGCCTGGAGGCAGTACAAGCTGCACTGTGCGGTGCTGCTGGTGGCTGCGATAGGCCTGCTCTTCCTCGCTCTGCTCTTCTTCTCTCTGCCCTCAGAGCTGAACCGCAAGCTGTTTAACACTGCAGGCTAGATCCACCGGGCCTACGCCGGCTCGCCTTCACGTCTCATTGCTGTATATATTTTGCACAGTCTCTTTTTTTTCTTACAGCTGGATTGTACAACCATTTTATTAAGAATTAAAATACATTTTAAAAAGCTGCATTTATTACAGTAAGTCTTTTATTTTGAGGCTGACTTCAGAAACACTTTTCAAGCACATTTTGTATAATATGTCCTGAGCCAACCTGTAAAAAAAGATCTACAGTAATTGGACTATCTTACACACACTGCACTGTACTTTCAGATGTTTTAATTTGTTCTGACACTATTTTTGCTGACAAATCTCTCTACCACCTCCTTTTAATCCTGCAGTCACACAGATAGAGGTGAAACATGGCGAACACAAAGAGTCACACTGTCGAGGCGAGACGCTGCTGCAGCTGCATCCTCAACTCAGAGTTTCGCTGCTTCAGACGATCCGTCTCCAGAGTGAGATCAGTAATGTCTGTCAGCACAGCACTGGAGACACAGAAACACAGAAAGAAAACACATTTGGTACAGATGGATGTCTTTTATTTGTGATGTGTGTTTGCGTCACTCACTGGTACTCCTTTAGTTTTCTTTCTGCCATATCCCACAGTTGGAGTTTCTCCTCAGACACTACGTTTCCCAGACTTTCCCAATACGCTTCATCCTCTGAAGAATCCTTGTGGGCTGGGCTCCTCCTTAAAGGAAACATATTTTTTAATTATTTCACATTTAAATCATTCAGTTGAGGTCTATATAAAGTGAACTGCAATGCTTTGGTCTGAATTCCTCCTTATTGTAACTCCACAGGCCCCTTTCATCCCTTCTCCAAGGTGTGTCCTGGATCAACTCGTTTTGATGCTGTTTCTTTAATAATACTAATACATTGAGCTTATATAAAGCTTTATATAATATATATATTTTATATAAGCCTTTTTAGGACACTCCAAGTACACTAAGATGCATTTAACGGTTAAAAAAGTGGATTTTGCACATGTCCCCTTTAAAATCTATTAATATCCTGTTTTATCCAATTTGAACGACAGGGTAAACAGCAACATCTTTACCTTTTGTGTATGAGGAAACTTTTCAGAGCAGGTAGTACATGGTTAGGATTGATGAGCTCAGGGGTTGAATTTGTCGTAGCTCTGCTCTCTGCTGCCTCTGCCGAGTCACTGGACTCAGCACAGGCATCCTGGAGATACAGAAAACAACTTATTAGCAAGGATGATGCTGAAACAACCCATACAAGTCTTTGTCTCTTTCCTTCCTCACCATATTTTGCTCCCTCTGCTGTTGCTCATACTTTAATAGGAAATTTGTCAGCTCAGGTAGATCTTTGTTGGTGAGGCCCATAGACTGGAACAGAAAAAAGCGACTCAGGTCGTTTCCATGCCCGTGGAATTAACGGTGGGCTTCAGAAATACAAGTAAGGCTGAATATAAACTCACATAAAGGAGGGTCCCCAGCTTCACATCAGTTTGTTCCTCATTCTCCAGGGGAGCAAGAAGTTTCAGGACATTCGTTTCCATGAGGAAGTCCTGAAAGGAAGAAAGGAAGGTTTACTTTTCCCTCAAATGTTCATCGTTTGGTAACATAAAGCTGGAACTTAGGTCTAACCGTTTCCTGGCACAGCAGCTCCTTCACTTTCTTCTGTGTCTCACTCAAGAAATTCTCTTCCTCCCACTCTGGACCACTGCCACCGTTCCCTGCCGGTTCTTGAGACCGTCTGGGATGAGGGAACTCCAAGCAAGCCAAAGAAGGTTTCTCCCAGGGTAAACCAAGGAACTTTTTGGTGATCACTGAGTCGATGAGCAAAGCCCTCTCTGTTAGTTGCTTTAAATCTGCATAGATCATTTGCTGCATCTCCTCGTACTTTCTAGCATCAGCAACTGCAAAGTGCCTGCATAAATAAAAACAAACATCTCAAGGGTGAGAGGAAAGTATTCATACACACATTGAAACCCAAGTGTAATTATGACTTACTTGATTTGCACTTTTATGCGTTCGTACGTCTGGATCTGACGTTTGAATTCCGCAGAACACACACGGCTCTGCTTTGCCAACTCCTGCTGTTCTTTCATGCGTTTTTGTTTTAATTTGTGCATTTCACTTTCAGAGTTGAAACATAAAGTGGTCATTGTACTGGGGTGCATATACATGCAGTTGTGTCAAGAGGAAAGAAAAAAAAAATTTCCAAACCTGAATTTCTTGCGTTCAAGATTGGTCAACGAGATCCCGGGCTGTTCTGCCTCATCTTTTACACCAAGGTCTTTCAGTGTCTGAAGAACCCTGGCCTTTTTATTTTTTTCACGTTTTCTCCTCTCATCCTGCAGAGTAAAATGGGTCATACAGTTTTGTCAAACAAAAATCCAGTTCCAGTTAAAATGGCTTCTTCACTGATGTTCAGTTTATAATTTGTACAAACCTGCTCTTTGGCCTGTTTTTCCAGCTCCGAAGCTTCAATGGCGTAAGCGTTCTTAAATAGCAGCTCATGAGTTTTCTCCTCATGTTTTTCCACATTTTTTCTCCTCTCTGAGAACCTCTCGAGCTGGAATCAGACCAGGAGTTATGGGACAAAGAGCTATACATGGATGCGAGAAACTGATAAAACCAGACTAAACATTGAGTCTGTTAACTTCAGTATGTGTGTGTTCCTAATAAGTCCTACCTCTTTGTCCCAAAGTTCCTTTAAGTCTTCTTCCCATTTGATAATGTCTTCCAAAAGCAAAGATTTAAGTTCTTGCTGATGAACTCCCTGCCAAAAAGACGTACAGGGGAAGTTATTATTTTTGCTCATGAACATAAATTGTAATGGCTTTCCAGGTTTTAGAATAAAAATGTGCCAAGCTAATAAAAATGAAAGTATTACCAGAGTAAAATTAAATGCTTAGTTGTTCCAACATTTGTAAGGTTTGCTGTGGCCTGACAGTGAGAGGCATTTATCCACTCAGCCCCCACAACGAACTGTTTATTTCTTGATCTGGACCTGATCTTACCTCGATCAGAGCCATCTCCTCCCTGTATGCTTGTGTCAGGATTTTAATTTGGTCCTCCATCCTTTCAATCACTAGGTCTATCTCCTCTGCATTCTGCCTCAAATCCTTCACGTAGCAATCATCTCTCAGCTTGAGTTCCTGCACAGCGCAACGTAACAAAGTTATGAAATCCAGAAAGAAAAAAATGAACATTATATACTTTTTTCTAGTTTTACGTTAGAATGTGAGTTTTAAATGAGGAAAAACAGCCTGTCGGCGGATTAGTTACCTGCTGAAGCTCGTTTATAAGTTTCTTTTTGTCTTGTATGAGAACAGTCCAAAGCTCCCTCTGCTTGTTTAGGGCCTCCTGCAGGTCTGGATGGCTCACCGTCTGACTAACGAGCAACCATTCCTTCTCGATCTCATCGAATTTTTCCTCACTTGATTTCACATCATTTTCCAGCAGCTCTGCTCTGCGTCACAAAAACAATTAGTAAAATTGACTGAACAAAGGGGGGAAAAGGTAGTGTAATAAAATAGATGTGGAACACTGGCTGTAAAATGAAAAGGAGTTACCTAATTTCTTTTGACTTATGCAGCTGTGTCCTTTTCTGCACCACTTTGGCGTCAGCTGCAGTTTGGATATTGGCTAAAAAGTCTGCCAGATGTTTCTTCAGGTTGACAAGTCTCTGAGGATAATGGCATTGAATGAAAAGAAATAAAAAGAAATGACTTGAATAAACATGAAGTAAGAGCTACAACACCTGGCCATGGACTATTTCGTGGATGCCGTTTAGCACCGCCTACTGGAAACATTGGTTTGTGGGATTGTTTTGGGTCAATCGAAAGAAAAGGTAAAGATGAGACAGGTTCTCAAACCTTAAAGACTGGATTGTTGTACGTTTTAAAGCATTTCTTTTGATTGGTGATGGGCCAAATTTCTAATTAGAAAAAGAACACACTTTTATGCTGCTCAAATGTTGGGATTAGTGCCTAAAATAGCAATCTGAAGATGCAAAATCAAGGTAAGGTTATATCGCTGTAAAATAATTTCACTATAAACATAATGTGTTAATTACTATAGTATCTCACAATATCAAATCTATTGCCAAGGTCATTGTAAACAATGTTAATATTTAGTGTTAGATCTAAAACTTCATTGAAGTAACCCTGCTTTTTAAGTACTCAAAGGATAAATTAGAATATAAATTAATGAAAACATAAGATGATTTAGCTACTTAGTTTAGTAATATAATATACACTATATTGCCAGAATGGGATGTTGCTTAAGCTCATATGTGAGTCAAGGCAGGTGAGTGAATACTTTTAGCAATATAGTGTATATTACATTACTAAACCAAGCGGCGACAATCATGTTGTGTTTTCTTTAATTTATATATTCTAATTTGTACTTTGAGTACTTAAAAAGCAGGGTTACTTCAATGAAGTTTTTCATGCATCGGCAATCACTGTTGCACATAAACACAAGTAATACACACAGTGATCTCCACAACCCATTTTCACCAGTTCACCCCCCTGATGCCCCCAAACTGGACCATGATGCTTTGCACTTGGCAAAGGTGGCGGTGTCCGCGAAATAGTACCTTTGTTTTTGTTTTATTTATATTCACAAAATCTAAATATGCATGTAGAGACTTGAACCTGTTGACTTTGTTTCTCTTGTTCGTTCAGAGTTTTGCATTCTTCCTTCATGATTTCCTTCTCCTCCCTTTTATTCTCAATCTCCTGAAACCAAACCCTGAGAAAATTAAAAAAAAAACTGATTATTTACACATTTAAATAGCCTCTTCATATATTTTAGCATTTTCAAAATTACCCTTAGCAAAAAGTAGTATAAGTATCCATTGAGTATACTCATTTTAAACTTAAAATAAAAAGTATACTTCCTGTTTACTTTTATGTACTCATTTGAGATATACTTAACCAAGTTTATCTTACACTATACTTGGCTTGTACTAAAAGTATACTAAGAGTTTAAGTTTATACTAATGATTAAACTTTTTGTCAAGATAAACCTTAGTAGTACACTTTTCACACAGACTGTTTTTTTTGTAATATATTTCAAGATTAAACTAAAACTATACTTAGATTACTTTCAGTATACTTCTTAGTATACTTTCATAAACTTTTTGTGGGCCAATTTAGTCCTAGACGTAGGCCTACTTGTTAGTAAACTGCTAGTATATTTACTTATATCAGTATACATGGTAAATAAAAGTACACTGAGGGAAATACACTTTTATTTTCTTCAGTATGCTTAATGACATGTACTTAACTTCTTTTTGGTAAGTTTATAAACTTAAAAAGACATAAGAGTATACTTAAAGTATACTTTTTATAAACTTTAAAAACGCCCCAATTTAGTAGAAACAAGTTTTAAATCAATATACTTTCTAGTACACTACAAGTACATGTTTCCTAGTATACTTGATAGACTTTAACTTATACTCAAGTATACTTATTAAAATGAACTTCAAGTATGCTACTTTTTGCTAGGTTATTAAATTGTTGATGCTTCTAGGTTAAAGAAAGTTAACCAACAACCTTACCCGCTTGTGTCTTCATTGTGCGGTAACGCACGAGGTTCTGGTTCCGTCACAGGTTCTTCCATGTTGACAGAATGTTCGACAAGAGGAATTGTAGAATTGTAGCAATTAGCCTCAATTAGCCTCAGTGAGCCTCACGCGTTGCTATGGCGACACGGCAACCAGAGCGTATCAAGTGGTGCCTTCAATTGCCCTCGTAAACGGGAAAATCCAAGGTTAGAGGCAGCAAATTAAAGTTGTATGTTTTTTTTTTCTTGCTATTTTTATGTCAACTGCAGTTCAAGATTTTAATGTCCTTGCATGAACAAGATCATAGTATTATAAAGGTCAATATTTTACAAAACTAAAACTTTCCTGTAGCTGTTTGCGGATCTAATCCTGTTGTTGCTCTAAATGTATCCTGTTCATAGTAAGGTTTATGCAGATAACACTTATGCTGGGTTTTTAATATGATGCATTGATGATGTTTGGGTGAAGCCATAAAAATAAACATTTACCATGTGCCACAAAAGCAATCACAAAAGTAGCTCTCTCCACACACTCCACTTCTCTATTGTGTACACAATAGGGGTGACTTTTGTCACAAACCTTTATTTATTTAGGCTTATTTACACCAGTATGATTAGGATGAACAAGAGAGTGACACCAAGAACTGTTGTACAACACATGGCTCATTGCTGCCATCTAGTGGTCATGTGTCTTTGCATGTACAATTTGTGGACACAATACTGCAATCAGAAACTACACAGCAGAATCTAATTAAGTGTGGTTTGCCTTAAAAAAATTTTTTTACTTAGATAAGTAATTTACTTGACAGCATTGATGGTATAGTTCAAAGCAATAGATATAAACAACCCATGGTTGCTTCTTTCTGCAGGGGTGACCATAACAAGCAAATTTGCATGGAAGATGTGAACAAGTCTTGAACTTCTAGCCTTAAAATTACAACCACTAAGCTATACTAAGGCTCAATAAAAGCAACAAATGTCTTTAAATAGTTTATACATCCATATGTAATAACACAATGGCCTGGCCCTGAACTCTCCCTTTTTTGAAAGCTGACTTGAGGTGGCAGTGCAACTCTGCGATCAAAACTAATAAAACTGTTGCTTCAGCAAAAGCACAGCGATGCACAAAGACCCCCGTGCACATCGTCCGAACCACTTAACAAACAAGCACACCCCATAAGAATGATAAATGTCTCCCCAAGCTGATAGCAAGATGGGGGACACACAAATAAACTCCCACATGGGTCAGATGTTTCTGCCCTGAAGAGCTGCCCCCACCTTTATTCATCCTAACCTCCCGGGGTGGGGGATCTCACAGCTCTTTTATTCTCAAGTGGACTTGGCTGCTGCTGAGCCACAAGGGATGCAGGTCAGCCGGCAAAGGTTTCTGACATATGATCCAGCATCTGTGATGTCACCAACAGCTGACTTGTCATAAGACCTTTGAGAACACGAGTAAGTAGGATGGGAGGAGGAGGGAGGGGGTATTGTCATTAGAACGCCAAGTGCTTTTTTGCATCAAGCAGCTGAGATTACAAACTGAATGACTGCTATTAGAGAGTGATTCCATAATCTATCTAATACCATAAGCCAGGGTTTAAGAGACTTTGACCCTGCTCACAGGTGTAAAATAAGTTTTGTTCACCCTGAACCTGCTCTGTAAGTGTGTGTGTGTGTGTGTGTGTGTGTGTGTGTGTGTGTGTGTGTGTGTGTGTGTGTGTGTGTGTGTGTGTGT
>JARVGW010000086.1:13573450-13594173 GCA_031762495.1 Anablepsoides rubrolineatus | reverse complement strand
GTGTGTGTGTGTGTGTGTGTGTGTGTGTGTGTGTGTGTGTGTGTGTGTGTGTGTGTGTGTGTGTGTGTGTGTGAGATTCCAGCTCTGGGCCAACATGTTTATACCTTCAACAAAGCATCATATTCATCACTTTGGGGGGTGAGAGGTGGATAATCTAAGCCTGACCTTTAGCCAGTTAACTGACAGCTTAGTGTTGTTAGTGGGGCGTTGCATAACACTGGAAGTGCTAGCAGTTTCTTAATATTACCCTGACAAATTGGACAGTTTGTTGCATTAAAACACTGGATGTACTTTAAAGAGGCAACCCCAACATTTCTTTTGCATCACAAACCAGTTTCAAATAAATCCATTTACCCACAGATAAGGAGAAACAAAAGTTCTTCAAAAAAATTATTTTCCACTAGTTAAAAATGTGCTATTTTTTAATTACAGTTTGAATGCTGAGCATTTCAAGTTACAATGATCAGATTAAATATTAAAATTACCAAAACAAAACTGCAGCTGTGGCTACAATGTAAACTACCATCAGTGTGTGTATAGGCGAATGTGTAAAGAGCTTTTGGAGTTCTTGGATTGATAAAGCACTAGTTCAGACTATTTATCGTTTATTATCTAAAATCAGCAAATGTTTTGCTAGAAAGTAAAATTTGAAGACTAAAACCAGCAAAACAGTAGCTAAAAGATAAAGTTAGCAAAACCAAAGCTAAAAACTAACACCAGCAGAATAGTGGCTAAAAACTGAGTTCAGAAAAATGGTAGATAGAAGCCAAAATTAGCAAAATAGTTGCTGAAAGATAAAGTTACTAAAGCTAAAAACTAGCACAAACAGTAGAACAGTGGATAAAAAAGTTCACCAAAATTGTAGCTAGAAGCCAAAATTTGCAAAACCTTTGCAAAAAAGTCAAATTTGAAGATGTGTGGTGTAGCAAAATAGTACCTAAAAGATAAAGTTAGCAAAACTAAAGCTAAAAACTAGCAGAATAGTGGCTAACTGAGTTCAGTAAAATTGTAGCTGAAAGCTAAAAATGAATCAAGTGTCATGAACTAGATTTTAAAATAGAACAAAGTTTTTCAAGAATTTCAAAAGATCTGAATGCATTGCTACAGACAAAAACATATTAAATACAGGTAAATAATTCCCACAGTAACAGAAAATCACAGTTAATGTCCTGAAAAAGGTGAATATTTTACATGTGACTGGTTGAAGCAGAGTTCAGAAAACGTACAGAAGAAACGTTCAACAGGAAAAGATGAGAACGCTGCCTCAGCATTTATACAAACATATACAATGTATGTCTGAGAGAAGCACAAACTAGTCATTTTCTGCATGAAATGCTCTGCATACAAATGTTTACATATATATACCTATATATCTTTTTTAAATAGCCTTTGTGGCCCGGGAACAAATGATCCATGAACAGGTACCGGTCCTTGGCCTAGGGGTTGTGGAAAGAGTGGAGGGTGATTACAGAGGACAGCTGAAAATACAGAGACATTTAGTCTAAAGGAGGTAATGACCTTGCCAAAAAAACCAGCAAAGTATGGGCTTTAATAAATTAGATTTAATAAATGAAAACAGAAAGTTTGGTACAAATAGCCCAACGAGCATCCCTCTGCTACTTTAATTATGACCTTGTCTCAAGGTTGCTTGTACAATACGGAAGTTTTCTTTTCTTTTGCTTATCCTCTGAAAATGAGAGCACAAGATAACTGTTGTCCCTAAATCTTTATTATTATAACTTAATAGGAACCAAAAACAAGCAAATACAATCATGCAAAAATACAAAGAAGCTACAGCACAAGTCATCATTTTCAGGAATTTACATCTGCTACACATCAACAATCCTCGGCTCAGCTGTAACCGTCAGTTTTCCTCCTTGTTAACATGCTTTCTAGGCTAAAAACAAACATGAATGGTTTAATCAAAACAGGCATTTTAACATCCATAAGTGTGTGTTCAAGATGTGTATGCTCAACGTTAATTGATTTTTTTATAAGCAACTACTCTAGTTCAAAAAGGTCGTTAATAATCACCAAGTTGAACGATTTAAAAAATTGGAATTTGGAGCAAAATTCAACGCAGAACAAATGTCATTTAGGTGAAATTCAGTGCTGTGCTGCAATCTTGACAAGCCAAGATTTGTAAATTAGTTTTTGCACATTTGTTCACCTTTTTTTGTTCTTGTTTGTTTCGTGAGTTGCAAAATTTAAAATACTCCAAAAAATGTATTATACCTGAGCACCTATTTTTCCCTACAGTGTAATCCATCTAAAAGCAGGGAAAGTCAAAATCAGGATATGAGTCATTTTTCCAAATCATATTAAGTTCTTTGACAACAATCGCCACACTTACAGAGGAGTTATTCTTGTGCTGAGTCCTTGCAAAGCAGAGCTCTTTGTCAATGGATTAGTTGTATAATAATTTGCATGGCATTAGACTATAATTAGCGGTGGATTGTTGTTGTTTTCCTTTTTTGTGTGTGTTGGAGTTAGTTTAGCAAGTACACTTCCTCCATTGCCACTGGTGCAGATCTCTTGTTTCCAGTCAACAATGTGAAAAATGAAGCATCCAACTAGTTTAAGATATCAGACCCTTAAAACAGTCCAATCACATCTGGCACCAGATGCAGGACAAAGAGTTTCACAGACTAAACTCTGCTCATTTATTAGTAACCCATTCATTCTTTTTCTTTACCCAGTTTCCTGTTTCATTGTGAGATATAAGATACAACAGGTGACAAATCTATCACAGGAACACACAGAGTCAGGTGAAGTGCACAACAACAGGGATCAAACCGTCAACCCACCAGTTACAGGACGACTCCCCTAATCACTCAGCCACAGCCACCCATGTGTCAAATACATGGCCCTCGGGCCAAATGCGGCCTGCAAGAGCTCCAAAGATGTATTCATGTCTTAAATTATGCTGCTTTAAAGCCAGCATTGACCGTAAACTACATCTCCCATAATGCATGTTGATTATTTTACCACCACTAGATGGAGGAGAACAGAGTTCAAAAGCTGATACAGCCTGCAAAAATGCAACTAAACAGAGATTTTTCCTGGTGGGAATGCTCTTTCAGAAAGTGGAATTTAAAAACAGTGAGTAAAACTCTTATTTTTACTTTTGACAGTACTTCTGTATTATTTATTTCACATTTAGTCAGTAGTACATGTAGTACTTTTCAGTGTTTAAAAGAAAACGTGTTAAAACGCTGTTTCTATGCAAGAAATACCAGGTAGAGCTCAGTTATTGTTTGTTAGCTGCTCAGCTGTAGCAATGAGGCAAGGAAATTGACTTTTCCTGTTTAGTCAAACTTAATTATCAGGGCCACATCAAAGCTTGTGTGGCCCTGACACACCTGCACACAGGGAAAACATGCAAAAACACACAAAAAGGTGGCAAGGAGGCAAACCAGCAACCTTCTTGTGACACTGTTCCCCCGTGCTGCCCTGTTAGATCTAAACATTTCTTCCATTTCCAACTTGTTCTCCTTTAAGTCCACCAGAAGTCCCAATCAGTCCCTCTCCATCACGTGTCAGCCTCCACTGCTTGACTTTCGGCCCCCGCTCACAGAGCCGGTGTGCCTCCGAGAAGCAGCGAGGCTTATCGGGAATCAAGGCTGTCATTCTTGAGTGCACACGAGCAGCTCCACACACTTCTATCCAGCACTGCAAAGGCCCGTGTTTTCAGCACCTCTGTTGGCCGCAGCGGGATCATATGACTCCGGTAATGCTCCTATAATGATCGACCGTGGCTGCGCTCCATAAGACCAAAAAGCCAAAGGAGTTTAACGGATGTGTTGCTACGATTATTCGGCCAAATATCTTTATCCCACATTCGGATTAGTAGTTAATGATGGAGGGTAAAAAATGCCTAGTTGCAAAAAACTCAATAAAGCCCACCTAAGAACAAGGACTATTCCTGTGAGAAAAAAGCTCAAAGTCCAATAAAACATAAAGGTCTACAGAGTAAATAAAGGTTTACTCCAAGTAGAAGTTAATATAGATTATATTATAAATTATTAAATATAAATAGCTTTTAAATTTTTATCATCTAAACATTTTTTAAAAAGCAACATTTTCTTTTAACTGTTCAAGAACAATGTTTTAATGTTTATGAGGCTCTAGTAATCCCCAAAAGCTAGGTAAATTAGAAATCAAAACCAAACGAACGCTCAGGATTCATGAGGATAAAACTGCCTGACCAATGGGGAGGCAGAAAGTTTTAGAGAGTGGCTATTGCCTCCTGTCCCCCCTCTTTTGTGGTGCCCCTGCATGAACTGGAAAGACCAGTGATCCTCACGTTTCTGAAAATTTCTGAAAGTATTAAAACAAAGCTTGTGTAAAAAACAAGAGGTCTCACTTCAACATAAACTGTGTTTTTCTGGTGCACTTAAATCATGTTTGTTCTTCAGTGAAGTTACTTAAATTTGGTTATATTCAGAAATTTTACTCAAGAGTCATGATACTTCATAATAAATATAACATATGTTCAGAACACAATGGTTAATTTTTAATTGTCATTTATTACTTATGTGAAATTCAAATCATTATAGCTCAAAAGTGTTTGCAGCAGTAACTACACAATGCTTATAATACAAAATGATTTATTTGCATTCAAAATAAAAAGGTATACCTGACTCCAGCGCACAATCAGCTCAGTCCTAAAGATTTTAAACACAAAACACTTAACAAATTAAGTTAAATATCAGTGGAACATGACCGCAAAACACATTAAAAGCTTTATGCGACCAGACAAAAACAAAACACACCGACTAAAAAAAAACCAGGTAACATCACAGTGTGGTACTTTGGAGTGCTCTTACATTGTGTGTAATGTCTTTATTTCCTCCCCCCACCACAGCAGCGTGCATCCCCACACCTCACCCCTCCTTCTTCCAGCAGTTACATGTCACCACTAATGGACATCAAGTGCTTCCTTTTTGCAGCTCTCTTCTGGACATACATTAGAGACAGAAAACCCATTTCTCCATCCATAAATAGGGCTCACACACACAGACACACACACACACTGCATTCAAACCAGTCGCTCTACAGTGACAGCAGGATGCTCTTAACAACCTGAAGATTGTTAGCGAGTTAAAACAGGGAGGATGAAAAGATGCCGAGCAGAAATATTAACAACCACCTGATTAGTAATTTGTAAAGTTAGAGGCACAGTGATTCCAACACAAAACCTGCTTCCACAAATTAACCGCTTCACTTATCAAAACAGACAAATTAACAGCTTCACTTATCAAAACAGAACGGTAAGAGTGTCAGGAAAAATCGAAGGGAACTTCAGTTTGATGTTTCCTGATGTGTCTTCATTCACAGAATTAATAGGAACGTTTGCATAATTCTCCATTCTATATCCTGATGCATAAATATTATCATTGTTTTTGAATTTATATTAGAATAAATACAAATGTTTCCCAATGATTGAAGCATTTTTATGAGTTTAAATACATTCATTAAAAAAATTGAGGGAAAATCCTTGAAATGACCTATACCTCCGTTATCAAACGGTTATAATATGTTTTGATCCTTGCAGAAAAAAATGGAGATAAACTGCTGCTGAGTCCTTTCAATTAAAGCTCTTCGGTGGCCAGATGACATAATAATAATAATAATAAAAAAATCTCCAGTCTTTTGCTTCGGCCATGTGTCGCCTCTTCAGCTCTGTTTGTCCTGAATGTTCATCAGGCTGGTGGAGGACTTTGCTCGCTTGGCTGGAAAGAGAGAACACAATGGATTTGAAGGGCAGTTTGTGGGAATAAAAAGGCAAATTAAGTTTGTAATTAATGTAACTTTGTGCATTAATCAAAAGCAGAAAAAGTCACTTTGTTCATAACGATGGGTAGTTATAGCCCACCCAGTACCCAGAGGGGCAGCATTGCACATGATAACAAATATGCTAACAACAGGCAGCCGCAAGAAGTCCCTTAAAAAAAGATTGAAACCCCAGAAACAGACTTCATATTCTTTACAACCATTCACTCACACACGCACAATCACAAAACAGAAATCCTTAAACCTCATCTATTATCCATCGGACTCGTCAAAACCCCTTCTCTCGACAAAGACCACAAACCCTGTGGAAAAATCTCCGCGTGTGTGATAATGGGTGAACTAAGCTGGTTACTCACGGTGTATGAGCTTGCGTTTTTTTTGTTCCGAGTGAAGGAAGCTGCTCAAGTAGAAGATGATGGGCAGAAAGAGCATGAAGCTGGACACGGCGATGACGGGCACCGTCTCCTCACGGGGTAAGGAACAGTTGAAGTTTTTGCTCCACAGTTTGCGGGTCATGTTCATCTGAAAACGAGGCGCACGTTCAGTCAAAACATGGACTTCAAAAAAATAAACAAAAACGTGGAAAACATCTCTAATCCTAAATGACGCACCGCATCTTCTAAGTCAATGCACAGAGTTTGATTCAGCTCCTTTCGGCCATACAGGGCATTCAGGCTCTTGTAGGAGCTTTTACAGTTGCTGCACAGCTCTGTCAGGTTTCCCTGCATGGAAGAAAATGGAAGAGAGCTGTCAAGAGTTAATTTCATAAATAAACATTATTAATAGTTGTCAGCTGATATCATACCTGTTTATATTTGTCAAAACAGGCGATAGTTTGATTGAGAACATCCAAAAAGTACATTGTGTCATTGCTGAGGCTCTGGTATCCCTTAGAGACACAGACTGCACAGCGGAAGACAAAATATTAAATTAATGTTATGTAGTGGTGTAATTCTATGTTTCTGTGGATTCTCAGTCATCCAGGACACGGAAAAATAAAAGGATAAACACAAAGCAACAGGACTTCTGTTCTGTAGCTGAAGATGTGTGGAGCTACAAGATTTAAACAGCATGACTCGGAGTGAGTAAAAAAAAAAAAAGCTAAAATAGCTAAACTATATTAGAAGATGATTAAAATTATTGGACACTGGTTTACAAGTATCTTCATATAACTGCATCAGTTACTCTGCTTCGTCACAACAAAAATAAAAATAATGCTACTGGGGGAAAATTTTAAATGAAACAGTTTTGGAATAGCACATAACAAATCACTCACAATTACATGTGATTAATTTACCGATTTATATTTTACAACGCTGAGGCATCTGAAGCATTTTTTTGGCCTTGCTGCAAAAATATGCAATTGGTCAACAACTCAAGGTTTGCTTTTAGAGGCAACCTCAAGAGGCCATTAGTTGTGCACGGCCTTCATTTTAAAGAGTGGGAACTTGTACATTTCTGGTATATTTTTATGTAAATAAACATAAAAACAGTGATTACTAGATGCATTGAAAAAAAAATAACTACCTGTAACTAAATCAGTACTTGAACAAGGTAAAAATGCAGCCACCATAAAACATCAGTTTGTAGGTTTGATGCTTTTTTGTTGCTAAATCTCCAACTGGATATGAGCACAGCTGAAGAGTTCAGCAAAGACATTTCATGTCACATGTTTAAGAGCTTGTGCTGCTAACTTGTAAAGAAATGCGCACTCTCTCAATGACACACTTATCGAACCTCGGCCTCAGAGGAGGACTTACAGGAACAAGCCGATCGTGCCCAAATATCTTGTAGGCTGCTGAACAGCAGGTAAACAAGCATCAGCCGATCACTGCGCAGAAGGCTGTCTCTGCAGCTCACATTACCAGTTATCTGTAGAAACACAGGAGAAATCACTGTACTGTGTTATCTAGACCAGAGGTTCTCAAACTGGGGTCCACGAGTCATAACTTGGGGGTCCTCAAATAATTACAATAAATTGTTCAATTGTTTTTTTATTGTAAAAAATGCATATGGGGAACAATGCACTAGTAAAATAAACACACTAAACCAAACAAAATGTAATATTCTTATGGCATTTAGGAGTTAAAATTAAAGTGATGAAAAAAATAGCATAGGTTTTATGAGGGGAGTCCCTGGAAATGTTTTCACACGTTAGGGGTCCCCAGATCCAAAATGTTTGAGAACCCCTGATTTAGACAAGCTCTTCAGTGCACACATCTAGAAATATTTTATAGTTAAAATCGATATTTCAGAAACCTCAAACACTATTCTTCAAAAAAAAAGGGAAAATACATCGTATTGGGCCTTCAGCTCTATCCAGATATGAACAATGTTATCTGATATCTAGACTAATAACCACATGAGGTCTGAATGTCGTTTGATTATATGTTACAACGTCCTGCCATACAACCATCACACAGATGTGTACTGATAGCGAGACTGAAGCAAAATAGCCTCCTTGTTTCCTTATATTTCGCACACACGCACAGTCACATCACACAACTCGTGACTGAGTTGGTCATGGCCATACAGAAGATACTTTTATGAAAGTTTAACCGAGACACATTAAAGTAAAACACAGAAAATGACTTGTGTTTCAGCTCATACCTGGTCTGATGAGATGTTCGTATAGATCTCGACAAGGCTGCCGTAGCTGGAGAAGCAGTTCTGGCAGGCTTTAACGGGTCGAGCAGCAGGAACCAGGCAGTCCACATAAGTCACGTACCGCTGACCGAACACGAGGAGCAGCTCCGAGCAGTACTCACTGACTTCCAAGTCTTCTGGGAAGGAAGAAAGCAAATTCAAGAACGCAGAACCCAGGTCGGGCTTAAACACAGGAGGAGAGTTGGCCACAGCAGAGCCAGGAGGAGGAGGGCTCAGATGGGAAACTTTTTTCAAGTTTTCCGCCGATTCTGAAGCGATGACATTTACTGCGTTGCTCGCCGCAAAACCGCGAAAATTTAACGCGGCAAATACAAAAAGCAGACTAAAACTATGCGGCGACATGACGGAAAACGCAGTTTTGATTTGGCCGTCAACCCAAACAACCCATGACTTCCTCGTTTTCAACCAATGTGATCATGTGACTGTCACGTGGCGCGTATTCTCGCGAGAGCGCCTCATACAAATTGATTCTCCACGAGAATTGTAGTAAGGTATTGTCCGGGGTATTGTTTAGGATTGTAATTTTCTATATTTATTAAAATTTTCTCAATAAGGTTTTCTATATTTTTAAAGGGAAACTTCATATATGTTAAGGCTTTTAATATTTAGATTATAAATGTTCGTTTATACTCTGTTTTATAGTTTTATTTTGGTAAAATTTGTATCTATATGCTGTTAGACAGTCACTGTGCATCAGGCTGAGTACACCCTGAAAGGTCACAAATTTATTGCCAATTAACTTGATTAATTGCAAAATGCTCCTCCGATTGTTTTTTTATCTATTCCACTTACATTTACAGACTTTTGTTGTTCCTGTCCCAACATTTTCAAGATGTGTTGCTGACAATATATTTGAGATTACTTCCAAATGTTGATACAATTTAAAAAAAAACTGATATGTTCGCTACATTCCATTGGTTTTATAAGATTTTTAATTAAACTGTTGCGTTTTTTTTACATTGACATTGCATTTTGCATACCCCACTCTCCATATAATTTACATTTTACCTAATGTCTCAGGTTTGTTTTAAGCTAGCTATCTACTGGTCATTGCCTATAGGTTCAGAGATGGTAATTGTGCATGCCTGGTGGAAGCAGATAGCCCTTCCTCCTACTCTCATTATTTGCGGGTTCTTGACACCGTACAATTTTGCAATGTGCACTCGGCACGGTGCAAATAATCACAGAGTCAAGGTAAACGATTTGGGCTCCAATCCTGATTGGGATAATTGTCAAAAACCCCCTTGAATCAAGCGACCGCAGTCAATGGTCGTTAATGTGAAATTAGTGGCTCTTGATAACTTGCAGGCCGCATCAATTCCGCAGTCATCATAGCCTAATGAAAATAAGCGGTGAGAGGATGCGCGCTGCATTCACCGCCCATTCTGGTGCCTGCGTTCGACTCTCCTGATAATTCTGGCCCCCGATGCTCCCTTTGCTTCACATGACACCGGCAGCTCATTAACTCTTCTTCTCCTGACCAGAGTTCACCTAATTGTTCAGATGTTTTTCACTCCTTTATTATTTCCTAGCTTGGCTCTCATAAAGAAGACGTGATTGCAACGTAAACTCTTAATGGTCTTTGCTATTTTGTTGCAGTTTAGTTACACACCTCAGCTTTCACAGAACGCACAACTTTTAAAGACTGCATGTCGTAGTATTCAAAATGTCCCCTCATTTTTACGTTTTGCACATCTTTCATTTTACTAGTAATCACCAGCTCACCAAGCAGAAACTGACAGTTCATCACTTCTTGACGGGACCGATATGCCTTCATTAGCATGGGACAGATAAAGCAAGAGGACAAAAATCACTAATTAAGTCCATAAATTAGAGGGTGTGATGATAAGAGCTCTTCAGGGACTCCGCCTAAGAAGCTCCTTGTGATTTAGAGCACAAAAAAGATGCAGCCATTGGTCAGTTTGGAGGGAGACTGAAGACTGAAGCTGTAAAAAACCCAATAATTCACAAATTCCAAGAGTGCAAGCAAAAAGGAAGAAGAGGAATTATCTTTAACTGCAAAAAAAGAAAAAGTTTGGTATGCATTTAGCACATATTTGGGGTTGAAAGAGTAAATAACTTATTACAAATTGTGTGTATCATTGTGTAAATAGTTTCTTGGATGTGATGTTGGCTTTATGTACATTTAGCAACACATAGGGGCACCTAGTTAACTGGGGGATTATAAAGAAAAGACCAAATTTACTGCTTTTGTAATTATTCTTTGATGTTTGTTTTTTTGTGAGAATCTGAATCATTAATGAAAATGAAAACAATAGGCTTAAACTAGGTAAAAGGAGTCAACTCCTAATCCTTGGGTACATAAAATCTATTGTGAGTGAGACCTGAGAAGCCAAAATAATTGGAAATAAACCTTTTTATATTGCAATTTATGTATGTATATTAACCTTTTATTTAAATAGCAGCTCAATCTTGAATAAAACCGGCAATGAAAATATTGGAACTTCAGCCACAAATACAAATTATTCTTCTAAAATGTAGTAATGTGGAACCAAATATTACTTGTTTCTTGGAGATTCATACGTGGAAAACAAAACTTTAGTTTTGTTGCAATAATTTGTTTTAGTTTTAAACCTTTATTTTTAAGAGAAACTCTTATTTTGAAGACATAACGTTTAGAATAACAAAAACTAAGTAGAAATGTAAGTTTTTTTAAATAATAAGTTTAATTGTATACCCAAGTTTCTTAAATAAAGTCATACACAATAATATAATAACATTAAGCTTTCAAAATAAATTTTAGCCAAAATAAAAGCAGTTTTTTCCAAATCAAGTAAATCTTTTGACTTACAGATCGGATTTGGTTTGCACTGATAGCTGTTTCATGATAAGATTGTAAAATGACCTTGCGAAGCTGCACAAATCCAAAAGGGTTAACTCAAACCAGCTTCAAACTTGGCTCTTGGCGTGGGGAAAGAAAATAGCTGTAAAGTTATGCAGAAGTTATTCTTCATCCCTCGGGCCGTCCCTAATCCGCCAAAAACCTCATTCATTCACCGGAGAACTGTGCCTCCTTTCTTGTCCCTCCTTCTCTATACAGCATAAAGTCAGACTGCATTTAATGGTTATGTCGGGATGGGAGAGGGGCTTTCTTCTTCCCCCTTTTCTCCAGAATATTGCCCTTTTCGTCGTGTGAGTCTCCCAACCCACAGGGACCCCCATATTCTTCCCTCCGCGTCTGACTCGCATCACAAACTAACCCCGATTTTCACCACTTTGCTGGGAATTGCAGGGAGTGATAATAGAGATTTCGCTTTCATTTTATACGCTTGACTTAGTTATTGTTGCGTTTCTCCTCTCCCGTGATTCTCCTCTTTTCCAGGGATTAGTCCTGACTTCGCCCGGCTACACTGGCCGCCGAAGTGCCCCTGAGCCCTGGGATGACAATTGAACCAGATCAAGGCGGGCCTATTCTGTGCCCTTTGAAAGGAGCAGAGCTGAGTCGGGTTCAAATGGAGGAGATTTAATTGAAGTAAAGGAGGCTATACTCAACCCAATCCCCCAGAAGAACCAAAAGGATAGTATGGTGATTTCTGAAGCGTTGCTCTGTCAGATATTTATCAATAGTTAGTAACTTGTCAGACGTGACAGCAGAATGTGGAGTATGAAGAAAAAGGAAGAAGTCTTCATCCAGGCTAGGCTAATGACTGATGCAAGTATCATCCATTAGCAAATATTTAATGTCTACACCAGGGAACTTCAACATTTTTTAGTCTGGGACCCCCAAACTGATGGAGAGATGGAGCAAGGACCCCCAACCCCCACATGCTCACTGAAAATGTGCACTTCTGACTAAAATACATTATTTTATGCCTCCATTTATCAATTTGGATTCATGGTAATGTGTCTAAAGACATAATAAAAAAAAGAATAAACATTTTTCACAACCCCCATTGGGTCTTGACCTCTGGTGTACACGATTCCATGAAACTGTTTATTTAGTTTGTCACTGTTTCTTTCACAGATCAGAGCCTCGCTCTCTGTAATGAGATTGTTGCTTCTTTCTGTCATGGTAATTAAAGAGTTGATTCAAAATCCAAAACTCTCGATTGAGTCTGTCTGTGTTCCAGTCCTCACATGGTCATGACTTATGGATCATGACCAACAGACACAGCTTCTGGATACAAGTGGATAAAATCAGCATCCTTGACAGGGTGTCCGGGCTCAGCCTTAGAGACAGGGTGTGGTTTGTCATCCAGGGGACTTTGTAGTAGAGCTGTTGTTTCTCTTCATTAAAAGGAGTCAATTGAGGTGGATCATGTGTCTGATTAGGATGCATCCTGGACTCTTCCCTTTGGTGGTCCTCCTGGCATTTTCTACTGAGAAGAGGCTCAGGAGCAGACCCAGAATTTGCTGGAAGGTTTACATAGCCTCTCTGACCTGGGAACTTTGGGAGGAGCTGAAAAGGACTGTCTGGGTTTCCTCTTCTGGACCCATTGCCTCTGCTCAGGTAAGGGGTAGAACAGGGGTGTCAAACTAATTTTCACCAAGGGCCACATAACCCTCAAAGGGCCAATTATAATTAATTTTGACGTTTCGTGTTTAACTTTGACTAAGCAAGAAGCGTTACATTCCTTGTCACATTGCTAGAGCTGAGTACCCTAACAAATAACTGAGCTCTACCTGGTATTTTCTGCATAGAAACAGTGTTTCAACGTGTCCTCTTATAAACACTGAAAAGTACTACATGTACCACTAACTGGATGTGAAACAAATAACACAGAAATACTATTAAAAGTAAAAGTAAGAAAGTTTTACTTATTGCTGAGTTGTGATAAGTAGACACCATCTAATTCTGAACCCTCCCACTTTCTGACAGGAAATGCCCATCCATAATCAACATGCATTATGGGAGATGTAGTTTATACTCGATGCACAAAGTTGCTCGGGCCACAGTTACTTAAAGCCAACAACTCAGGGAGGACAAATATTATCTTTCACCTTTTATTTGTCTATTTTGTTGCATGGAATCATACATTTAATGTTCATCACTGATATAAAAACAGACACAGGTGTCTGTGGTGGGCCAGATGGGAGTCATCTGCAGTCCAAATGTGGCCTGCCTTGACTTTGACGTGCAGAAGAAAATGAAATAGATGGAGACATTTTCCAAACAAAATAACACAACTTTTTTGCCTTTCATGCAGCAGAAGGAGGGTCAAGGGAGGAAGACCCATAAAACTTTGACTTCTTGTGCGCATTCACAATCTTTTGTCAACTCATTTAAACCAACATTAAGTTTCTTTTTTATGCTAACCCACAAAATAATGTGATGGATGACAATTGCAGTCTACCAGCTTTACAGTCTAGACAGGCATTTTGAACCAAAGCTGCAGTTTGGCTCATCGCGTTCCACCAGAGAGGCCCAATAATGGCTGTGTCTTCCTCAATCAGGCATCTTTGGTGGCTCTGTGAGAAGTTAAACGTTGTTGACGGTGTGTTGTGCACTCTTCCATAAGCCGGTTGGGTTGGGATATCTTGAGGAAAGGTCCAATCTGCGCTCATATATAGAGAGGGGGATAATTACCAAACAGGCAGCCGACTGCAGCGACACAAAAGCAGCATTGACTTCCTCACTGCTGGTCGTCTCCAGGGGATGGTCCCGCTCCCTGCTTACCCTGCTCACCCCGCTCACCCAGACTGTCACTCCAGAGAGGCAGGACCACTTGTTCCATAACAAGACGCGAAACTGACTTCTTTCAGCTCCAGTGAACTGGACATAAACCCCGACTGACAACCTCCAGTGCCCAAACAGAACAGAGAGGACGGGTGGGCCCAAAACGGAGAAAAAGAGAGGTGGGGCAGAGCTAAATAAAGTTGTTATTCACTTTTATTCTTACATCTTACAGGAAAAAAAAAGACAAAGAAACTCATTTTAGCAGCCAGCGGGGGCTCGCCTCACATTTGCATTCAGCACCTCTGGACCTCGTTCATACACGTTTGTCATCTTTTTGTCAGTTCAGATAATTTATAATCTCTCTCCACGGTCCTCACTGATCCCCCCCCTTCTCCGAGCACAGTGTGTTGTAGCAATGAAAGCGCGACGTGCTGTAAATGTAATGGGCCGGGGGTGATTGTTTCTGACAAGCAACAAAACACATCGTCCCTCCCCTCAAATTAGTCCCCCAGGAGGTGGTGGGGTAAGGGGTTCATGTCCCAGGAGACACATGACGGCAGCGGCGTGCCAGCATATAGCATGGGTATGCATGTGGCTTTTATCTGAAATCCTGATGGTGCATTTCTTTTAGCAGGGTTTTAGTTGTCGTATGTGACCCAAAACCAAGCAAAACTAAACAAAACGTTATTCAGCACTGGTCAGTTATGCACCTTTTATGCATTCCCTTGTCCTGCATGTCACAGCATCAATCAGTGTTTGTCCTTTTCAAAATAAAAGCACAGGATTATAATTTAAACTGACTCAGAACGGTCAAAAATCACTTGGGGAAAAAACTCAAGAAGGGGAAAAAATTGCTGAGCTAACACTTTTTTCAGATTAATTTAAACTTACTTATAATGGGAGATTGTCTAAAAACTATTTATTTTCACATTATTTAGTAATGTGTCTTCAATGGTAAAAATAAACTATTTCGAGTCGTCACTAAAAATGAGTCAAAATGTCTAAACTAAACATTATTTTAAAAAAAATCTTATACATGTTCTGTAAAAATTATTTATTGTTGTGAAAAAGGTGGATAAGTAAATACAATTTAATGCAGTGAATTTAAAACAAGACTAAAGAGGTTGACAACAAGGATATATGCAGAAGAATAGAATACAAAAAATAAGGAAATTAGTGTTTGGTAGATTATTTTTTTGTTGTAACAAAGCTTCTTGACCTGATTGGCAGTACCTGGGGGGACCAGAAGCTCAAAACAAGAGTCAATAGCAACAAAATAAGCTGTTTAAAAAGCTGTTTTAAAAAATATAACAATAAAACCCACTGGCAGAGAAGATTTTGCAACTTTTTCATGTTCGAAACCCACGTACTCAGCTCTACTGCTCATTCCACAAATGCATGTTCCTTTCAAATGTGGCACCATTTAAAAGGGAAATAACAGAGATTTATTACCAAGGAACATTGTTACAAGAAAGAAATAATCTACCAAACACAAATTTATTTAGTTTTTGTTCTAAGATTATATAATAAAAAAGTGACGACACAATGGTTGCAGTTTGATAATTACAAATCAAGACCCGGTTGCAGAAATTCTGAAAAAAACAAGAAGTAATCCAGAAGTAATGCTACAGAACACAACTAACTTACACTAAATGGGAGTTAAAAATCAAAACAAAGGCAATAGTTGAAGAACCAAAGAACAAAATAACTAACTACATACGACAGTAATCACCCCCACCCCTGTGTGCACGCACACACAGGGATTGTGGCATTTTGGTGGGTTTTATTGTTAATGCATATACAGTAAACTTATTTGGATTTTTTTTTTTTTGGCAAATTTATTTTTTCCTACAATATGTTGTAAGAACCCGTAGGTCAAAAATAACTTCCTGCTTTGTTCTTTTGCTGATCAGTCGTTGCACAGATTTTACAAGTGAACAATCTCAAATATCCTTTAACTTAGCTTTTCTTTATCTCATTTTTTATTTTCATGTTGTGTTGATGGTTAAAGCAACAAATAGGTGTCTACAGTCATGTTACAAAATACAAAAGGTCTCATTTTGAGGTAAAAACGTTAAAGCATTAAATTTAGCTGTTTTTTATTATTTAATATAAATGAGGACAACAGCATAATCAAAAGGCTGTTTTACTACTATTTAAATAAAATAAAAAAATATATATATTTGTCTTTTTAAAAAATCTGACTTCTACAGTGTTAATTTAACAGAACACAGGTGTTTTACCACATTCATGTTATTCACAGTGAGCTGGGGCTATAAAGGCTGCTAGCTTGTCAGTTAGCTTTAAAGTAAGTTCTGGTTTGTGAACGAGGGAGGAGGGTGAGGAGCGGTGGAGGACTCGACGTGTAGGGAAGCTTCTCCTGGGCCAGAAGAAAAAGGATTTGGCCCAGATGCAGGCAGCGATGTTAACTTTGAGTGGCCCCTGTGGCTCAAACGCAGCACCTCCTCCCTCTCACTTCCCAAGCCCCCAGGTTGCCTTTGCATGACATCATTCCCAAACTATGCCCCCCATACCCATGTGAATCTGAGCTGTCACAATCAGCAGCCCCCACCTTTTGCCCCCTCCATTAAACTGTACTGCTCTGCAAACCCATACGTTTCTCCCCCCCCCACTCCTTCTTGTCTTTTACCACCAATCTCCTCCCTTCTTCTTCTTTCTTAACCCCCAGAAAGGCATTGTTTGAGTCAAGGCTTGATCAAAAAACTGTTGCCCGCCAACCACAGGGCTTTCTGTAAATTCAATAAGGCCACCTTAAAGATTTTCCTAATTAATGGATGACATCTTTGGCTGGAGGAGAGGAGAGGCATTCTGCTCCGGCTCGCTCTTTGTTCGCCTCCTAATTAACTTTCCTAGGTCACTCAGGTCCCCGCAACCTGCGAGTGAAGAGCCCCCATTGAGGAGGGAGTTGTAAACTTACTTTTTTTGCCTCGGCACTTAAAAGGGGAAAGCAACTATAGGGAACAGAAAATATCCTATTTAAGTCCTTTGTGAGTGAACTGCTTGCACATGTTCCAATAAAGGAAGTCTTCTAAATAAGCTGCCATGTTGCTCTCCGCTCTCCCCCTCTTTCTCCCTTATCCAACTTCTTTCACTCGCAGCTCCACAGAAAGGTTATGAATGATAGCTCTGGGCTGATGAGGGGGGGCAGGGGAGGTAAAGGGCCAAAGGACAGCATCTGGGCATTGTGGGATTGTGAGCATCTGAAACTTTGAGGGAATTTGAGGATGGGAAAGCACCGAGGTGCTCGATGGTGGGGTGGATGATTGAGAAAATGTGGTGAATATGAGAGAAAAATAAGTGCCTCTTTGGCCCCGTTATTGTTTGGGTGTTTCTAAAGGACCCCGTGTCTCGCAGCTGCTTTCATCAAACCAACTCATTATCTTCACACACAAAAAGCCCAAATATAAAACTATTACTAATTCTAATCTGCCATCAATTTTTCTTTTTATTATGACGACATGTCCTCAACAAATTTTTTTACGTTTGAGGCGTTCTATGGTGGCATCAAAACAAATAAATCTGTGATCATTTTAAAAGAATCAAAACCATGACACATCTATTTCAAATGGTTATTAAAAGATGTGAGAATGTTCAAAGTATAATAATAATCTGCATCAGGACACAATCTCGATTGTTATTCTTTTATTTCTACATCAAACGTGTTTTAAATGAGAATTAAATCGAAATTAAATGTCAAAATCATTTACCAAAATTTGTTTAAATTTTTTTTCCAACCATTAAATAACAAAAAAACAAGCATTAGTAAACGTTGCACCAAAGTTCCTCATGTTTTACTTAGAATGGTTCTAAAGATTATCGTAGAACTATCATTTTACAATTTTTTTTACTTATTTCCTTTTTTTTTCTTAAGCCACTTCTGACCTAAAATACCATCTATGTTTTAGACTAAAATAGGCCCAATTCTCTTTTCTAAGTATTAAAAATGAAAAAAGCTAAATGTTTTATGTTTTTAACCAAAAGTGATTGCTTAGATGTCAGTTTAGTCTGACTACTGATTTAATATCAAACCATTTCAATTGGATGTTCCTTCAATTGGCTTTACTTAGTCAAAATGATCCTGTGAGAAAAAGAAAAAAATCCTCTTTACTTAGAGAAATTCTACACAATGATGAACAGCTTTACTTGCACACTTATATCAGCCTGAATCTGAATTTGTCCTCCAACGATTTACCTCTTTTATATTGACCTTCTGTCTGATTGACAACAAAGTTCTGTCAGTGAGTCACCAGTTCCTGTTCTGTCTGGGTGGTTGCTTGTATATAAATAACCATGATGGCAGCCGATGTGCCGCTGAGTCCTCGTCGGTTAATGACGAAGAGGAAGCTGTGACCTCGGATCGTGACCGTTGACCCTGACCTGTGGAGTCGTCAGGGGGAGCGGGGCAGAGGAAGCGGCAGCGAGACTGCAGGCTTCAGGGAAAAAGACATTTTCAGGTTCATGACTGCTGCTAAAGTTGTTTAAAACAAGGTGCAGATGGGTTTAGAGGCTATATATAGGCCTGTCTTTGATAAATACAATAAAAATTGGTTAATTGTTTGTAAAATGATATTTTTTGTGAAGAATTCTATTTCTCAGCTATGGCTGTGGTGGTCGTGTTGCATTTGAAGATAAGTATTTTAGGAGTGTTTCATTAAAATTCATAATGATTCATAAGGTATTTTGCTAACAGACACATAAACACAGGCAAAGACTTTGTTTGTGGCATAAAAGCAACTAAAAACTATAAAAAGTTTTGTGAATTTAGCCCCTCAAGACCCAGTGTCCTTATATGAGGACACTAGCTTCCTTGCACCAAACAAAATTTAAGAGATTTGTGCAAAATGTTAAAAAAAGGACTTTGCTTCATAAAAACACTTTTACTTTATCATATCAATGTTCCATGTGTTCTAGACTCAGTGTGAAAATAAACCTGCGATATTTTCCACGTTCTGACCAGCGCAGGCGCCTCTGCGTGACTGCAACCTGCCCTTTCACACACCACAGGCGGAATATGAAACGAACTGTAGATACGCTGGAAACACGGCGGGCTCTTTGGCTCTCCCGTGTTTGTGTCGGCAGCGTGGACACACTAAGCCCCTCTACTCAGCTGTCATAATTTGTTAACGAGTCTTTTCAGGAAGGGGGAAAAATGAGGAGAGAAAAAAAAAGAGAGAAGACAGAAAGAATGAAATAAAGAAAGAAAGCTCTTCACGAGGCGACTGAAAGCAGCGGTCCATCCAGAGAGGGAACCCAGGGGCGACATCAGACCGATTTCAGACCAGCTCGTGATGGCATCTCTGTATATTTTAATATTAATGACCTGCGGCTGCAAAGCCGTCTGTATGAGCTTATCCAACAGGTGCCCCAGCCCCACTCGAGTCGGGATCAGTCAGCTTTTCTCCACCACCGCTGGTCAGTAAAGACTGATGAAGAGGATGAAGGCAGAGAGCAGAAGAAAGGGACATAAAGAGTGGAAGAGGAGTTAGAGAGTCAGTGTGAAGGAGTTTTTGAGTCACTTTCTCTGGCTAAAACACAGGTCGATATTCACCCCCTGCGCACACACACACACACACGCACACACACCTCCCTCCTTCAGTCCCTTGAGAAAGAGATTGACTTTTGTTTGGAGTTTGTGAGAAGTGGGAATCAGAAGCAGGACAATGGGACTCCCCACAGCGAGAGGCTGAGAGGAGCCATCTCAAATCAGTCAGCCAGGGGACTGACTAATCCGTCCATTGTCCCTCCCCAGCCACCGGCCGCACATCAACACATTCGGCCCCTATTGTCCCCCACCCTCATGCAGCGGGATTTGCTCTCCCCAACAGCCAGTTTTGTCCACGGCAGTTCGAGCGGAAGTTTCTCACTGACAATTTGCCCCAAATAGATTTGTCAGAGCGTCCAGTAGCACCGCGCCGACCTGCGGGTTTCTGGGGGGTTTGGATCCTGGCTGTGTCCAATGTGCACAGGTGGGAGAAGTGTTAGGTAAGGTTTCCCCTCAGCAACAGTGAGAAAACATAATGTTATTATTGCAGCAGAAATGCTTTTTAAACCCTCAACGCTGGAACAAATGCTGTGAAATGTCCTGTTGGTCCCAAATATAAAACCTGCCACTTCAAATCTTCTACTGAAGAGTGACAACCCAAATCAGGTGCATGAACTGGTCTAGCACTCAGCTTCTCAGCTTAAGATGTTTATTCTCACACATTTAAAGATTATCACAGCGCTGTTGTCCAGCCTGTCCAAGAGGACAAAATGGCAAACCTCACAGGTCATTACAACAGTGTAACCTGGTCACACTATATGATGTCATACCCCGAAAACAAGGAATTAAATTTTAGAAACAAACACTAAAACTAAATAGAGACTTGTTGATTCTCTAACGGTTTAAAGCAGGGGTGGGCATCGAGGGCCGCAGCCCTGCATGTTTTACTTGTTTCTCTACTCCAACACACCTGATTTGAATGAATGGGTGAATAACAGGCTTCTGCAGAACTTGGAAGAGGTAATTTAATGAGCGAATCAGCTGGACCTGAACATCTTAGGAATAAACTTTGCAGCCTTTCACCTCCTCTGGATGGCATTAATCTGGCCTCCAGTTCTA
>JARVGW010000086.1:13555353-13568401 GCA_031762495.1 Anablepsoides rubrolineatus | reverse complement strand
ACACACACACACACACACACACACACACACACACACACACACACACACACACACACACACACACACACACACTCCAGTGACGTCAGGCATGAGTTTGGTGTAGAAAGCCAAATGGATGAAGGAAGTGGAGCTCTCCACCCTCCAGCCCTCCTGACACTTCTCATAAATATTACCAGGGTTTATTCAGAGGGGACTCCGCAGCACAAAGTCACCTCGCGCTCTGCTTGGGCTTTTTACGCACTTTTGCATATAATAATACAAATAAGAAATAGGACTTATTCCTCCCTCTGCACCTCCCCTGGCTGCGGCGCCATCGGATGGATTCCAGGCGCTGATTTGTTTTTTGTTTTTTTCTCTTCTTGTGTCCAACTTTCTGCGCCCCTGCGGCTGTTTCCCTTCTGGTCTCGGTCCGGGTCTCCGAGCAGCGAGGGACTGCTGACAGAACTGCGACTTTTTCATTCTGGAGGAGGACGGTGGGGGGGAGGAGGACAGGGTGGTGGCGGTCGGTCGATCGGAAGTCGCTCCTCCGGCAGGTTGGAACTTTTGCGTCTCATCCCCGAAGAACCCGAGCAAGTGGTGCGGGGTTTCTCCTCTCCGGTCTCACCGATCCTGTCAGGACGAAAACCCAAGTTCTAGAAGATCGGGACGGAACCAGCTGATTCAGAGGCTTTAACAAGGACCTGAGGATCCATGATGAGCAAACCCGCCGGTTCAACAAGTGGCTGTTTGGATATTCTGAACGTCAAATCCAGTAAGTTTCTCTCATCTGCAGTTTCTGAAGCAGAACCTGCAGCAGGCCTCTCTCTCACTGGACTGACTCTCTCAAACTTTCACAAACTTAACACTTGCATTTATTATATAAAGAGAAAAAAGTTCAAATTATACTATCATTTTTTTTTATTAAATGCTGTAAAGTGTTAGGTGGAAGTCTGCTCGTGTTTTAAGGGAAAAACAAATCTTTTTTTTTAATGTGTTCAAAATGTTTCTCTCTTGATGCCACTTGTTACTTTTAATTTAATTGTTCTTTTATATAAAAGAAAAACGCTGCAATAAACCAAGACAAATTCTTTTTTTTTCATCTAAATAAACTTTTCAGGGAGACACAAAATTAATTTTTAATAAGATACATACCAGGCCTCTGTTTTAAATTCAGACTTTTTAAAACATGTCTTTAATTTTAAATAAATAAATATAAAATGAAGTAGCTTTATCTGTTTAAAATTATTCAGTGAAGTAGTGCAATTTATTTAAATTTGTGTTTTTATCACAAAATAATAATAATAATAATAATAATAATAATAACAATAATAATAATAATTAACATTGGTTTTATTATTATTACTATTTGCAGATATCCCTGTAATAATCTTAAAAAAATATTTAAAATATAATCTGATCACAAAAACAGGTTAAATAAATGACAGTTTCATATAAAACCTTCGATTTTAATTTATTTATCAAACTGTTGCTTCAATGTATTTTAATCTCCAGAAACGCAAATATTTTAACTTTTTTCTTGATTTAAAGACAAGAATAAAATCTTGTGATGATGGATGGGATTTTTTTTTCTGCTCCCATTAAAAAAAAACATTTTAGTTTTCCCTCAGCATCCCTCAGCTTTATTGCCCCGGTGGTGATTACGGTAATGAAATATGCCATAAATTTTCAAGCAATTACGGCGCACAATGGAGACGCACCGGGACCCCCACAGAGGGAAGTTAAATACAGTACCCTTCTTTCACAACAACAACAAAATATGTCGTTTTGATCAATCAACAATCAGTTTGGAACTTTATTTTGCCAGCTTTAACTTAAATTGTATATTTTAAGTCAATGGGTAAAGCGATTTTTATAAAATTGTGTTTTATTTTTAGAATAAAACACAAAATAGTCCCAAAAATATTGATACGTTTAAAAAAGAAGTGATAACTCAATGATCATTTAAATGTGTCCAATAAATAAATAAAAACAACCGTCCTCCTGATTTAGAATAAACAGTCAGTTGAAGTCCTGTAACTCTCCCCCACACCCCACCCCTGAAGTCATTGTTTCTGCTCTTCAGCACTTCTTCCCATGCTACCCTTTTTGACGGGTCACTGGTGAATCAATGAGCAGGTGGCAAAACGTCAGTGTAATTACATCCACGGCTTTTCCCTCCACAGTGGAGGGAAAAAAAGAAAAACGCTCCCTCATATGCATACAAATATAGTCCCTTTTATTAGGAGATTTGAATACAAAATCTTCACCACCACCACCACCACCCCCCACTCAAAAAAAATCACTTTTTTTTCTTCATCTCCGCTGAGGTCGATTTACATACACTTCATTTGAGTTGGTGAAACGAGTTGGTGCGCATTCTTCTCCTGCTGCAGTGTCACTCCCTAATCCCGGGGCCTATAGACCTGCGGGATAAAGCAGCTGTCGAGTCCCATTATGAAGTGGAGTTGGCAGCTTGTCGAGATCCAGGCAGTCAGACGAGGTTCAATGGGGGAAAATCATTAAGTTAACACTTTCCCCCTAATGTCTCCATTGTGCGCCCTCGGGCTATTGTCTTAAAGAGTTCAGATATGACGCTTCCCACCGGACTTTATTATCGAAATATGCCCAGTGAATTCCCA
This sequence comes from Anablepsoides rubrolineatus, assembly GCA_031762495.1. Taxonomy (NCBI): domain Eukaryota; kingdom Metazoa; phylum Chordata; class Actinopteri; order Cyprinodontiformes; family Rivulidae; genus Anablepsoides; species Anablepsoides rubrolineatus. The sequence goes on along the minus strand of JARVGW010000086.1, from coordinate 13,565,783 downwards.
TGGTCATGGTTGGATGAGGCGCGGGGCGTGCGTTTCATTGTGTGTGTGTAAGAGAGAGTGTGTGTGAAGATGCTGGGCAAAAATAAGTGACTTTACTGTAGTTTGAGTTACTCAGAAACAAACCAACTTAAATCCTAATTTGGACCCAATGCTTTCAAACTACAAGTTAATAAGTTTCCTCTTAATCGACTGGATTCTAATTAACTTTTTTTTACCCCTCCCTCTTCGGTCTTGTCCAAGGTCGGATTCTGGACATCCCGTGTAAAGTGTGCGGAGATCGCAGCTCAGGGAAGCACTACGGTGTCTACGCTTGTGACGGCTGCTCGGGATTCTTCAAGAGGAGCATCCGCAGGAACCGGACCTACGTGTGTAAATCTGGCTCCCAGGTGAGGCCTCGAGATTCACTTCTGAACTGGCTCATTATCGATCTTTGTGTCTTGTCCACCACGTTGTTTACATGTTTTTATTACTAGAAACTCATGCAAGCAACAAACGAGATGACTTCCTTATATTTTACTGTTTAGATAATTTGGCATAATTAAATGTTCGGCTTTTACGCCTAAGCACATTTTACGCACGACATGCGCTTTTACGCACGGATCTCTCTCTCTCTCTCTCTCTCTCTCTCTCTCTCTCTCTCTCTCTCTCTCTCTCTCTCTCTCTCTCTTTGCCTTTTTTGGTGGTAAATCTTCCTTGATGAGCCTAATTGTGTCATGCCTGCGCCATTAAATCCCGCACCTAAACACAGCGCAGCTCAAACGCATCAGGTGTAATCCAATCTAATGTGATGACTCGAAAAGGGGGGGATTTAGGCAGCAGAGGGCGGGATCGAGCACTTATCCGTGCGGGATGAGGCCGCACTAGAGCCGTGGGGAAGCGGCTCTGTAACCACAATATAATAGCCCCGATCTTTTACCTGCAGATTTGCCTCCCGGGAGGATAATGATGGACGAGAGGCTTTTTCCCTCTAAGCTATACGAATCTGTAACCTCTTTCTCCCCCTCCCCCCTTCCTCCCCTCTCTGGGTTTGTCTGTGCGCAGGGTGGTTGTCCCGTTGACAAAACTCACAGGAACCAGTGCCGAGCGTGTCGCTTAAAAAAATGCCTGGAAGTGAACATGAATAAAGACGGTAAATGGGTTTAATTATCGCTTTTTGACTATAGAAACGCCACAGTGTGGTGTTAGGATCCCAGTTTGGCTACCCGGCTATAAAATGTTTATTATGGCTGCTAATCAAGCCTCCAAAGAAGCTGATTACTACATGTTGTTTGCTTGTTTTAAGCAGATATTTCCATTCTTGTCAGATTTTTGCTCCTTTACGCATATAATTTGTACATTTTTAGTCCCTAAATTAACTAATCCTATTCTAAATAAAACATTGTAAAAGCAATATAAAATGGGACAAATGTTGATTTCACTCCTGCAGAGATCCTTCCTTTACTCTATGCTTCGTTGTTCCGCTTCACAGCCGTCCAGCACGAAAGGGGGCCCCGGACGTCCACCATCCGCAAACAAGTCGCCCTTTATTTCCGGGGCCACAAAGAGGTGAACGGCTCCTCGACCCATTTCCCGGGCTCCTCGCTGCCGGGGCCGCCCTTCTTCACCACCGTCACGCAGCTGGAGCCCCACAACCTGGAGATGAGCTCAGTGGCCACCACGCCAGAAAGACAGGCCATCGTGGGGCTGGCACAGCCCACCCCAAAAGTAAGATACAACTTTTTCATTTTTTTTTAAAATAATGCATTTAAAAACGGGAAGTTTTCAGATGAATTCTATTTTCAGCTGTTTTAATATTTTTATGTTTTTATGAGTTTGAATAAAAAGGCATTATGTTATAGGATGTTTTTTTTCATCAGGGGTCAGAAGTTGACATTCCTGTCCCGATTTAGCAGCACAAATCCGCCAATTAGATTTTATTTCCAGGAAACCCAGTAAATGCACCGCTAATGATTATAAAACCAGGTGCTGGAGATTGGAATTTGAGCTCTGTTCCTACTGAGGTCGCACGTGTTTTCTGTTTGTTTGTTTACTTATTTATTAAGATTCTCATATATATATTTTAACCTTCAGTATCCCCATGAGGTCACCGGCACCCCAATGTACCTATACGAGGTGGCCACGGAATCTGTGTGCGAGTCGGCCGCGCGCCTCCTCTTCATGAGCATCAAGTGGGCCAAAAGTGTCCCCGCCTTCTCCACCCTGCCTTTATCTGACCAGGTGAGAACTCACAAACCAGAACGCAGTTAGGGTTCTTCTTGAGGTTTTCTCCAACACTAAGCCCATCTCTCCGCAGCTGATTCTGCTGGAGGACGCCTGGAGGGAACTCTTCGTTCTGGGCATCGCGCAGTGGGCCATTCCCGTGGACGCCACCACCCTCCTTGCTGTCTCAGGTGCGTAGAGCTCCAGTTCTCTGAAGATCGCTGTCCTCGAACGCGCAACCCTTCATGTCTGCGTCCTTTAAACCAAAAGGGATGAACACTGAAAACACGGAGTCTCAGCGGATGAACAAGATCATGTCAGAGATCCAGGCGCTGCAGGAGGTGGTCACCAGATTCCGCCAGATGCGTCTTGACGCAACCGAGTTCGCTTGTTTGAAATGCATCGTGACGTTTAAAGCAGGCGAGTGCACATATTGACACAATTTGATTTAAAACAAATTGCGCAACTATCTGAGCAGGCTGATTGATTTATTTTTATTTATTTGTTTTAGTTCCCACGCAAGGAGGCACTGAATTAAGAAGTTTCCGCAACGCCAGCGCCATCGCAGCGCTACAAGACGAAGCGCAACTCACTCTCAACAGCTACATCCACACCAGGTGATCTCATGCGCCCGACCTGTTTTTGCGCATGCGTAAAACCAGAGTTGTAAAGTAACTAAGTACAAATACTTCTTTACTGTACTTAAGTATCATTTTTGGGTATCTGTACTTTACTTGAGTAATTATTTCTCAGCCTACTTTTTACTTCTATTTCTTACATTTTCCCACAATTATCTGTACTTTCTACTCCTTATTTTTTTAAAAAAGGCGAGAAGTAGAAAGTTTTTACTTTTATTTCATTTTTGCTTGTTTTCATTCCAGCTTGTTGTTGTAAAAATAAATACTATCTATATAAATTGTGCCACCTAGATAGAATGAGTTTAATTGTGGTTGAATGAAAAGTATAAATATGTAAAATTCTGATACTGTATTAGTTTGTACACAAACACATAATGTCACACTCCAGCAGGACATAATCATTAAAATAAAAGTACTGTACTAAAGAAGTATTTGTATTTCATGAATTATATTATTACATTTGGATGCAGCCCTTAGATTTTCATTTTGGGGAAAATGTTTGGGAAGCCTTGATATAAACTGAAAGACTAGTGCATCCTAAATTTAACATCAATTGATTATTTTAATACAACAGTCATTTCTGCATTCTTTGGGGAGATCACCTCCTAATAAATGTTATTACAGAAAATCTAAATGCTCAATAGATAAATATTTTTACTTTTAATACTTAAAGTACAAAAATATGACATACATTAAAACTTTTACTCAAGTAATATTCCTAAAAGAGACTTTAACTTTTACCAAAGTCATATTTTGGTAAGATACTATACTTTTAGGCTATCACTTCTACTTTATACAACACTGCACTGGTTATCTAATTTGGCACTGGTGTGACAATTGGAGCTTAGCTAATTGTTGCGCGTGAATCCTCAAACAGCAAAACGACTATTATAATAAGCTTTTATTTTATTTGGGGTTTCTATGTCTTCCCAGATATCCGACTCAGCCCTGCCGCTTCGGGAAGCTGCTGCTGCTCCTGCCGGCGCTCCGCTCCGTCAGCCCGTCCACCATAGAGGAGGTGTTCTTCAAAAAGACCATCGGAAACGTGCCCATCACCAGACTCCTCTCGGACATGTACAAGTCCAGCGACATTTGAACTCGGACGTGGAAGGGGGGGGAAATAAATAAAGACTCGGGTCATGCAGAACTCTTAGTGTAGCCTATAGGCTCAGCTGAAACAAAAACATCCCAGTATCATCACTTTAGTCAGTTAACAGCTGCGCTAGGCAAAAAAAACAAAAAAACTTTAGCATCATAGGCCGCTTACGTCATCCAGAAAGTGCAGGTTTTACTTTAAGACCCCGAAACCTCTCGAGTAAGTTTGACACTCAGTTGTTCTGTATTACAATGTTTTTTTTAAGTGTCTGTGAGACCAATGAGCCTGACGATTAACTCAATCGTTTCATTGCTGTTCTATCGCCAACGGAGGAAACCAAAAGTAAGATGGCGCATGCGCAGAGCGAAGACGCGCGAGTCGCTGTTCCCTCGGTCCGGTGCTGAAACCCAACCCGCAGAGGGTTCCAGCTCTATGAAGAACTGCGGAAGAAAATGGAAAAGAAAAGAAAGAAAAACTTTTTAAAAGAAGAAAAGTTGCTTATTTTCCCCTTCTCCTGACTGTAAAAAATGATACATCAGAGGATGTTTGTTTGTTCCAGTGGCTGCTGTCCCCATTGTGTTAATGTGTTCTATTTGAGGCGCGTTGAAAATGTTTGTGAAGATACACACTAACACCAGATAAAATACTATCCAGCACTTGGATTATTATTTTTTTTTTTTGTGGCCTGTGGTGTTTTTATTATGTTGTAAATATATGGTTATAAATAAACCTTGGCACAAAAAATAAGGAAATTTGGGTTTATTCATTTGCTGCAGCAGTACTTTTTGGCAGTAGACCATGTTATACAGTAATGTTCTGGCATTAAATGGTGCCTCATTTGTTAAGAAAAATGCATTCTGGGTTGAATTTGGTTTTTGTTTTATTGGATGATTGAAGTCTGCATAAACAAGCATTTTATATAGCCAATAGGTGCAGCATGTGGAAGAACCATGCAGCCACAACAGCCTCCTACTCCCCCTGGCAGCTCATTCTTCAACTAGCATGTGGCTGTGTCACTCTGGAGCAGTGTTTCTCAACCCTGGTCCTCAAGGCACACTGCCCTGCATGTTTTAGATGTTTCCCTGCTTCAACACAGCTGATTTCAATTGGTAACCGATTGCAGTTCAACAAAAGCCTGTTAATCATCTGAATCAGGTGTGTCAAAGCAGGGAAACCTCTAAAACAAGCAGGCCAGTGTGCCTTGAGGACCAGGGTTGAAAAACACTGCTCTGGAGTGCCCAATATGCCAAATTCTCAAGGCAATCTCTGATAAATCCTGAGTAGGGCCGAGTACTGTCTCCTTACACTTTGGTCTCAGACTATCAAAATGTGGGATCACCAGAACAAGCAGTCTGGCATTAGCAATTGGCACGTTTAATTTTCCTAACAATTGCAAAAACAAACCAGCTTTCAAACAAAATCTAAGATAAATATAACATTTATTGCCAAAAAGCATTGTTACAACACCAAAGATGTATTTTCTTACTTTTTGTGCCGTTTAGTGTATCCTCCTGAGACCCGAGAATTTTCTGGATATGCATTTTTTCTATCTCAATGTCCTCTTTAGAGGACACAGGGTCTCAGGAGGGTATAATAGAAAAAAAGGTTTGAATTCTGTACGTAAACAGTTTAGCTGCATCAGCAGAAATTTTGAAGCTACAGGTTGTTGCAAATCAATGTTGCTTCTTTCACACTGAATTGCTTCCTCACTGTCCACATTTTTTTAAAGATTTTTTTCGAAACACACTTTACAAGTGTATAAATTCATGACATACTGTAATGATTTCAACCATGTACTTTGAATCTAATTTAGTTTTATGGATCAGGGTTAAACTAATTATCCAATTATATATTTTTATTTGCCACCAGATCAATAGAAGTGATGAACACCTTCAGTTATCAAACTGCAAAATACACGTTTAATATATTAAATGGTACTTAAACAGAAAACAGGTGTCCTGAACAAGATCAAATGTTAGTTTAAAAATGAATCCAGTAGTTCTCCAGATATATTAATATGCAATTTAAAAATGCAGGTACGCACTCAATGTAAACAAAGTAATATCTGCATATGTTGCTCAACAACTCTGAGCATAAACACGTCCTGCTCAAAACTACTTTTTAAAAAAGTTTATCCTAAACAGCTCTTCTATGCATGTTGCTATTATTCTATTTTCACTCAGCTGTTTCTGCAGATAAACACGTGGAAGTTGGCAGCTGTTTGCAAATTTTGCATACAAATGTTTTTAATTAACTATAAGACATTTTGTTTTGAGATTTTCAATTATTTTACGTAGCCGTCTTTCTCACAGTGCAATGTTTACCTCTAAAACTTAATGAATGGTGGCTCACATAAACAACAGCAATGTACACACGCATGGTGACATTTCACCTGTTTTATTGGAAAATCTTCAAAATAAACAAAAATGGCACAGCAGTATACAAATCTCAAAATGCATAAAGCCAGTAGAAATACTGCAGTTCCCTCTGTGTAAATTGCTTGCTAGAAAACATTGTGACAACTGGGGAGGTGCTGGTTGAGAGTCGCACACGAACACACATGCACGCACACGCACAAACATACACTCTTTTTTTTTTTAAGACAACAATAAGTCAGGGCTCATCTTCAAATGTGTGTATGCATGTTTAGTTATGATGAGTGAAATGCCAGTCCTCCATGGCAAAATGCTGTGGCTCATTACAAAAGCTTTGCATACAGAGAAAGTCGAATAAATGAGAACATATAAAAGAATATATTCAGGACATCGCTTAATGATAAATATATAATATATATCTGTGTTAGTGGCATTTCCAGACAAAGAGATAGAACTATAAATCACTTTAGACCAGCTGTGTGTAGAACATTCTTAACTCTAACTAAAAAGGTGAAAACAGACATTAATCAGAGTTAGTAATTAAACATAAAACAGGCAATGAATCATAGGATTTTTGGGGCTGTGAGGATGAGAGAAACTGTCATTGTTTATCGTTCGGGAGAAACCTGGAGAGAGCTTTGGGCTGTGGGGCCAAGTGAGACCGAGCAGAGCTAGACCAGGCCAGGCCAAGCAGAGACAATTTTTTTTTTTTTTTTTCTGTTCAGGCTTGTCTGATTTTGGACGGGGTGTAGTTCTTGTCCACGATCTCATCCTGTAGAAACATGTGCAGGCAGCGTTCGTTCTGCGCTAGAGGGTGGCCGGCCACTCTGAAACAAACAAGAGCAGGAGAACAAATTACTAAAATAAATAAATAAGCTAGAGAATTTGCATTTTCTGCAAAAATACAGCATGAACGCTTAATACTGAAAGACATTTGCAGAGAAAAAAAGATGTACAAAAATGTTGTAATTTGTAGTAAAATGGCCAAAAATGCCAGCATTAGAAGAGAAGTAGCTAAAAGTAGTCGACTCAGCTGAATCTAGCACAAAACAAAAAAAAGCACAGGTTAAAGCACAATAAGCTGAAACTATTATAAAAATGTGAATTTAGAGGAAAAAAGCTCAGCTTAAAGCTAAACAGACGCTGAAATTACAAAAAGTTGATAGAAGCAGACAAATATTCAACCTAGCAGAATAGCTAAAAAAGCAGGAAAAGGCTAAAATTAGGCAAAAAAAGAAGCTAAAAAAAAAAACAGAACAAAGTGAAAAGTGCAGAAAAAGTTTATATATTTTGAAGGATTTTAAGTTGGTTGAATATAACTTTATTCATTTTTAATGAGAACAAAAATGTCCAAAATGGATAAACATCTCAAAAAGTAGAAATTACTGAAATACCAAAAGTCACAGTCAGAATGTCCTGAAAAAGCTGAAGGTTTTGATTCATGAATTGTAGAACAAAATACACGCCGAAAAATAAAACAAGAAGAAAAATGGATTCACACAATAATATAAAAAAATACAGCAATAGATGGACAAAACATGTTTTTTTTTTTTTTAAATAAAGACATCCATAAAAAGGCTAAGCTCTCTGTTCTCTGGTCGGTCTATGTTCCTACCCTCTCCTGAGGTCACAAAAATCTGCGTAGGGACCAATAGAGTAAGATCATGGACACATGAAGTCAAAATGACTTCCCTCCATGCAGGGTAGCTGTGTTTCCCCTTCGAGGTGAAGGTTGAGAAGTTCAGTTATCCAGAGAAGAGCTGCTTCTCCTCCATACTGAAAGAAACCAGTGGAGGTGGTCAGGGCATTTGGTAAGGATGACCCCTGGACAAATGTGGGGGTTCCACCAAACATCTGTACAAAATGGATCTAGCTAAACATTTAAACTTTAACACAAAGACACAAATAACTTGGGAGATGTCCATCAAAATATCCAAAATAACTCACGGAAAAACCTGCAGTGACGCAACATGAGCAACGGATTCTAACTAATCTAAAAGCATGGTGGTCTTAAACCGTTCTTTCTGTTATTAAACCCAGTTTGACATCAAGTTTACCTAAATGTTTTTTCAGATGACGCACAGGAGCATAACGAGAAAGAGCCAAAGCACCTGAGACCCCAAAACATCTCATTCATTAAATGCTAAATGACTCAGAAGAGATCAACATAACACTGGACACATGTATTCTACCCTCTGATAGGAACATTTTTTCTATTTAAACCAAGCAGCACGGAACGATTTGCAGGTCAAATACCAGAGAAATCACTTGGGTGGGTGGAACCTAATAACCCCAACAAATCCTTCTTAATCATTTTAGAAATATTGGCACCGAGGACAAGAGAGGCACGATGGAAAGTAAAGCTGTTCTTTTTTACCTGCAGCTTTGATCGTGTTTAACCGGCCTAATCAAAAACCGATCGTTCGCTCCTCTCTTCCCCATTACTTGTTCCAAAGCAACAATTATCCTTCCAAATAAATTACCCTTCAAAACGCTCTGAATCACAGACTGAACAGCTACACTGGCCAATCTGAACAATAATATGATCAACAGCAGTATTTCATTCACAGAAAGCAAAAGCAGGAGGGTACAAATACTAATTACCAAATCGTTCTCATCTGCTTTAGAAGAAAGAAAAACATATTTATGGATTTTAATTTTCATAACTGTCTTTACATACTTAATATTCCAACAGGAAACATTGGTGCATTTGCACATGAAACAAAGATAATGGCCAAGTCTGCAATCAAAGCAAATGATTACAATCGCATTGTAACTTTTATTGTTCGGCAGCTGAAAACGAGGACATGCTGGATCAAAAATAAGCAGAGGTGCACACACCATTCTGTGGAACCACGCGCTGTAATTTGAGCTGCAATTAACATAAATTACACATCAACAACAAAACAAATGTGGGAAAAAAATGATGTTGTGGGGGTGCACACTTGAATCCTCTTTGGTTTTCTTGTCCTTTTGCGAGGTAATTATAAAAGAGAATTAAGGAGGATAGTGAGGGATGAGACAGCCTGTTTCAGAAGGTTCACTTTGTTAACAATATAAAGAGAAGTGAAAAAGTTGGACGTAGTTATCGCACAAAAGTGTTCCTTTGTTCTCGAGGGTTAAAATAACACCGACCTAAGACACGAGCTGCAAACAACTGCAGCTGCAAAGAACTCGCACAGAATAAACGACTCAAAACTTTCCTGTGAAATACTCAAAAAGAAACTTGGGAGACAGACGGGCTTACTTGTTGAGGAACTGCTCCAGAGCCTGCCTCCGCTCCTCGATGAAAGAGTCATCAAATATGCCGTCATCGCCTCGAAACGGAAGCTGACGGAAGAGAGCTTTTCCTGGGAGAGGTGGAACGACCACCTAAGAAAACAAAGAATACACAGATTTGTATTTTAAAAAAAAAATGAATCACTTTTTAATCAGAGCTGAAAATGATGAAATGAAAAAGTAAGGAATCTATTAGAACATTTTCGTGGCTAAAAACTACACTCAGGAAGCAATCTTCAACAGCTCAGAGGTCTAAAAGGCTCTTTCAGACACATTTTCTTTTCTTTTAATCTAAAACATGGTAAATGTGGTCAGCATTATATGCTGATTTGATAAGTACTCAGCAGCCTCTTTGTGTTGAATTCACTTTCAAAGGCTCACCTTGCTTTCTCTCTCCAGCTCCGCTCTGAGCCACTCAAAGTCGCTGTACCGCCTCCGAACACAAGACTCCTTAAGCTTGAAGATCGGTAGATTGGTCTGAGGGAATAAATAACACAGGCAGCAACTTATTCCATGTACCAAAACAACAAGTTTTGAACTGCTCTTGTACATATGGAATATGAATATATATGAATATATATATATATATATATTTAAATGACCTAAAAAACTGTACATAGTTAGGAATAGATCAAAGTGAAGCACATCAAGCTCATTCATTAGTTTCTCGAACATCCACATGTACACGTATTTAAAAAATGAAAACAAAGAAAAAATATATCACAGATCGAAATGCGCTCAAGAAGTAGGGTTGGGCATAATCGTCTTGTGTGCAATTAATCGTCAGGAAAACACTAATCGATTACTTTTTTGCATTAATCGATTAATATGATTAATGCCACC
>JARVGW010000086.1:13533920-13554899 GCA_031762495.1 Anablepsoides rubrolineatus | reverse complement strand
ATCGTCAAATTAATCGTTATCGGCTAAATACCACAATTAATCGTGATTAATTTTTTTGCCAATATTGCCCAACCCTATCAAGAAGAAGCAAATCTAGTCCTGTCTGGCCTTACAGCTCAAACGTGAACAATCAGATCTTTTAGGAACGCTTAGACGAATATCTTTTCCAAACTCACATTTAGATATTGTTTCGTGAAAACTCAAGCTGGTTCATTTTTCAAAAATGGTACCACTATTTTACGGTACCACTTTTATTTCATTGTAACAACTGTAAAGTCAGAAATGCCAATAAATTGCATGTTTTGTCTAATAACTGTAAACGCCTAGGTTTTGTTTAAATTGGATGAAGATAAAAAAAGCTAATGCCTGACAAATACCTTAGCTGAAAATTCTAGTTTCTAACTTTGCTACAGATTAAAAAGTCCTCTTTTCTGTTGGATAATTTAGAAAAAAAAATGTAAATCACATATGAACAAAACATTCGGCTCTACGTCTCATTTTAATTTCAATATAATGTGTATTAATGTATGCTGTATTACTATCCCAAAAAATTACGAAAATGCCAATAATATATTTGATATGAGATTTCCTCCCACTGTTCTAAATGGCCTCAACAGATTTGGATGATTGTGGTCAAAGTGTGAAAGTACATGAAGAGTGTTGGGAGCATTACGATATAAAGAAAAAGTGAGCAAAACATGGTTTTATCCCAGTTGATATAGTCATAATGAAATCCAACAAAACTCTAATTTTCTAATATTGTGCAGCCTATAATTTAGATAATTTCATTGGTAATGGTAAGTTCTTGGAACAAATATTGATTTCATATAATTTATTAAGGTTATTTAAGTTTATAAATAACCACTAGATGCGTATTAGTATTACAACTATATTGACTTGTTTAAACTTAAGCTTTTTCTACTATAAATCCAGCTTCAACTCTTAAAAGCTTTAGTTGAACTTGATGTGCCAAAAACATACAGCATAAAATGTTAGCCTTGTAGGAGACTGTGCCTACTCGAAGGACTAAATAATAAGCAGAAAAAAAAATGAGAGGAAAAAAAAAACAAAGACAACTTCAAACTCAACTAAAGCTAATGGAAAAATATTTTATCTAGCCAAAAAAGAGAAAGGTTAACTTATGTTTCCATCAATATTTTGCTCACCAAGGTCTTCATCAATAAAAATGCTTCACCATTTTGTGTGTGTTCGTGTACGTCAGTCCTCACACACACACACACACACACACACACACACACACACACACACACACACACACACACACACGTGCATAATTCAAAGCTGCTGTTGACAAGCACTTGAGAGTGAATTTCACATTAAAAGCGGGAGATGTTTCGACATTGACAGGAACAGTGAAGCAAACAGCAAATTACAGCACAATGCCAAAGCTCTTCACCGGTCCTGACAGCACATGGCCATCCCGGTGACAATGTACAAACAAGGTGGGTTTGAATGAGCATTTCATGGGCAGGCCACATCCGCAGAAGGTCAGAATTCAGGGAAAAAGGCAGCACAAAAGCTAAGCAATTGAGCAAGTAGGTGCAGAATGAATGCAGCATGAGCAGCAGACTGATCGATGAGCAGACGATTGTGACCGTGTGCGGCAAATGAGATGGAGAGTTAACGAGAAGCCTAAGTAAATGCTGGAACAAAAGGGGAAGGAGAGGGTATATGTGGTCATAAAGGAAGAACAAGAAGACTGGAGAGGTTGGGCGCTCCGTCTGCTCTGTGCAAAGACTAATTGAGGAGGAGGGAGAGCAGGAGTGGTCCTTTTGCTCTCATGGTCTCGTCTTTTCAGGCTTCTTCCTCTTTATTTCCCTTGATCTGCAAAATAAGTCAGATTTCCTGCCCTTGAGACTCTTTTTACAGTGTTTCAATGAAGAAAATAGAGGCGTTTGTTTTCATCCCCATGTCCTGTTCTCTTCTAAGCTTTAAAACATTGATTTATGTCGAATTTGATAGAACAGCTAATGTTACAGGGAAGACTGTTCAAATACAATGTTACGTTTATTTAGCTAACTAGAATTGTTGTTGCTTATAGAGCTCTGTATTGGCAAGAATTTGGTGATATGATACATATGGGTCACAATACTATATATTGTGATATTAAGTAAATAAGCAAAGCTATATTGCTGTTTTTTTTCTCCAAAAATTCTGATTTTAAAACTCAGTATGTTTTATTTGTATATGTTTCAGATTTATTTTTATATTATAATAAAAATAATGCTACAACACAAGAAAATATAAATTTTAAGTCTTAACTAAAAAATCGATACAGTGCTTTAGAGAACCAATGCAAAATCGGGAAATGAAATATTGCAATATTTAAGTGTAATGATATTTTTTTCCGCCCATAATAACTTAGATATTTACATTAAAAAAAAGCACGGGCATGAGAGAGGGGTGCTCGGGGGGGGGGGGGGTACAAATAGGCAGAGCTTTGTACCATTTAGGTAGCTCCACATGGCTATAGGAGATTTGAGGATCTCTCGAATGAGTGAAAGCAACAGTGCTTTTGATGAGGGAATGATATTATAACATGATATAAAACTCAAAAAAGTCAATTTTGCATAATACCCCCCCATGTATCTCAGATCAGCTTGTCTTGAGGCGGTCTCTTTAGATTCAACTGGTCTAGCTTCCAAGACGGTCCATTGTAGCTTTATAGAGGGATTTATGACTATATAGCGGCGTAGCAACTTTTTATTTTCAAATTAATTAAAATATGTCAACAACAAAACACTTGTCCATCCAGCCTTACATGTTGGAGGCAGAGTCTGACCCAGAGCCAGAGGAGAATGAAGACAACCAAAAGTTAGTTGGTAAGTCCAGACCTAACTTGGCAGTTCTATTGAAGGAAATTTTGTAACATTAACTGAATGCTAGATGCAGTATTGTATTTTATACTGTCCGATCATTTCAGCTGTAAGTTTAAAGAAGACAAAGAGTTGGTGTGTGTCTTATGTGTTCTTTCATTTAGTCTAAACACAAACGTGTTACGTTCTGACATCTGACGTAAAAGGGGATGTAACCAGGAAATGAAATGCATTATAAGCACTATTCATTATGATAGTAGGAGTTGTCAGTAGGGTTGCAGACTGCACAGAGCAGAGAGCAGCCATGTTTCGATTCACTCAAGGCCTCTCAGAAGCTGAGGCCTGTGAGCCAACTTTGAATTTGATTTGGAGTCAGAGAACGAAAATAAAGTTTTAAAGAAGAAATCCCAGATTCCTATTTATTCGAACATACCATTTTGAACAACGCAGATTTTTCTTACACTGTCACAAATGATGTAACTGAACGGGTTGAAACATATGAACTAAAAAGAATATAAAGATATATTTGCTGCACCAAGAGAATTAATTCAAATTTTCTGCACTCCTACAGACTCCAAGTACACGTTTACCTTTTTTATTCTAAATAATAACTGTAACAAAGTCAGTGAAATGGCCAGGTTAAGGTTTGTCATGCTGATTAAAAACTTTGCCACTCCTTTCCCACAGAGTTTTTATGAAACTTACCAAGCCTGCAAACATTTTCCACTCACTTCAGCTTCTCTCCAGGTGAAGCCATCAATAAAAGGTCTCACTCCTCCTCTTTCTCAGGTCACAGGAGAAGTGGATTATCTTAGCTTTATCGCCCCAGTGCTCTAGCATTAACTCTGCTCTCCTCTCACCGTGGTTTGTCCCTGCTGCGTCATGTTACTTCACAGCGTGGAGCGCCACAAAGTTAATCCCTTCCACAACAGATCACAGTTACAGGTAATCTGCCACCGCCGTGACTCTAATCCCATCATGCGCACACAGAAAACACTTGACTATGAGCTACCAGAAACTGGTGTACACGAAGAATGCAGGCGTGGGTGTTAATTACACGATTTGACCGCGCAGTTGACAAATATTATAGCTCAAATCACTCGAGCCTGTTTGTACACATACAGCCACACTCAGACCACTCATCTACAACACAATAAGGTGGGAGAGAGTGAGTTAAGAAAGTCACTTGGCCTTTCAATCCCCGCAAACCCTGTGATTAAGAGATCGGCCTTGCAGGACGAGGGGAGGAACTAAAACGACAAACCTGAAAAATGAGAGGTCTCACTCAGGCTCTCTCTCACTCAAACAAACGCAAAGAAAGAGGCGGTGCGTGAGAGTGCAGAGAGTCAAAGATCAGGTTTCTGCGTCCTCTGTTCTCTTCACGGCTGGTTAGAGGTTAGGTCGCGGGTGTCTCAACTTACTGGCCCCTGTAGTGATTGGAACATGGGACCAGCCCATACCGGGTAAGGCCATAACATTTCATTAAATGTGGAAAAACAGCACATTTTGCCTCACCTATGTATATGGAGGATGAGAGAAAAATATAGTTAAAAACAGGCTGATAAAGAACATTTCCAAACTCTGAAATACACGGAAGAAATTACTGGTCACATTTAAAAGCAAAGGTGCAGGAGAAACCAGTTCTAAAAAAAGGAGCATAAAGCTAGTTGTATCTCTGTCAAAGTAGATCTCCGAGCTTCACTTTCAATTATGGGTGTACAAGGTGCAATCTACGCTCCATAGGAAGAGCATGTGATTCATAATGTGTGGGACACAATACCTTAGGCTTATTGAAAATGGGCTGAAAAGAGGCAGAATCCTTAAAAACAGCGAGACACAGAAAAGAAGGGGAGAGAGTGGACAAAGATCACTCATCTCCAGAGAGAATAGTTCAAGGCCACCATGCATTAGCTTTTAGCAGGATGGATTAAGTCAAGTTTGAGAGTGCGCATCCTAAACCTCCCCCATGCCCCCTTCTTACCCCTCCCATATAGTCCCCTTTCAGAAGAATAGCATTAAAAATGGCAACATAATACCATCTCATTGCATCATATTCCAAAATGGGAAAAAAAGGAGGCCGAGAACAAAAGCGTTGGGGCTATGGGTCTTTCGCTCTCGTCTCTCCATGTACTCTCAGTCGTTCCCTCGCTTGCCGGCCCCTGTGGCCTGACAGCCTACCCTCTCTCCGACTCTCCTATCTGGCAAAAAGCTGCTTTGTTGCCATAGTATCAACTCCCACTTTTGATACTGTCATTTCAAGTAGGATATGGTAGCCTTGATACAATATGTTCCCTATTTCCATTAAAATAGTTGTCGAAGAGGATGCTGTAGACTTTGGATTACACTTGACTGTGCCTGACAAGCCTACCCCCGCCATTCGTACCCCCACCCCTTCCACATACACACACTCTCCCCGTCTCTCCCTATTTTATTAATGACCGAAGGCCCCCACTCCTGTGCCCAAATGAAAAAGAGAAGAAATAAAAGGGGGGAAAGGGAGAAGAGAAGGAGTAAAAGACTGTGAGAGACAGAGCTATAAGAGCCCTTTTATGTACTCTTATCCATAAACAAAGTGAGATCCTGAAGTTCTCTCCCTTGAATGTGCTTTCTGGATGAGATGGGAACCGACTGAAAAACATTTTTTTTATATAATACTCACCACTACCCCTGAATCAGCCAGATACCAGCTACAACCCCAACACAAATACACTACGCTGCTTTAGGGGGTCCTACAAAGCTCCAACCACAAGAGGTCTTTATTGTGGTATGTCAAGTTTCTGAAAAATACTTATTAGTAACAAGAAAAATATAAATACATAAAAAAACCTAGCAGTCATCAATAGCTGAAAAGCCAAAGTACACTTTATGTACTCTGAAGGATATCAGAAAAGTATATTTTTTAATTATTCCAGACATTAAAAGTCAGCTCAGGCAAAACAAGCCTAAAACCTCAATTCAGAAATAACTTGGCTTGCACTTTTATAAACAGAAAAAGGGCCTTAAAAAGTAATTCATTCTGTGGATTTAAAAACCCCAAACACAGCCATCATGTCTGTAAACAAGGAGTGACTGGGCAAGATTTCTCACAAACGCTGCAAACACTTGTCCTAGCACATGACAATCCAAACCTAATACGATTTGTCTCAGCACTAACTTTGCAAACACGTGGACATCCCTACTGGGTGATAAGCCCGAGTCAGACCAAACGTTTACAATTTACTAATAAAAACAGCACCAGCTATTTATTTTACATTATGACAACAGAAACCACAGTTGACTGAACCGCTGACTGTAAATAGCTGGGAGTGAAATGGGATAAGTGGGCGATGAGATGAAGGCGGGTGAAGGGGTGGCTTTCTGCCCTCCCATGGGTGGGGGTGGAGGGTGAGGATGAGGAGTAAATGCTCCAACTCCCCCCGCCCCTCTACACCCTGGCCCGTTTCATTCTTCTCTTTTCTCAATGAGGGGATTAAGCAGACTCTCGTTGCGGCCACAAGGGCTCTCTCTCTCGATTTCAGGGTGGATAGCAGGGTAGCAGTGAGAACAGGACAAAAGGTTATTAGGAGAAACTGTACGGACCAATGAGAGGATGAGACCGAAGCAGTTGGAAAAATCATATGGAAAATGAAGGAGAAAAAAAAGTGAACAAAACTGAATAAACTGTCAAAATTCAGTCTTAAAGTGCTTACAAATAAAGATGGAGAAAAATACTTCCAAAAGATGAAGAAAGGAGGAGAGAAGCAAAGCTAGGTTGTCACCGTGCTTATTGAAAAGTGAGGGATGCGTCGCTTCTTCTGTGGTCTTATGCAAAGCAGGGTCACACAGGGCTATGAGACGCACAATAATGCTGATTACACGCATATGCTAATTATTACACGCTAATCAAGTACAGTAGCCTTATATTCAATGATAATGCCTGGCGACGGCTTCTATCCCCTAAATTCATTTCTTTAAGGAAAAGGGAAACTGCGAAACTGTTGAGGGCTGGAAATAATTCTGAAGACTTCAAGCCGTTAACTACAGGGGTGTCAGTTACTGTAACGACAATTTACAGATAAAAAAATAAGGCAATCAGTTGAGCCAAAGAACGGCTTGCAGATATAATGTTGCTATAAATGTTAGAAATTCTTTACACTCCAATTGGTGACAAGATTTGATTAAAAGAATGCTTTTCATATTATATAGTACTTTGCAATAGTCTTAAGTCGTTGCTATTGTCCTTATAGTTTGCAACCAAAGAGCCAAACTTTCTTATAAGGTTTTAAAAGAATGTTATTCTTCAGGCTAACTGAAGGTTGTTCTCAATTTTTCTTTGGATGTTGGCAGATTTTTCAGTTTAGTCCAATTCCTCATCATTTTAAGACATTTTAGCAATTTATTATTTTTTGTTTTATGTTAAAACCACTTAACTCTGACCTATATATCAATAAACACCTTCTAAACTCAAGAAGAGCATCGGCGTGTCTTTTATGTGTTTTGTCTACACATAAAAGACCATTTAACAAAATACTAAACAGAAATGAAAGGGAGAAAAACAGATAGAGTTCAAACATAAGCATTACAATAAAAGCCTGCTGAATTTGTCACCACTTTAAAAGATTACAAGAAAAGTTCCATCCTTGGATGTATGATAAAGAACTAAACTATGTGTTGTTTCTGTATCTTAAATAAAAACATATTTTCCTGGTCATACTTATCCCAAGCACCTGCACGCTCATTTTTAATATTAGAAATAGCAAAGGAAGAAAGTCTAACACCTCTAGATTGTTTCAACAGAGCAAGTTATATAGTTTTCATTAGCAGAATAGGATTGTTGGTTTGTCAAAGAACTGCAAAATTTGAAACACAGTATTGTTTTTCATGTAATTTAGGGATTTCTTTAACATTTGCAAAATAAAACAGTTAAAAATAATTTGATGGGTGACAGCAGAAATCCCTCAATTTGTTGATAAATACCATGACATACTGTATAGTCAAAGACAAACTGCTGTGCAGTTGGAGCACACTAAAAAACAATGACTTGTTTGCCCTTGAGGTAGTCACAAAAAAACTCACAATGAAGGAACTTGAGTTTTTCAAAATGTTATGATGGTTTAACATTTGCCTAATTGTTGATTGCAGTCAATTTTACCCACAAACCTAGCTTTGCACACTTAAGAGGCTTATATATTTAGAGCACATAACACATTTTTCACAAACAGATGAGGGGAGGGGAAGTTCGCTGGAAGTTGGTCAATGGTGGAGGAAGGAAACGTGTTGCAGGGGTGCTGGAGGAACAGTCAGCGCACTGCATCC
Organism: Anablepsoides rubrolineatus; assembly: GCA_031762495.1. Lineage (NCBI taxonomy): Eukaryota > Metazoa > Chordata > Actinopteri > Cyprinodontiformes > Rivulidae > Anablepsoides > Anablepsoides rubrolineatus. The sequence goes on along the minus strand of JARVGW010000086.1, from coordinate 13,546,767 downwards.
GGTCTACAGTTCCAGAAAAGCTGACTTGATAAATCACAGCCCCATTTTGACTGACAGTGTCGGAATAATTACTTTAGAAATGTAAATCGTGAAGATAGCTCAAGATCAACGAGATGATCTAATGAGTTTATGATTGGATGGAATATGTTTTAAACATGGTAATAAAGAGATGTGTTCTCCACTGCATTATTGTTTAGGTTTAGGTTTTCAGGCTTGTTCAAAAAGCTTTCTTTTGCACAGAAATTTGAGAGGCTTTTAGTATTTTCAGGATGGAGACGTTGATTATTTAGCACCAGAAAATGTTTTTGTTCCATCAAAATAGCCAGTAATTTTTCTGAGCTGCTTTGTTTGGAAATATGTTAAAGGACATTCCTAAATAAAATTAAAAAAAATCAAACTAAATGATTATTGTGCTTTAACTAAACCACAAAAATATTTTTGTTGCATAAAGGGCATTTCGTGACAAATCAAAACTAGTCAGTACAGTAGTTTTCTTAGCATATGATGATAGAAAAAAAAAAACAGTTTTTGATCTTAGAGGCTGGCTGTCATGTCTTGGTCGTTCAGTGACCTAATCAGTTATCTATGGTTTGCATTCAGACCACGGGGTGTGGCTAGAGTTTCATTCTAAACTCTAAAGAGAGGCAGTAAACATTTGAATATGTTTTTGATTATGGTTTAATTATCATATAAATATAGATGCATCTTCTGCTTATGTGTAGACCTGGGTCTTCTATAAATCCAGCTTCCTTTGTACGGACTCACCGTGGAAAGCAAATGTAAACAGTCAGTCTTTTAGCATTTATCGTTGAGTAAAACGTATTCTTGTCCTTTTCATTGTCACTTTCGTCAATAAATTTCGACAAGATACAGATTTTCATTTATAAAGTAAAAAGTCACAATGAGTTATAACCACGCAGTTATACCTTATTTTAGACTAAAAGGCAGGTTAGCTTAGCTTGCGTGGCTAGCTCCAAGCTAACGTCATAGGGTATGTTGCTGCACGCTCACCTTCAGTCTGACTTCATAGGTTGTGTATCTCGCTCTGCCAATCCCGATCGTATCAGGGTTGCTCACATCGATTTCTAGAAAATTACTCGGAGGTCCATAGGCGTCATTAAGGTTTTGAGGCTTAGTGTAGAGCCTTCTTGTGTCAGCTATAGCATCAGCCATTTCTCCCTGTCCTTTCTAGCGGATAGGTATCCTGTCAAGTTAGCCGGAATATGAATAAGTACTTTCTGGGATTTCTCTTCAAAATAAAAATAAAATGAAGAGTTTTCGTTGTTAAAATAAAAAAGTGTGAAGGTTATCGCTAAATTAAAAGATATTTTATTTTAATATAGTATATTTAGCTTTTTTAACAAGTTCTTGTTGTTGTTAGGCATAAAATGTCCAACTCCAACATTTATTTTGAAGGCGTTATACATTAAAAATGCATTTTATTGACGTCAGAGTTCATCGTGCTGTACTTCCGATCAGCTGAGGTTCAGCTGACGGTGTTCTGTTCTGCCTCTTCGTGTTGATTTGTTTATAATACGACATTTCTTCTTCTTATAATAATAATAATAATAACGTTGAGAAAATAAAACAAATATATTTTACTTATATTATACGGGTTATTATTTGCCGTTCATGAAACACATACTCCGCAAATATTATGTTTCGTGACATCCATATCAGCATATATATTTTTTACTTATGTTATGATTAATGTATAACAAAATATGTTGAGGAAAAATCAGAGACATTCCTTTCATACCAGCAACACATTTTGTTACACGTTCCAATAAAGTTTTAGCATTTTGACATCATGGCTGCTTACACTGTCCCTGCAGCTGCCAGGTGCTCTTTCAGTTTTATTTTAAGAAAACGAGCTCTGTCTGTCTACATTCTATCAAGTGGTTACTTTGGAAAAGGTGAGTACAAGATTTTTCCCCCCTGTCATTTTAAAACATCAAGTAGTGATTTGTTTTCTTTGTAGACAGTTGTTGGAGGATTCTCAGTTCCTCAGCATCACTCGGCTCCTCGGACTCTCCATCAGCAGCAGATATCCGTGTCTCCGGTGACATCGTGGGTCACTTTGATCACCTTGTTCAGCGTGGCTCCATGAGGGGAGATGCCCAGCAGAGATATGTCCTCCAGCGGCTGGCTCACCTGCAGAAAACTCTAAAGTCTTACAGTAACAGCGTGTACCTGAACGCACCAACACCCCAGTCAAAAGGCGACAGCTGTCAGACTCCAAATGATGACAGGATACGAACAACCAGCAAGGTAAATTCATAATATATTGACATGTGTCATGTTAAGGTCAGTGCTTGTGTTATTATTTACTTGATACATAAAAGGCTCAATAATTGACTGCAGGAGAGACTTTAGACAAATCTAACCATTTTAGTGAAGCATGTGTCCCAATATAAATATGATTATTTTTTTATTACATTTCAGAAACTTATAACAAAGCAAAAATAATAGTAATAAACAACAATGATAATATATATATATAAAAAATAATAATAATCAGTCCTGCATGAAGATAACAAGTGTTCTGAGATGAAGCATTTTAAAAACTGAAATCATCATAACTTTTTTTTTAAACTTTTAGGATGGAGACCCAATGTGGTCTCACAGGATAATCCAAAATAGTGACTGTTGTGGAAACTTTATTTTACCTGGACAATAGTTTTAAGAATACTTTTACTTTTGGTTCAGCATAGTTTTGTAATCAGCTGTTGCTGTTTTTCTTTCTTGAAATGCAATTGGCCACACGCTATGCTCCTCACAAGGAGAACCAATCACAGTCGTAGCTCCCATCTAGATTTGGAATACATCATCTTCATTAACGGTCGTGAGCTGAGCTCCACCTTTATTTCAAACAGAAGCATGAGAGACGATTGAAGAGAGTATAGAAAATCTAGCTTGATGGCCATATCTCTACTCGATGTTTGAGATTTTAGGACTGAAAAATAATTCCTATCAGTTTAAATGTTCTATGGGTTTACTGCAGATAAACTACATTTCTGCTTTAAGAACTCTCCACTCACTTCATTGCATTTTCATGCTGAAGTCTTTACAGGTGGTGTAGAATTTGTAACAGAGGGGTTCTACAACCTCTGGCAAAAATGATGGAATCACCGGCCTCGGAGGATGCTTATTCAGTTGTTTAACTTTGTAGAAAAGAAGCAGATAACAGACATGACACAAAACTAATGTTATTTCAAATGGCAATTTTTTGGCTTTAAGAAACACTAAAAGAAATCAAGAAAAAAAATATGTCAGTCAGTAACGGTTACTTTTTTTGGCCAAGCTGAGGGAAAAAATATGGAATCACTCAATTCTGAGGAAAAAAACGATGGAATCATGAAAAACAAAAGAACACTCCAACACATCACTAGTAGTTTGTTGCACCACCTCTGGCTTTTCTAACAGCTTGAAGTCTCTGAGGCATGGACTTAATGAGTGACACACACTCTTCATCAATCTAACTTCAACTCTCTCTGATTGCTGTTGCCAGATCAGCTTTGCAGGTTGGAGCCTTGTCATGGACCATTTTCTTCAACTTCCACCAAAGATTTTCAATTAGATTAAGATCCGGTCTATTCTGGTAATTACAGTGGTACACACAAGATACTTGCATGGATAGGTTCCTCTCAGTCTAAATTAGAGCTGTGCTTCCCATGCAATTTGACAATGACAGATTTGTGATCCCAAATTTCGCTGGTTGAAGCATAAATATTTACAAACTAAACAGTATGGTGAACAAGGTCATAATAAAACAACAGCCTTAATTTTCATTATACAATTTGCATTCACCTACTGTTTTAAGCTTTAAATACAGCAAAATGTACTTTTTTGAATACATTTTAAATCTAATTTGATTATTGGAAATTATCTCAAGACCCCCACTTGGCATTTCATGACCCAAAATGGGGTCTTGATCTCCACTTTAGGAACAAATGGTCGATAAAACCAAATCGACTGTCTCCTCTATTCAAGTAATGATGCTGAATTTATCAACAGGTATGAGTTCACAGTTTTCATCTTAAAGAAGTTGTGTTTTGCTAAATGTCATTTGAGAGAATAGGAAAAGTGAAGCAATGCATATTCCTGACGTCAAACAGCAGCGGTGTGTGTGTGTGTGTGTGTGTGTGTGTGTGTGTGAGGACCACAGAGTCGACTTCACTGTATTCCAGTAGCATCAGCGATGGTGGCCACAGGCTTCAGGTCAAAGGGAGGGTAGGGGTCTGGGAAGTTTATTGTGCATGTTTGTTCTAATAATGCAGGGGGCTGTTGTTGTTTTTAGGTCAGAGGAGCTGACTGTCTCATATTTGGTGCTGGGAGTTCTGTTTTTTTTTTTGTGAGTTGGCTGGCACAGACACTCAGGGTTAGGCAGAGATTTTGGACGGCAGCAGGGCAGACCTCCCGCTGGGCCCATCCCAGCACCCCTCTCGCTCTCTCACCGTCCCCATCCGGTAATGAGGGGATCCCTATTGTCCCGGACGTTCTTGTCTTCTTCTTTTTTTTTGCTTTTGATTTTGAGGGGGAGGAGGGGGGGGGGGGATCTGACAAATGATTTGGTGTTAGACTGTCAACACTACCACAAACCATCCCGCCCACCCCTTTGCCTTTGCACCTTATTTCTTGCTCTGCCTCTCTCCCACACAAACACTCCAACAAATACATACACACCGACCGAGCACTTATGCAATTATTCCAGTTTAAATCAGGTCATACCATCGTCCTTCGGTGTCTGTTCTCTGTGAGAGTGCCACCATTGTCCTCACTAACTGACCAAGTCTGTGAGGAGAGTACACTTGACTTAATATTGACCCAATGTGGCGTGGTTTTGCGGATGGTTGCCTGACAATGGGCTATTGTTAAGTGAGAGAGCCACCCTGTTCAAGTCAGACGTGCATCATAAAGTCCCCCTGTAGACTGCGGGTCTCAAAGCAGGACAGTTGTTTCAACTTAAACCCAATTAAGACTCCCACAGTCTCCTCAATAATGATGCTAGTTTGGGGGCATCTTTGGCGCTAGATAAAGGATTTTCCCCCAGTAATTTAAAAGCCAAAGGGGCCATGTCCTGCATGTGAACTTTTCACTCATGTGCCAGTCTGTATCCTTCACCGGGAGGTGAGACTAGGCCATAGAGCTCAGTTAGACAAAGTAGCAGAGGGACAGCCTTGTGCTTCTCCACTCTGCCGTGGCAGAATGGCTACCAGCCACCACTGACAATTACCCCTCTATGCCAGATGGCAGCCTGGGAAGTCAGGGAGAAGTCACACTCTGTTATGCCAGAACAGACGGGAACGACTTGTTGCTCTTCCTGTTTCAGCTCAGGAGGAGCGCTGTGCTGGGAGTTCTGGGGCTTTTTTTTGGGGGGGGGGGGGGGGGGTAGCAGGTGAAAGAGGAAGGGACACACGGGGAGAGGAAGGACAACCAGTTTGGGTTTTTAATTTCATTTTCAATCTGCCGTTGCTGACGTTTATTAGAGTCAAGTGCTCCTTGTGCAGTGGAGACCCAAGTGCACGTGGACACCGAGTACTATCCTCCTGAAATGGTTTGTAAATTAAATATGAAGAGGACAATCTTTTTTTTTTTAATTCCACAGCCATTTGGTGTTGCCCGGTCACAGAGATGGAGAATCCTCAACCTCAATGTTCAAAGCATGCATATAATTTAGCCAACTGCTGATAAATACACTTAACTGATGGCAGATTCGTTTACACGCTTGGGTCCTCTTTACAGATATTTGGCTTTACTCTGTATTCTCAGCTTGGTCTCACAGAAGATGTTTTTTTTTTGAAGCAAGGACCTTTTGATAATAGGAGGCAGGCAGCACAATGACTTCCAGCGGCACCTCAATGCAACAGTACCGTATCACAATTAGCAGCGCTAAACAGGCTGCACAGACAAGTCCACTCCATCTCGTATGGAGCCTCATCCAGTCCTCTTCGTTTTGTCTGACAAATCCCCCCATTGTTCCTCTGATGATGCTTTTCTTTCGTGGGAACCCTGGCTTGTCTTGTTGATTAGATCCCCTTTGTCTTCCTCCCCTGCAGTGGGCCAGTCTGGAGAAGATGAAACCTCACACTGTAGTGGTGGCTTAATGCCTCAGCAGACTTTATTTATTAAAAGATGAGCCCGTTAAATATGGTAATGAATATAAATATTCAGGTCAATAGGTGTTTTGTGTCTTTTAATGACGACTTTAGGCTGATTTGCTGTTAAGTCTGAGTTATAAAAGCAACAGTTGTGATATAATACACATTGGTTTTTCCTTTTTCACCCAAAAGGAGGAACCGATTCCACCATCACCACCACCACCTAAAGGTCTCTACATATATGGAGATGTTGGTAAGGCCGTATCTGAAAATATGCTTTTAACTTGTAAATATTTCTGTAATGATAAATGTCAAAAACAGTGGCCATTTTAAGGTTGATTTTCTCTAAATTTTTGACCTTTCAGGCACAGGAAAGACCATGCTCATGGATTTATTTTACTCCCATGTAGAAAACAGCCATAAAAAGAGAGTCCACTTCAATAGTTTCATGTTGGACATCCATAAAAGTAGGTGGCGTCCTTTCATTTTGCACTACAAAGACGTGCTTGCATGACTTTGTGATTTTTTCATTTATTATTTTCTTAACTCATCACGCATTGCCGATCCTATATTTATCCCTCTGTTTGTCCCAGAGGCCCAACGCTAATCGTCTGCCATTATTGCATCCAGGTGAAATTACAGCTTTATTCAGGCGGCGCCGGCGGGTTTGGGCTGCCGGCGCAGGTGTGCCTTAAGATTTGCCTGACATTTGTGCTCCACATGCAGGGATCCATCGGAGGAAACAAAGCCTGCCAAAACGGAGGCTAGGGAAAATGTTCACCTATGACCCCATATCGCCGGTTGCCATGGAGATCAGCGGGACGATTTGCCTCCTGTGTTTTGATGAGTTTCAGGTGAGCAAGTGCACTACAGGCACTGTTTCTATATTTGTGCTTCTTGTTCTCAAAACCTGCTTAAAATAGTTAGAAGTAGCTAACTAGACAAACCTTTTTTTCTTACTTTATATAAAATCTAAAGATGTTGTAGTTTTTATACTTGCATAATATCAAGAATGCACAATTTGTTAAATAGATGTGAAATCTGTGCTTTTTATTGATTATAAAAGTTTTAAAAAGAATAAATTAAACAGTCTGCCATATAAAAAACATGTTTTTACTGTAAATAACGTCGGAAATACAGTAAAATGCTTCTGTAGAGTAAAACTATATAGACTTTTTATGGTAAAATGTGATCATGTTTAACTTTTACTACACGCCACAGAAGAATACATGCATCTTTTTGGGTGCATGCTGGAAATATACTAGATATTAAAATGCAACATAAAGCCAGCAACCTTTAGAAATCCACAGTAAGTGAGAATTTGGAGTCATTTTCAGATCACAGATCTCTAAGTTAACCCTCTTACTTGTTAGGCTACCTACATATTTCTAATTCAGAGTTAAGTGTAATCACTTATGTTCAGTCAGGTAATGTACGTCCTGTGGGAACAACTGTATGTGTCTAATACGAGCAAAAAAGACAGAACTGGGGACATCTAGTGGATTCTTTTGATCACAGCAGAACATATTCCTTAAGTGTCCCATTAATGTTGTGTAAAGTTGTGATAATGCACAGAAGAATCCTACATGAACCTTATAAGGACTCATATTAACTCAAATAAGATCTTAACTGTCACCATCTTAAAAAATCTAATTTTTTTTGCCTGTTTAGGTGCTTTTGCTGTCGACTTGCTCCACTTGTTATTTTCCCCTCCCTAAAGAGCACCTTCAGTCATTAGTGATGCAGAAATTCTCATTATTCTATTCTTGTGTGTCAGAGGAGAGAGCCTCTACTGAAGCTCTTACTATTCTCTGTAAGGTGGTTAGTCATTCAGCGCGGTGAAGAAGCTGCACGTGTTTCGGTGTTTTGTTTTGTGTGCCCCCCCCCCCCCTTCATCAGCCAGCCAAACACATCTGTTAGCAGCACAATGTTGCTCCTCTCACTGATATCATTACAGTTAATATCCGCGGGTCAAAGGTCACAGAAGGTGCGGTTGCTCTCGCTAATAACTCTTTATGCGTCTGCGAGGATCAAGAGCGTCCCCCCTTTTATCTGCCCATCTTTCACATTTGAAAACCGCGACGCTGTTTTTGTGCGCTCCCATTGATTTGTTTTGTTTGCCGTCGCCGGCTTCGCAGTTTTTCGCTTGTCAACTGTTGCTACCAGTGAATGGAGGGGGAGAAACAAGCAGACATGTGCGCGTTGTTTGTGATGCATAAACAAGAGGCTGCGAGGTTGGGTGGGAGAACTGTGTGTGTGTGTGTGTGGAGGCTGTGTGGAGGTCTATACCAATCAGCATCCTCCTCCACTCAGCCATGCAAATGAGGCTCTGGGTATCAGTCGCCCTCTCCTGCTTCCTTAAGTGAGTGGAGCTAGAAAGCGACTGGCGGTGGCGGGTCAGATGGATCTTATCCTCTTAAATGCTAATGACATTTCTCCATTCTCTTCATTAGCGTTGTGCCATTATCAGTAATTTGTAGCCCCCCCCCCCCCCTCTCCTTCCCTCCTTTTACGACGCTCACTCAGTACCCCTCTAATGAATCCTCGCCCGTCGAGAGGTCCGAGACGGAAAGATGGGAGGACGGTGAGAGAGGAATAGGAAGAGGAGTGAGCAGAAAACCGCTCAAGGCATCATTGTCTCAAGGCCTCAGTCACCCAGCAGCCGATGTGAAAATTGCTCATAGGTTGTGTACATAAAGAGGTGGGACATCAAAAGAGGTTTGGCACCCGCGCACCTCGCCGCAAACCAACAGACACTCGAGTAATTGGATGCTCATTTCAATATCGACGTCGACTAACAGAGATTGCGCCATTATTTTTGTGCACCACAAGTGCTACATCAGTCCCCTTCCACTTTTCCTCATTCTGTAGGGGATCCACCCCCGCCCCCCAACTCCTCCCCCCACTCACCCAGCAATCAATATTGCCCCTCATGAGATGCCCATGTTGAGGGCACATGAATAAACAAATCCACGCTGTATAAAAGGTCATTTTTAAATGATTCTTTTGAAATGAAAATAAAATCCTGCGGTTGGGGGAAATGTGATCCCCCCCCCTTCCGCGGACACAGAGCCCCCTTTCCCTTGGCTTTCTGTTGATTCTCATTACGCTCACACACAATCACTCGCGCACACGCTCTAATTTGATGCCCTTAGCCACCTCTTCTCAGCGAAATCAAGGCTTTAACACAAATGTTAATCAAGTATTGGCGAGGGGCAGTGGAGCTAATATGCAAAAGCAGAAGACCCTTCAGAGTATGAAAGGAGGCATATGCTGTGGGTATGGCAATCAGACGTGCCTGGTTAGATGCAGGAAAAGTAGGTAAGAGGGAGTAAGAGGAGAGGGCGGTGCAGCGGACACCTGCCTGTTCATGTGGCAGGCCAGGATTTGGCTAATAACCTGGAAACATTCTTTATCAGGTGTCTGAAGTGACAAAATGTTAATATATTTGACTTTAAGTTTAAAGACTAGATCCATGATGAAGCTTTACATTCATGTTGATAAAGGTGAAAGTCAAACAGAGGTGGGCAGTAACAAAGTAACTTTACCTGTGTACTGTATTTAAGTACAGTTTTTGAAAATGTGTAGTTTATTTTTTTTTTTAAACTGTTTATTTGACCTTTCATGCAGGTGTGAATACACTCATGTGAACCCTGGTGCGGATCAAACAACTGGACCGAAACCCATTTTTGAGGTGGTCTCAGCCCGCGGCGCTACCCAATGAACTCTGTTGTGGTTCGTTTCTGGTGTGAATACAAACCAGTCTTGAATCGAATCAACTACAGGAATAATGCATCTTTTTGAACTTCACAGGCCACAGTTGCAATGCATCATGGTAACAATTAGAATAGAATAGAATCTATCTTTATTGTCATTGTAACAAGTACAAGTAGTAGGTGTTCCCTTCTGGTGTTTGAATAAAAAGTATAGAGAAGAGTAAAAAAACAATATTTACAATATCAAAGTGTAAAGAAGAAACATAAAATCGTAAAAAATAAAGAGAGAAAGAATGTAAATGAAACGAAGGCCTCACTGTACGGCTCTTTAACATTTGATGGAATTATTGCACATCGATATTGTACATGTTGCACATTAAAATTGTACATATTGCACATTGGATATTACACCCTGTGTATAAATATGTTTGTGTGATTGTGGTGGTCTGGAGGTAGGTGCAGAATGGCTGCCACAATTTCACCATGGAGTATGACTGAAGAGAGAAGGTATAATACATGAAATTTTCAAACGTCTTTAAGCATCTAGAAAAGTCTTATATATAAGACTAATGCAATATTATTATTATTGTTGTTGTTGTTGTTGTTTGTTACTACTATTAGTAGTATTTTATACTTGGACTGATATGTCCAAAGTAGTTGAAAATTTCCCCAATTATTTTTGACTACACTTAAGTGAAATGCACTGCTAAAAACTTCTTTTATTATTATTTTTATATTTAAAAGCACACACTCCAGTACTTTAATTTAGTAAGAATTTGACAGAGCTAGTTTTACTTTTATTGGAGTAATATTTGACCAGTTGGATCAGTACTTTGACTCAAGTAAGTAAACTGAGTACTTTGTCCACAGCTGAAGTCAAACACCTGCGATGCTATCATGATCAGGTAGAGGAACTGGACAGAAAATGTGTGAAAAAACAGCAAAAGTCCAAAGAAAACCTTTAAAATACCTTCAAAACTAACAATCAAGACCGTTTTAAAAGAGTACAAAAATCAAGCTCTTTGGGAGCTATAAAGAAACAAATGTTTTAAAACTTTTGCTCAGCATTGCACATTTCTAAAAACTCTATTTCAAAGTCAGTTTGTTGGTTAGAAATTGCATTATTTATTTAGGTATAAATCACAATCAGACAAAGCTGGTATGCAATAATTAATTTTCTTTTATCCCCAACACTCATCAGTAGGTCATCATGTTTAATCAAATGTGTTTAAAACGTGCTGCTTTGACTACTGGGCATCACACAGTAACATGATTTCTCCCTTTATGGATGTTCAAAAGAGTAACATAGGTGGAAGAGGGAGAGATGAGAGAATAAGAACAAAAGTGAGAGCACTGGATTACTAATAGAAAGGTCAGAGCTCTTCATTTAACAGCCAGCGACTCATAAATGTCCTTGCGTCAGTGTTTTCATCGACCTTTGTTCATTGTGGATTCATGGAAATGATGTAGATGAAAAAGGCAGCAGAATTGAATTGGATTTTATGTATTGTAACTTTGCATGGCCTTGTGTGTAGCTCACCCAACACACAGGAGCACAGTTTTCTGAGCCTTTTTATAAGGCCTCCTTTGATAGAAGCTTTGTCTGCTGTCATGACCCCAGTACTGACTGACATTGCTCTGTTTTTATCTTTTTTTATCTTCTTTCCTGTGTATTTTATTTTATTTTTTTATATCCTGCTCACATTCAGTCATTTTCATGTTTGCTCACTTGATCAACTCGGATCTGCTGCCTTGCCTCAGCTATTTGTCCTCAGAGGGGAAAAAAAACAGCTTCTTGACCATTTGCAGTCAGTTCAAGTGGGTCGGTGTGTGCGCGTGCAGCTACGGCCGTGACAAGATAAAAAGGAATGAAGGAGCAAACCTGAGTGACACTAATAAACATGGAGTGTTGATGACTTGTTTTGACCTCACATACACACACGCTTTCACATATAAGAGTTCACTCCAGAGGTAACGGCACCTTTCTTTCTTTGGTTTTCTCTAACCAGGTGACTGACGTTGCAGACGCCATGATCCTGAAGCAACTGTTTGAGACGCTGTTCCGAACCGGAGTGGTGGTGGTGGCCACCTCCAACAGGCCCCCTGAAGGTAAGAAAAACGCATGTGTGTTGCATTTTTTTTTAACAAAACTGACTAAAACGTTTATATTTTGTTAGTTAGGCGGTGGTGTTATTTTTTCCACGCTGTGATAACTCTCAGGTCCCTAAGATTTACCGCAACAAGTACACGGGATGCATTAAACATTTTAGATATTTAATTCTTAAAATATTTAAAACTTGAAGTTCAGCTTGGAATCAAGTTTTAGATTGAAAAAAATCCATCCATCCATTATTTGTTACCCAGTTCTTCCTTTCAGGGTTACTTGTGCCCATATCCAGCAGTCACTCTGCAAGGGGCGGGGTACACCCTGGACAGGTCCATCACAGGGTCACAGAGAGACAAACAAGACAGGCAACCATTCACTCTCCCACTCATACCTAGAGGGACAATTTAGAGTTACCAGTTACCCTAACAGTCATGTTAACCAAATAAATACAAGCAACTATAAATATATATTTTTAAGTATTGCAGGAATTTGTCGATTGTATGTTCAGAATATGGATCTGGACTTGTTTCTGGTGAGAGTTGGACTCCACCATGGTTGCCCTTTGTCACAGATTCTGTTCATAACTTTATGGACAGAATTTCTAGGCACAGCCAAGATGTTGAGAGGATTCGTTTTGGTGACCTCAGGATCGCATCTCTGCTTTTTGCGGATGATGTGGTCCTATTGGCCTCATCAGATCGTGATCTCCAGTTCACAGCTGAGTGTGAAATGGCTGGGATTAGGATCAGTGCCTCCAAATCCAAGACCATGGTCTTGAGCCGGAAAAGGGTAGGGTGCCTTCTCCGGGTCGGGGAGGGGGTCCTGCCCCAAATGGAGGAGTTTAATTATCTCGGGGTCTTGTTCACGAATGAGGGAAGAATGGAGCGGGAGATCGACAGGCGAATTGGTGCTGCGTCTGCAGT
>JARVGW010000086.1:13466339-13527264 GCA_031762495.1 Anablepsoides rubrolineatus | reverse complement strand
TGGCCTGGGAACACCTTGGGATTCCCCCAGATGAGCTGGCCCAAGTGGCTGGAGAGAGGGAAGTCTGGGTCTCTTTGCATAGGCTGCTGCCCCCGCGACCCGATCCCAGATAAGCGGAAGAAAACGGATGGACGAATGGATGTTGAAAATAATAAACATTTATGGTGGTATACAGTAAACAAGGACTGTACAGTAATAGGAAAGTACATTATAGACAATATTGTATTATATTATTTTACCTCTTATCTGTGGTTCGTTCACGGAGGCAACAAGTCCAGGATGGAAACCCAGACAGTGACATACTTTGGCTTCTTATGGAGAATCCCACAGTTTGTCCCAGGCCAGAAGGGTGAAGGTGGGCAACAATAAAATAATGTCGCAAAAGCTAGAATGGATTTTTGCGAGCTGTGAGAACAAAGATATGTGTCAATTTTTACGACCACAGATTCTCTGTCCCATGGATGCAAACACGTGAAATGCAGTGTTTGCCTATTTTCTCACAATTTTCTCGCAATTTCCAGTTGCCAACAAATGTCCGAGCGGTTGCAGCCTAGTGTGATACCGTCTTGCAAAACCAAATTGTGACTGAATGGAAACATTAAAAGGATTAATTGTGATCAAACTGAAACATAATTAAGACACTCTCACTGTTGTGACAAAAAAATCCATACCTTTCTCTGAAATGTCACTTAAAATTAATTTAACCAAAATCTGTCCACTGTCAACATGTTTCTTAACTTAAATCTGAAGTATTTACTAAATGGTTTCATCCAAAGATACCTGGCTTGTGCAAGAATCAATTAATCATTACGTGACCACACCAACTGCCCCCCCCCCCTTTTTTTACAGCAATTAACCACAGAAAAAAGGGGGAGGTGCAGTTGGTGCACTTCTTAGTTTCCAGTCTTTCAACGAGCTTTGATGTTGCATTTACTGCCAGTAGAACCAGCATGGGGAAAAGAATTAGCGAGACGGTGATCAAGGTGGAGATAAATGTATGATGTGCTATCTGACGCCTCTCTTTCTTTGCAAAGATGTTGATGTCTCAAAGCCCTGAGTGAAGTGGGTGGCAGCAAAATGGGCTCTTGTAGACAAAGATGTGCATCTCTGATATTTGCTAGCTATTAAGAACAAAGCGCCAAAGCAGGCAAACTTGATAGAGAGCCTACTTGGTATTAATTACAAGGTTAATGGAACACTAAAAGCCATAAGAGACAACTGGGCTTGAAAGGCATACATTTTCAAGCTTTATTGATGTGGAGATGCAGGTATCAGAAAACCCTGGATGTGTTCAGAAAGGGAATTTAGAGTTTTTGCTTGGATATTTAAAATTCATTTTTCAGGTTCAATGTGAATAATGAGTGTCAGGGGGCTAAATGGTGTCTTTTAGCAGCGAAACACTGTTGTTGTACCCATTCGCATACTGTTTTAAATACATGTATAAGAAAAATGTATTAACATTTTCATTAGTTGCTTCTGTTTAAGAGGAAAATCGGATGACTTCAACATGAGCTCACTTTTTAATCATCCACATTGCCCTTTTCTTGAATAGTTTAATATTTTGGTAAAAAAAAGAAAAATCAATGCAAACACCAAGCATCTTTAAAACTCACTAATTAACACATTATATTATGTCAGAATAATCAATACAGCAGAAGTCATATCCACCACTCAGACAACAGAGTGGTATTGATCTTTGATCTTTTGAAATGACTCAAAGCAAATAAATTGTTGTCCCAAAATATTGATTTGTATTCCTTTAACCCTAATAATAGCTGTCTCATTTACAGCACACATCATTACAGAGTTTGAAAAGTGGGATTTATGTGTTTGTAGGTCTGAGCTGAAGCCCAACGTTGTTTGTTTGCATCTGTTAAGCCTCCCTGTCTGTGTGCGTCTTTGTCCCTGTTTGTGTGTGAGTCCCTATCTGTTTTATCTGTCTATCCGGGATGCTACTTCAGATCTAATTTGTTCCAGCCGAGCTAATTGAAACCTCCATTCAGCGAGCCGCTGTGGACATTGTCCGCGCTGTAAAGGCGACAGTCCTTTTCTCTCGCCACCATTGTTTGGGAATGTAATGAATTTTATGTTGCTGCCGCCGCCGGTGCAGAAATCCATTTTTCTCCCACCCCCCACCCCTACCTAGTCCTGGTTCCTCGTCCTTTTGTGGCGCCTCCCCACCCATCCTTCAGTTCATCAATAGCCAATTTATCTGCCAATCTGTGGCAGGGGAATGACATTATTAGGAGGCTAAACAGCAGCTCTCACACAGGCCCTCCCTCCTCTTTCAGATCTGTACAAAAATGGACTTCAGAGGGACACCTTCCTACCTTTCATCGACGTGCTAAAGGTAGAGACAAAGTCACCCCTCTCTCTTGTCTCATTAATTTATTCATTTGTTTATCACACACCTACACACACTTGCATCTGCGCCTCAATCCCTAATGTGTACGTCCTTTTCCAAGTTGCTCTCCTGTGGTTTGATGTTTTTTTTACTTCCTGGATGCCTCGCAGCGTGTCACAAAGCTGTCTTTGATCATACCGGTACACACAGAAGGACTGAACAGGGGAAAACAAGGAAAAAAAAGAAGAAGAAGAATATAGTGAGATGGGCAGAGCGCGAGTGAGCACAGGTAATGTGAAAGAGTGGACTGACTCACACGTCTTCAAAAGTAAAGAGGGTAAGAAGGGGGCGAAGGAGAGCGATGCAGCAGTTAGCTATTTCTAGCAAGGAAAAAAAAAACTACTTTGCAATTTAAGCAGCTCACACCATTATCCTGCCTGCATATCAGATGATCATTGATGTGTTTGGAGTGATCATAAATAATGGTGGTTTTGCATTTTGCAGCAGCTGCAGACAGCATTCTTACACCTTTTATTGGTATTTAATATAAACAAATAGTGGCACCTCAGCTTCTTATGCCCACCGCTTTACACACCTGCTTACATTTTTTACTATTTAGAGGCAAAAATAAATGTTAGCGAGAAAACCAACATTATGCTTACCCTTCAGCTACACATGATAAAATGTTATAGCTGAGATTACAATTTCATAGGTGTTTAGACCACATTTTAATAATTCTTTGTGGGGAAAAGCATGTTATTTTTTGTATTTAACATACATTTTATTATACATTTATTTTTTTAGTAAACCAAACAATTTGGGTTTATCTATGATCTATATCAGGGTAAAGCTGATGGTGTGTGTTTGTGCACACCTGGCCTTTGCTACCTTTACTGGTATAATCACGTATCTTGTAGAGTTTGAAAAGTCAGATTTATGTGTTTTATAGGTCTGTAAAAGCCTTGTAATGGGACCAAAGTCTGGTTTTAATAAGACAGTATGCTATTTTTCAGTTAAGGGTTTGGGTTATGGTGCAACCCACTCAACTCACAAATGCATTTTCTTAACTAATGTGGTAATAAACTTTCCAATGATATAAGATGTTTTTTACCAAGAGGCATTGTTATAACAAAGAAATGAACAACCAAACACACATTTCTTCACTTTTTTGTGCTAAATTAGTAATAATAATGAGTTTGATATATTATGTTGTATTTTGCAAGATAAAGCATTCACACTACTGAGAACATTTTTTTCTTCCATACGTTTTCTGTACTCATGCAATTTTTGTACTATTTTTACAGTTTCAAAACGTTCTGCTCCTTCAGGACATTTTTGCTGACTTTTGTTACTTCAGCAATTTATACTTTTTGAGATATTTAGCTTTTTCGGCCATGTTTTCCTTGTTGAAAATGAATAGAGTTGTTTTCAACATCCATAAAAAATGTTTTCTTTTAGAGGACTTCTTACTTTTTCTTCTGGTTCTGCCATTTTCAACTTCTTTTTGCTAATTTCAGCTTCCTTCAGCTTCTCTTTTGTTGTTTTTACCTTTTTCTGACAATTTATATTTTCTGTGCTTTCAGCTTCTTTTTATTTCAGGATCTTCAATGCAACTTTCATGTTGTCTGAGTTTTTAGCTACTTTTTTAGCTAATTTCAGCTTTTTTCAGCTAAATTAACTTTCTTGTGATAATGTCAGCTTACTGTTTAATTCAGCAAATGTGCTGATTCAGATATTTTTAAAATGCATTTTAGTCTAGTTTCAGGTTTTTTAGCTATTCAGCAAAACTGTTTGAGCATTAAGTATTCACATTGCATTTTCGCATGAAATGCAAATTCTCTATGCATCATATAACGCCACTTATAACAACTCAAAAGAGATCGTTGCAACACGGATGTTTTAACGTGATTACCCAGAGATAGTTTAAACACAATATAACACAAACGCAACAACTTGGGAAGTCTTGGGGTTACCCTCCACCCCTCACCCACCGATCCAGCAGCAACCTTGCCCTCTCTAATCCACCCTCATCAAGCTCCTGAATGCCTGTTGTCCCTCTCTACCCTGAAATACCTCCTTTCTTTCAGGGTACCGTGTTCCTCTTTGTGGAGCCATCTGGTTTTGGGAGGGTCGGGGTTCTTTTTTTTTTTTTTTTTGTGAATGTGTGTGTTTCGGGGGGTGTTTCGTTCTTCATGGCATTCTGGCTCTGCTAAAGTTAAAGTGTGCTCTAGCGAGGTGGCATTGCTAACTAGCTGACCCTTAATAGATTGAGTTAATACTTGCAGGATGCAGATCAGACCAGAGGCTGTTTCTATGGGCAGTGCAGGAGGTAAAGAAAAGGCCCTCTGACCCCTTTCTCCTGATCACCTGAGCTGTGGTGGTAGAGGTTAATCCACGCCCTCTGTCAGCCTGAGTCAATGTCTTTATTTAACCATTAACTTCTGATTAGTTCGGACCCCTTTTTTTTCTGCAGCGTGCCCATTCCTCCACAAATGTCTAAGAAAGCATTAGATTGAGTACAATTTAAGAAGCGGAAGGCATAAAGTTTCATTAGTCCTAAAAGTGTTTGGCTGATATTTACCAGTTTGTTTTTTATTTGTAATTTCCTGTCCCCTGTAGAAGCTGTTGGATATTATATTCATTTGTTAAAGCTTATTTTTACTTTGTAGCCATGGCAAAGCTCAGAGTTTTGTTAAAATACAGGGTTTGGATGGGGGGGGGCTTTTTTTTATAGACACTGGCAGTATTGTAACTAAGACACTCTTTCTCTCTCATGAGCCGTCCTCCCTCTCCACTCCACTTTTCATTGCCCATCCAGTCTCTCCACTCCTCTATCCTCGCTCTTTATTCCATCACCATCCTGTTCTGCTCACTGGCTTTACTCACTCAAGGTCAGGTCTCTGTATTTCGGTAGCAGAATAGTGACTTTATTTTTCCTCCTGCTTGTTCGATTCACGGTGGTGCACAAAGCCGCCGAAGGGAAAAAACAAAACAACAAAATAAAAAAAGACACAACAACGCTGGAGCAACTTGGAGCATCTCTGGGTGTCCTGCTCACGTTAACCCTTCTTTTGATTCACCCTCCTTCTTTCTTTCTTTTTCTCCTCTGTGTCATTGTTGATAACTGTAATGTGCTGCGCAGTTAGTGAAGGGAAAAACAGAAATGTATAAATCAAAACCGAATGACATATTGAAGAATGAGAGGGATGTGGTCCTCCAGTGGAGACCTTGGTGAGAAAAGCTGTGCGCATTAAGAACAGAAAAGGCCTGTGAGTTCTCAGCAAATCGACTTCGATGTTTGATGAGAGTCATTGTTTTCTTAAACGTTTAAGTTCAGGGTAGGGCTGATAACTGCATGTGAAAGAATCTCATCGTTTAAAATCCCATCAATTATTACAGAAAAAATTGATTTTCCTCCCTTAGACTTCTAAGAAAATGAAGTTTGGACGTTAAAGTTTGATTTATTTTTTTGATTGATTCATTGTGGTTTGGTTTGCCTGACAGCTGTTTTATTATCTGGAAGATAACACCGGCATCAGATTAGTTCAAGATCAAGATTAGTTATTTTGAAACCTCACATAATGAGTGAAAAAGAAGGTGATGAGTAGCTCAAGGCAACTCCTAACACAGACATTTCACTCTGTACTTCTTTTAGAAATTTGTTTATAATTTCTTACATTTGTTGGTTTTGCAGTCAAACTACTTTGAGTCCAGAGAAAGAGTGTGCAGCTTTTCACACTAAAAGTTGGCGTATGAACAAAGTTTGCTACGTGCATGAGTATTCAGATTTATGAAACTATGTGTACACGAGTTGAAGCATATTTCCTTTGTACATCCTTGCACACAAAACTGAGTGCACATAAAATCCCTCCCTTGACACGCCTCTATTTACATATTTGAAAAAAGTCTTGATGCAGGTAAATGAGGAATATCATGGAATGTGAGTAAGAGATGCTGCTATATCAAAGCAGAGCCAAAACTGCACAATTTTATGCATCTCTTTATGTGTCATTAACTACACCTTATCGACCTTTGGAATCACTTTTTATGTGCCTCATGTGTTTACATCACATTGTTTTTACCATTTAAGGTAAAAGCAATGCTTTGGTCTAGATTCCTCCTTATTGTAACACCACAAGCCCCTCTTTCACTCGTTTTAAGGCTGTCTCTTTAAATCCAAACAAGGCGCTTCACCCCCCCCCCCACCCCCTCCAGCTTCTAGAGTGGTTCATTCTAGTTTGATAGAGAGGTTTATGACTATATAGCTGTGCATAAACATTTTATTTACATATTAATTAAAAGAAGTCAACAACAGAAGACTTGTCTATCCAGACTTCATATGGCTCAGGACCATAAACGTTCTTTATTTGAATATAGGTTTGTAATTTTGGTTTACAAAACGTCTCAGTATTTTGCAAATACTGTGACGAAATGGTTCAGAAAACGTAATAGAAAATAGAGAAAACTGAACTGAAATATGATCAAAGCAGAATATCAGGAAGGCCAGCTCTGTGCTGGGATGCCCCCTCGACACAGTGCAGTGTGGTGGGAGACAGAAGAACTCTGACTAAAATAACATCATTGATAAAAAACGTCTCCCACCCCATGAAGCTGTGGCTGAACTGGAGAGCTCCTTCAGTGACAGACGGCTGCATCTGAGGTGCACAAAGGAGCGTTATCGAAGATCCTTCCTCCCTGCTGCTGTCAGACTCTATAACCAGCACCACACCCAAAAATTACAATTAGTGTTTACAATAAGTGTTTACATACCTGCTGCCAGCACAATCATTTGTACTGTTACTATTCATTGTCATTACTAATCTGAGCAATCACCTGCACTTTTATTACCTATTTTAACCCTTTTAAATAATTCTGCTTTAATTGCACATCAGTGTTTCTTGTCTGCATTATGATACTTTACAGTTAATAGTCTGTTAGGATTGTTTTGCACTGAAAATAGGCAAATTCTTATTCCTAATGTCAAACTCTGATAGGTAATTACAGTGTGTAAAACAAAACATATCTTTTTTATTCTTGCACAACACTTTATATTATATTTTTATTATTAGTATCATTGATAGTTAGTGGTAATTTTGTTTTTTGTAAAACAACTAGCTTGTGAACCTCTGTACTGATGCTGCTGTGACACCTATTCTATTCTAAAGATATCTACGCAGCACCGGGAGAAACTAAATTCAACTTTTCTGTACTCCTAGACTCCCAAGTACACAATAAAATGTATTTAGCAGCTATTTTTTGACCAGCGATTTTGCATATATCTCCTTTAATTCTGTCATCTAAAAGAGTTTGTGTGGAGGTACGCATATTCTCACAGCAGATCAAACGTTATATTTACGCACAATTTCACACGTTCATTTTCATCGATCCCAACGTTCGCCTGAAACATGTTGAGTGCAACATTTGCACCGTTCCTACACGAGACCCCTCCTGTTATTATTACAGTATCATTACTGCAGGCCCATGCTGTCCAGGTGAGTTTCAGTTTAGTTTCTTGGACCAACAGAACTGGAGAGGGGTTGGTGGGGTTTAGGGGGAGTCCCAGTCCCCAAAAGGTGAAGCCTGTAACTTAAAAGTATGTTTCATTGAGAGGAGCAGCCGAGGCAACGGCGAGGTTGTGAGAACGAGCCAGCTGAACAATCCAACGGTGGCCTGAGGCAGTCGCACTTTAAGGGACTAGATCATTAGGTGTAATTAGGGTGTTCACATTGTCACATACCCCCACCACCGCCACCACCAGACAGCCGAGGAATGAATAAAATCGGCAGATACACCCCCAGCCTACTTACGCCTCCTCCACACACACACACACACGCAGCAACTCCCCAGTTAGTGAAAACACTTTGATGTCAGAAGAGTCGAACAGAACTTACCAGCATAAAGGCAGTGTTTTAAGCCCCCCCACCATCCCCTCCTACTTTTCTTCTGTCCCTTCACACAAGACTGCAAGACACACACCGCTGAATGGACGACAACCTTTCCCCCTCTCTCCCTGCTCTTTCTCCCCCTCCTTCATCTCTTTTTCAGCCTGCCCCCCCGGCGTTTTTTTTTTTTTTTTTTTTTTTTAAGCCTGGTCAATTCTCCAGACCAAACACACAAAAAAAAAGAAAAAAAAAAAGAAGCATCAAATGTTTTCTGCTACCGGGTAATGAGGGAGTGGACCTCATCAGGGCCCAATAGTCAGCTATCCTTGGCTTTTGTTGCGGCTCAATGGCCCCGCGTTCTTTGAAAAACTCAAAAGCAACTTTTTGAGAAGTGAAGGATTGAGAGCGCGAGATATGTCATGAAGGGGGGGAGTATAGAAGCCACTCTGTTTTTATGCTAAACGGCTGTCCAGCTCAGACAAAGACATGATCGCAGCTACATGTGTTTAGATGACTTTTTTTCAAAAGAGTCTGCCTCAATTTGACGTTTCTAAACAAAAAATACTAAGATTGTGAATCTGAGGCCACAACAAAAATAATAATAGTTCACCTGTTAGTCAATTTCAAGTGTTCAAGCCGCACTTTTCCTTAACTTTCACAACATGCCAATTTAAAATGTTAACCCTGACAGCTTCTACCCTGAAGCTGTCAGGCTGCTGAACTCTAGTGGGGTGTTGTTGTAAACTTTCTGTTTTTGTCGATGTCTATTTGTGTAAATATTTCAATTTTATTCTGATGTACTTTTTCCACTTTATCGTTTACACTGAACACTGGGACCTGTGCAACCAGTTTCGTTACCTTTCATGAACATGTGATGTTTGTGTATGAGGGAATGACAAATAAATATCCTTGAATCCTTGAATTTAGCTTACAGAAAGAAAAGACGTAGAGCTACTGTATCTACAGCTGAAATCATCTTATGTTGAGAAAAGAAAGAAACCCAATCAATCCAATGATTTTTTTCTTGGGAACTTCACTGAAAGCATCTAAGCACTAAACCCAACCTAAACCATCTAGACATTCATAGCTTAATAGTCTGTGCAAAAACACACCTGTGAAAAATGGCTGCATGGTCTGTGTTTGATTTACAACCAGAGGTGTATAAGGAATTTACTAATTAAAAGTAAAAATACCCTAACACAAGATGACTTTGGTCAATATTCATTTCAATGATAAGAAACTTACTTAAAAGTAATAAAACTGTAAAAGTAAACAACTCTTTTTATGATGATTCATATTTAAGTAAGTAAATTTCATTTGTACAACACCTTTCACAGATAAACAACAAAGTGCTTCACAAGGAGCAGTGATAAAAACAACTAACAGAAACAGGAGGTAAATCACTGGTCTTTATTTATTGAAACATTATTATTTGAACTCTCACCCTTTTTTTTTTTTGTTTCTGACTGATAGCGACTCAAAATAATTTAAAACATCAGATCCCTCGAGCATTTTAGCTTAGCTCTGTTTTCATGCAGACATTCCCCTTTGACATCACTTCCCGTTACTTCACATGCAAATATCTCAACAACTGTTCATCTCAGCAGTATGAAAATGATCTTGTAATATGTTTTCAGTGTTATCTTTCCAAAAATGCATTTGTATTATTAGAAAAATGTTGATGTCACAGTCTCTTTAAGCTGATTCATAAAGAAGTCGACAGAATCAGCCTCACGGAGACACAGGCGTTCCACAATCTAGGAACTCCATCTTGAAAGGACAAGTCCCCTCGAATTTTAAATCTAGTTTTAGAAACATTTAGAAGATTTTGGCTTGCAGACCGAAGATTACGGCCAGATGAGTAGAGAGTCAGCTCTAAAAGTCTAAACTAAAAATTTAAAGGTAGCCAATGAAAATAAGATAAAACTAGTGTGATGTGTGCCCCTCTGTTAGTACCTGTTAACAGCGTTCTGTGCTATATTTAAATTTGTAATGTGTAAAGAGGTGTTAAAGTAAAGAAGTAAAAGTATAATTTTTATGTTTTGAGCGTAATGAAATGAAAGCAAATGTTACGACTAAAAAAAACACTTAAGTACAAAGTAAATGTACTTAGCTCCTGTACACCTCTGTTTACAGCACAAATGGAACAACTACTTTGAGGTGAGGCTGGAAGTTGCAAAAAAGACAATGTGACTGCCTGAAGAGCAAAATGAAAGGTGGTGGAGAAGGAGGCGGTGGCGGTGTTGGGAGGGGTTGAGAAAGACCACAATGTGTAGGCGGAGGAAATCTTGAAGGAGTGGGGAACTTGACAATCCCCTTGAGCTGGATAATCAAGTAATGACCCGCGAGGCCTCAGCCTCATCTGATTATAAATAACCAATGGAATCATCATCTCTGATTGTGTTTCCAGTCTTCCTTCTTCTCCCCTCTTTTATTTATACCTCCGTCAGCCGTCTTCACTGTAGGTAGACGCCGCTCATAAAAGGGGGGAGGAAGATGGCAGGAGAAAAGCCTAACAGAGATTCTAATGATGTGGCGGCAATTGTGACAAGATTTTCTTTCTTTTTTTTTTTTTTTTCTTTTTGAGCGACTATTTACCGGTTGGCGGGGTCACGGAAGGTTGATGAAATGACACCTCCCTTTTGTGCGTGAGGGAGGGCGAGTTTGTCAGGTTGTTATTAAGCCTGATTCAGCCAATTGGCTCAGAGTGGGAACCCCGTTTGTGTGAGCGGACACGGAGATAAAAAGTTGACAGCGGAGAAGAATAGAGTATTTCCGTCCCCTTGCTTTGTGATGATTACTAATTATCCTGCAGCTTAAGGAGGCCAGTGGCAGAAATTCACTGATTTCATAATTTAACGGAGCTGTCGCTGAATACTCAGTCAGCCGCTGATGGCTCGCACGGAATGATATGCAATTCCTCTCTTTTCTTTGATAGAATAGTGGCGATGATGATTATAGTTTGTGCTGCACTCTATGACATGAATCCTGTTGACGTTTTACACTGTTTCGAAAAGTTTGGCAGGTTCGCCGCGGCTGGAACGCACTCGAATCGCTGCAGAACAATAGTTCAGCTCAATAAAGCATGAAGCGCCGGCATCAAATTGAGAGCTGTCAGAGTTGAGAAGAGACGCCTGCTGCCTTGTCTGTCCTGATGTTTTACCTGTTCAGGCACTATTTGCTCTTTGTCCCTTTAATTATTTGAGACAAGAACACAGAGACGCAGAACTCTCACTTTTCCTGTTCTCACATAAAGTAGACCAGCAAAAGAGGAAAAAAAATATTTCTACTATAAACTTTGATGGCTACCAAAACATCTTGTATTTGAACATTTTTTATGAAACTTGTAGCTGTATTCACTGGATGTACATCTACAAAAACACAAAAATGATTACAACTCAGTCCATTTTTGGTGTGGCAGGAGCCAGGATCTACCCCACCAAATTTGGCACCTTAGGCAAGATTTCCGGTGGTGCCCCATTTGCAGTTTTCCTAACCTCACTGCCAATTTACAAACATTCACATTCACAATTAAATAGTTTTGTCTTTGATATTATTTTTTATCTATAGAAGTTGTCCAATTAAAATAGTTAACAATATAACTTATTTGAAACAGAATACCAGAAGTCTACCTCGTACCTGCCAACATTTTATCTTAATCTTAACCAGCAGATGTGGAGTGTTGCAGTTCTAGGGGGGTCCAGGGGTATACTCACCTGAAAATCATAAATTACGCATTTTCCAGCCATTTGAAGAGCATTTTACTAAAATATAAATAAAATCAGTATTTTACCAAGGTAGAACACTGAAAACCTTTAACTTTAACCTGAACTTTTTTAAAAAATTTCAGCAATTTATATCACATGCTGCACCAATCAGCATGAAATTTGGCAGGAATTTGAGTTTGGCCTACACTGTTTTATGATAGACCCCATATTTGAGGAAGGGGCTCCACCTGAAAATGGGGTGTCCGGACATACAAAAATGCTTATAACTCAAAAACTATTCAACATAGGAGCTTCAGACTTTTTGTTGTTTAGCTCTGATGAAGCACTATCCATCAGGCCCACCAATGAGCCCCCCCCCCCCCACACACACACACACCCAGACCCCACCCTATCTGAAAAGGTGGTGTCTGGACATACAAAAATGCTTATAACTCAAAAACTATTCAACATAGGAGCTTCAGACTTTTTGTTGTTTAGCTCTGATGAAGCACTATCCATCAGGCCCACCAATGAGCCCCCCCCCCCCCACACACACACACACCCAGACCCCACCCTATCTGAAAAGGTGGTGTCTGGACATACAAAAATGCTTATAACTCAAAAACTATTCAACATAGGAACTTCAGAGTTCTGGTGCCTTGATGCTTTGCGTACGTGCGGGGTTCATATATGCTATGCTACCGCTATGCAGTTTTGTTTTCTATTCACATGCTGAGCACCATTAGTCAGTCATGACTGCATCATACTTTTTTACAAAGCATCCTCTGCACCATATAACCTCATCTAGTAACACAGCAGGCTGAGAAACCCACAGGACTAGTTACCTTCATAAACTTGAGTAACCAGTGATTATTCTACAGCCTATCAGCTATACGCTAATAAAAAAGAAAAAAAATATTTTTTTTTTCATCCCCCATTTGTGGCGCCTCCTATATAGACGGTGCCCTTAGCAGTTGCTTATACTGTCTATGCCACGGTCCGGCCCTGGTAGTAGCTGAGGCTGATCTCCAACACAAACTCTCAGTGCTACACATTGCACATCTTTACCTAAGACTTTGGCCATAACTTAGAGTCACCAAAGCTTGCTTGTTAACCAAATTTCTCACAAATCACTGGACGGACTTTGATGAAACTGTCAGCTTTACAGAAATGGAGCTCTAGCTTGAGGTGGTAGTAGCTGAGAGTCATCCTCAACACAGACTTTGAGCACCAACACATCCTTTTAGATTTCATTGATTTGGCCTGAAATTGCCTATTTAGAAAGTTTGACCAAAGTAGATACTGATTATAAGATGATTTTCAGCATATTTGAAAAAAGAGGATGCAAAATGATCATTAAAATGTGACAGCACAGAACCAAATACATTGCACTCAGTGTACTCTGAGCTCTTTCTTTTTTAGTGCTTATAAATTACATAATACATAAATACAGAATTCAGAAAATTCAATGTTTTTTTAAGATCATTTAAAAGTTTGCTTTGTTGACTGGAATTTATTTTCTCCTGGTTTGTTTTAAATGTGTTCGTGTGTTCACAGGATCACTGCCACACCGTCTGTCTGGACTCAAGGATCGACTACAGGAGGCTGGTTAAACCTGCAGCTAGAAAACTCTACTACCTGTAAGACTCGCAAGACTCCCTCTCCATCGCTTCCCTCCTCCGTTTTTACACTCCAGCTCTGCTCATCTCTGAGATGCAGCAGAGGTCTGGTAACGAGTCGACATGAACCTGCACACAAACATTCAGGCACAGAAATGTTGTGCACATTCTGTAGTTTGATTTTTTTTTTTTTTTGAGGATAGAAAGAGAAGGCAAACAGGTGCATAAATGGGCAGAAGCAGGCAGGGGAAATTTAAAAAGACCTGCATTACCTTGAAAGAGCCATGAAAAGAATGAAAGGAATCAATAGAACATGAGAAAATGGCAGAGCTTTAAAAGCTAGTTTTCCATTTTTCTCATTACATATACACTGTTAGGGGAACACACACACGCACGCACACACTCTGCCAAACAAGATTTATTCATTTACTATATGTAAATAGAGCTCATCACACCCTTTTACCTGGAGTTAAAACACAAGCGCACAAACAGACACAAACACACACCCTTCACAGTCTCATTCACAGCCTAATGCTCGTGTTTAGAGCCAAACATCCTGGTTTTTAGTTGATGGAGTGAAAAGCTAAGTACCTGACACCCCTGCTCTGCTCGCTGCCAGCGTTTGATGTGACCACTTCAGCCTTATTAATTTCATATCCAATTATTTCCCCTGTGTGTTGCTGCAGCACCGGGGAGCTCGGCGCAGAAGCCTGCTTGGACACGCTGTTTGAGGAGTTGGCATTAAGACAGAAGAATGGTAAGCAATGTTTCAAGTGGGGTTCTGTGGAAAGGTTTTGAACAGTTAACATTTTACCAGCTGTAGATAGCTTCTTTTTTTTATAAACAATCTGAGTTTAATTTTGACTTGATTGAAACTAATGGCTAGCTTGAGCAGGACCTTAAAACAACTCCAATCTGTAAAATTACCTGTCACAGTGGAGGGCATTGTTCCACTCATCCACTCACCCGCTAATAACAGAACTAATATTTTGCTGAGCAGATTAGCATTTGCATTAACTTTATAAAGTTTTAGTGTAATTTACTCTCACTATAATATTTTCAGTAATTTCCCTACTGCTAAAAATCATAAAATTTACATCACCATGTACTTACTAAATTCAATATTTCCTTTTACAGTGAGATGCTTGTAAAAGCTAGGCTATAAGCAAAGCTAAAGATTCACTGTTCAGAGTCACTCAGTGACATCATCCTTGACCCGAGGAAGGTTATTTGCATCTTTAGAGGCACTTCTTCAATACAGACCAGATCCTTTGACTCTCAATTTCAGTTTTCCCAGCATCCTTTGCAGCATGGACGTCATTCAGTCACAGACAGCATTTTTTTAAGTTTGTTGCAAAATTTTAAAAAAGTGAAACAAAAACACATCTTTGCTTTAATCTGGGGCATACAAATATTTATTTTTTTTAAATATTAATGTTTAAATATAAGAACTAAATTGGCAAAAACACAATTTTAAAGACTAATTTGTCTCTTCCTGTTTTCCTCTTCTACTTTTCCTGTTTCAGTCAGCTGTAGCTCCGCCTCCTGGCTCAACAGGAAAACACTAGTTGCTCTAACTTCACTCCATTCACTCCACAACATTTTACCTGTGATCTATGAAGCATTTTGAGTTGTGTTGACTTATGATTTAATATCTGTGTTGAAGTTTAGTTATTGACTCTGATTCTTGAATCTGATACACCATGATTAACAGGTCTGAAAAAAGAGGAATTACTGAATGTCACATGGTGGACTGGATATTAATATGATTAATATTAGCGTTTTAGCTTTAGCTTCCCCTAAAGTAAATTTTTATTTAGCTTTTTATCATTAGCAAGGTAATTGTAGCAAATAGTTGTTAGTGAAGCACATATTTAGTTAGCTGTGTCCACCCCTGGTATCAGAATATTATTTTAACTTTTATGTGCTGTGAGTTCAGCTTTACGTGGTTATTTAGAGACAATGTTATGGTTATTTGCATGAACAAAATGCTAACTGTATCATTTCTAGTACAACATGGGGCACTTTCAGCAATAGAATCACAAACTTTCTACCAGAATAATAGTATAATTCAAAATTGGAAGCCGTGTAAAGGTGTTTCCAAAATAGCTCTTGCATAAACCAAGATGATATTTTTGGGACTAAAGATGTTTTAGAACAACAGCAGTCCAAGTTAATCTTGCCACTTTTCAGATTAGCTGTTAGCTTGTTTGTTAACATGTTTGTGTTTTGGCAGCTGCGAGTGGTCGGGTGCTCAGTGTTCTGGGCAGAGATGTTACGCTGAAGAAAACCTGTGGCTCCATCGCTGACTGTACCTTCGATGAATTGTGTGGCAGAGTGAGTTTCACTCAGAGTTTCTGTTTTAGTTTTTTTACAAAGGAAAATCAGTGCAGACATTTAGAGCTTTTATCTGGCTCTATAGCACTGGAATCAGTTTTAGCCACTACCAAGGTTAGCTCAATTTCTAGGTAATTCCGTAAATTTGAGCAATGTTTTGTGTTTTCTAAGGTTGATTTGCTGTGTCGGCCATCTTGAATTCAAATACTTTTCTGAAAGTTTTATTAAAATCTGTGTAGAGGTTCATGAGATATTATTAAGAGACAGGTAAAAACATCATTGCCCACCTTTCAGCTTTTAGCAATGGGCAATAATTTTAGCATTTTGTCCTTTTTGCTCATTTATTTCCTCCTCTGTGTCATTGCCCGATCCTTTGACCTCCATCTTATCTTCATTTCCGTTCAGTGTCAAAAAGCAATCGTGTTGATAATTTTGTGTGTGTCTGTGTTTGTGTGAAATGTCTCAGCCGTGATGGAGAGTTTTAGCTTCAAGGCTTTCTCTGACATATGTTGCCATGTGTCCTCATTAATTTTAAGAGCAATCAAACTGAATGGCAGGAGCCCCAAGGACATTACATCAGCAGGAGTCTTTTGCACGACATGCTTTTGTTGTTAAATTGTCCTTTTATTTCCTTTCAGGCTGATTATGCAGAGTGAATAATTCACTTTGTGTCTGTTTGCTATAAACACATGTATCTGTTTGCTCATGTTGTGGGAAGTCTTACTTATGCAGGGGGCCAGACTTACATTAGCAACACTAGATATTTGCAGTCAACAATGTCTGTTTGTTAGCAAAATAGCTTATGAACCACTGAATGTATTTTAATGAAACATTGATTTTATATTTATTATACAGTATGTACATCTAATTAACTTATTAAGTCAACTAAATTTGAGATAGCTTCCATAGCTAATTGACATTAGCCAACAAAAAACTGTCTATAACTAAGAGTTGATGCAGTAGTGACTGAGTCATTCACTCATGCTTTAACACTTGAACACATCTCATGATTATGCAGAAGACTGTGCGTAGTGTTATTCACATTCTCATCAAAAGGTCATCTTAGTCTAAAACTATTAGGATTCTGCAATATGTGGTGGATTTTAATGTTGGTCGTCTGGCATGTTGTCCAGCCTTTGGGAGCCGGTGATTACCTGGAGTTGGCTCGGGTCTTTGACACTGTATTCATCCGCCACGTTCCCGTGCTGACGCCGAGTCTAAAGGACCAGGCCAGACGCTTCACCACCCTCATCGACACCTTCTACGACAACAAGGTACCCAGCTGATAAACAAATGCAAAAACACTACATTATTTGTTTTGTGTTGGCTTTGAAGCTCCTTGAGGACTTTTTAAATCTGACTACAGAATTTCTCCATTACATAACTGCCACATAAGAAAGACAATAAATTGCTACATCTTAAGCGAGTTTCTCACTCAATAATACAAAAAAAAAGTACAAGGGATGCAATAAAACATCTCTGAATTGACCAGAATTGTAGAACTTGTAGTTTTTACAAGTAGTAAATTATATATATTTTGTTCACATAAAACATAATCTGGTGATATTTAGAACATTCCTACATCTAATCTGTATTTTTTCTCCCTTTTTCCCAGGTGAGAGTCGTGCTGCAGGCGGCGGCTCCTTTAGACCGACTCTTTGTGCACACCGGAGGAGAAGACGAGAAAGATCGACAGCTGCTGGATGACCTGGGCCTCGACGGGGTAAGATCTCACCTCCGTTATTAACCGTGATATGCTACTTTGGTTTTTTTGTTTTTTTTTTGCTTTTGTGTTTGTGTGTCATCACTTTCTTTTACAACTGCCTTATTTAACAAAGTGAGTGTGTCTTTTTCAAAACACAAGTGAACGCTGATTGGAGTGAAGTGCTTGAGTTGCTAAACAGTTTGTTTGTGCTTTGTCAGGAGGCAGCGGAGAGACTCGCTTTGTTCACAGTGGAGGAGGAGATCTTTGCCTTCCAGAGGACCGTCTCCAGGCTCAGGGAGATGCAGTCTGAGTCCTACTGGGTGAAGGGAGATCGCAGCTCCAGCAGGAGACTCATGGACACGTCTGCGACTGACTGCAGTGGTGATGATCTGTCTCCAGACAGGACGGAGCCTCGATAACTAACCAGACATTTAGGTTTTTAAAGTTTGCAACACTTTAACCTACATTAAACAGAATCTGACTGCCACTGTATTCGGTTCTTCTTATACCATGATTTTATGTGCTTGGAGGTTTTCTGTGAGGTGTGCTCTCTCCCCCTTGTGGGGAAAAATATATATATTTCTTATGTGTGTTAATCAAATGGGGAAACAGGCTCACTGCACAACGGCCTCCCGCTGCATGAGTTTAGTGTCCTCTAGTGGCTGAAAGTGGAAATAGGCTAATATTATAGAAAAAGTCGTTTCAAATCAAACCACAAATGTGTTCTTCTGTAAAGGCCGACATATGCATGAGGAGAACAAGCAAATGCCACCGAAAAAACCTACCCAGCTAAGAAGTTCAGGAATATTGCGCTGTCTTTTTTAAACTTTTCCAAATGTTTAACTTTACTAAAAATAAGAATTTCCATGAAACACATTGAGCTCTTATTAATTCCATCTAAAGTCTTTGTTCTCTTTCACATCTGATTCAGGATACCTGCTTTTTCTTTTCTTATTATGCTGCTTTATCTTTGCTATTTTTACATTTTAGCTATCAATCTTTTGTTTTTTACCTTTTACTCTTTTGCTACATTCAGCTACTAATCGGTTATTGTTATGATAGTTTTAGCTACCATTTATTTTAGCTTTTAACTATCTTTCTGCTTCTTTTAGCCTTTATCAGCGTTGCTACTTTTAGCTGTTGATTCATTTACTTTAGCAATAATTTGACTACTTTTAGCTACAGCTTTGTTATTTTAAGCCATTTAGGATTTAGCTACTCTGGTATATTTGAACTTTTGATTGTTTAACTAATTTTAGCTTTTTAGATACAGGTTTGCTAATTCTAATAGCGTTAACATATATTTTACTACTTTTTATGACTATTGTAATTTCTAATAACTGATATTAGCTTTGAGCCAGTAATAGGTCATTTTTAACTTTTTTGGCTATTGCTTTGCTAATGTTAGCTTTTAGCTGCAATTATGCTAATTTTATTGTTAGTTCTGCTTTACTTAAGTTTCAGGTTCTTCATTAAATGTCAGCAGCCTTTCAGGAATTCATTCAGCATTTTCTGGTTCATATATACATGTCTACATTTAATGCAACAATAAATGAATTAATGTGGTATTTTATTTAAAGTAAAGGCTTATTTTTGCAGCTGTGATGTTTCAGTGATCATTGCTTTAGACTGACATAAACAGCTGATTATCTTCCTCCTTTTATCTACATTTCTGTCTGAATTGAAGAGAAGTGGTCGGGTCCAGTTCCCTGTGTTGACCTGTAGGTGGCAGCAGAGATCAGTCCATCGCTTCAAATTTATTATTGTCCATCTGAGGATGAGGTCATCCTAGTGCACCACTCCAGCCTGCACCAGCAAGCTTTGATAACATCTACTTAATTTCAACTGAGAGCCTTATGTAAGAGCGGAGCAAAAGAGGCCAACAAGTCCCTGAAACAATTACAGACATGTTTGTGATGTTTGTGCATGATCTGGTTATTTTCCATGTGTGGGTGGTGCACATAAAAAGTGTCTTTTATAGTGCATGAATCAGTAGTCATCTACCCCCCATCATAACTCTCAGCTGAAGAAAAATCAATCACATACTATGCCGAGGCCCCTTTAATCCAATCAAAGCATTACGCCATTGGGGGGTGGGGTTGGGGGTGGGCGAGCACACAGCCAGAGACGTCTGTCATGCTTTGTGATTGTCCTAACTGGATGATTCACTCTGATGTATAAGGAGGGGTCATTGACTCCATCCTCACAGGACTGTAAATTTCATATCACCGCTTTTTATTTCTCTCTCATTGACTTATAGTCTGAGCTGCTGTCTTCTTATTGATGTTCATAAAAGGTTTTTTTAAATGTTAATTCCTCAATCAAGGAGCTTCAGTCTGGAATAAGTTCTTTGTGTGTCTTGAATAAAAAGTAAATGATCTCAATTGATGTGTGTGAGATTGTGAGCTCTTTGAAGTCAGTGCCATTGCTTCAAATCACAAACAAGGTTAAGGTGTGGGAGCACCTTGTGGTGCTGAACCAGACAATATGTCATTTATTTTAAGCAGTCTCACATTAATGACCAAATAAAATAGTTGCAACTACTGTACAGGGAGGGTAAAAACACTCAAACTGCAATGTGTTTAAATGGTTAGATGTATTTTTGTGAGAGAAAGGCCAACAAAGTCAGCATTTGAGAAATGAAATGCTTAAATTTGTTTACTTATCCACTCAAAGCAGATGATGTAAACGTTCAGTCTGACACAGCTGGGTTTCTTCCATGAAGGTTAGACACAAAAAGCACCCCTCAGACATCCCATAACCTCCTGCTGCACATCCAGAGAGCAGTTAACTCTGCAGGAGCCAAACTGCTGCATCAGGTATTCTCTTTGGTGTGCAGAGAACAAAAAGCATCTTTCAGTGAGGGTCTGCATGGCGAGGCAATCTCTTATAACCTGATACAGGACTCTGGTGTTTTTTCTTGAACTTTCAATACTTTATTATTATTTATTTCAAATAATAATAATAAAATAATAAAAAATCAAGCTAAAGAGCAACAGAAGACATCTTAACGATTATAAACACTGGAACACTGCAGATCCACGCTGCAATGTTTTGGTGATGCGTGCTCGTGATCTGCCGTGAACGCGCATTCCTGCACATGGACGTCGAGCGCGCGGACCACGCACTGCAGGCTCCGTGAGACAAAGAAGACGAGGCTGTTTTGATTCAGTCGACTTGGAGGAGAAAGGGAGGTGCAGAGCATCACAGAACCATCCTGAATTTTTTTCTCTCTCCTTCAAATCTCGTGGTAATGATCGTAGTGACGTCATAGCCTATATCTGGACTCCAGCAAGGGGGCGTAGTCTGAGCACTATGATGGATAACCTTATTAAAGGTGAATAACTGATCCAGTTTGAGGTGTGAAAAATTATGTTAATCTAATGTGGCTTTATGTTTAACTATTTCATATTTAGCTGCACTGACAGGTGGGCAAAAATACTGAGTTTAATACTTAAATAATTTACACTTAAGCTTAGAATTTTTATTTTTTTTGGGTAATGTTGAGTTCTAGAAATTTGTTTATGAAGTTACTAAAGAAAATTATAATAATTAAAACCCTAACATTCCTTAAATGAATGCATATTGCACATTGTATGCCAGAAAGTAATTTTTTTGTTGAGAACTGAGAGAGTTGTAAATAGCCAAACTTGAAAATTATGTGCTATATCTGAGAGCTCAGAATATGTGGTATGAATAACTCACAGCTACTACCACAAGAAGTTGTAGCTCAATATCTGTAAAACTGGCTGAGTTATAGCCATTTTTGTGTTGCGTAATGTTCTTTAGCTGTGGCAGCTACTTTAAATCGGATTGACTCCAAAAGTTAATGATTTGTAGATTGAAAACAAACGATTATTTTCTGAAAGTTTTATTAAAACCCTGTAAGCAGTTCATTGGATATTTTGCTAACAGACAAACAGAGTTGACTCCAACAGGTATAATGCTAACGTTATAAGCAAAGTTTTTGCACAGTGAGTAAAAATTGAAGTACGGGTTGTGAAGGACTCTCAGCTGTAAGCTCAACAATTTTTAGCACAATATTTGTACAAATGACTAATTTATGGCTATTTTTGTGCTTTATAAACTTAGTCGACTGTGGCGGCAGCTCAAGTTTGGGTTGGCTCCGAATGCAAATGAGTTGTCGATGTACACCTAATAATCAAATCCTAAAAGTTTCACCATAATCCATGTAGTTGTTCATGAGATATTTTGCTAACAGACAAGCAAGGTAGATTTGAAAAGTTATTGGCAATTTTCAAAGAATCCAACAGGTTTGTGTTGACACTATAACATGAAATTACTAGTAAAATAAAATAAAATAAAACTCTGAACTTTATTCTTGTTACTATTTTCCTTTAACTCCTTCTGCTTTGTGCTTCTGTCTGCAACATGCCAGGACGTGTCCGAGCCTCCACCTGCCTCCATCAGAGCTGCAGTGTCTCTTTAAAAGGCGATCCCGTGCGCAGGATCCAGGGGGGGCTGGTCCTTGATCGACTTGCATGCGTGTATTGTGTGTGTGTGCGTGCGTAAGAGCGCGTATATGAGTGTATTGTGAGTGTGTGTGTGAATGTGTGTGTGAGAGAGAGCAAACCGAGATACAGTGAGTGAGTAACCCCGGAGTGAGGTGGCAGTCCGTCTTATTCCACATCGACTTGCTCGTGCGCACATCTTTATCTGTCTTCATATCGCTGAGTGGCGGAGAGGAGAGGCAATATGGCATCTGCGTGAGGTGGACCATCCGGGATCTGATCTCTGCCTCTTCTTCTCTTTGTGTTGCCTCGGCGTGACTGTCCGCTCAAGGTAATTCATTTAAAGTCTTCAGTGGGGGGGTTACTTCTCTGAGATTTGTGATCGCCAGGAGGTGGATTCGGAGCTTTTTGTGCGCAAAGATTTGTGTTCAGCTCCCAGATTTAAATCCCATTTATGCTACTTTTGTTTTGTGTTTTATTCCCATTTAATTTACTTTCCTTACATCCTCAACAGGCGTTAATTGCAAAGTGTCTCGTGGGACTTCGCTGCCTGCTGTTGAATAGAGACCAAAAGGACGGGCGCGCGCATTCATGGGACGCGACTTTGACAGCTCCTCGCCTCCAGTCTTGTAACTTTGTCGCTTGGTCAAGCAGGGACCCAGGTTGCGTCTCTGGAGATCATCCATCCATCCATCATCGTCACCATGGCCGAGGCTTCGCTCCCAGACGCACTCCCGGACCTGGACGTGGCCATCGACCCGGATTTTGAGCC
Organism: Anablepsoides rubrolineatus; assembly: GCA_031762495.1. Classification (NCBI taxonomy): domain Eukaryota; kingdom Metazoa; phylum Chordata; class Actinopteri; order Cyprinodontiformes; family Rivulidae; genus Anablepsoides; species Anablepsoides rubrolineatus. The sequence goes on along the minus strand of JARVGW010000086.1, from coordinate 13,504,426 downwards.
CCAGAAGCGGCCCAGGTCGTGCACCTGGCCGCTGCCGCGACCGGATTCGAGCGCGGTGAAACCGGACAGCAACGACATCATCCCGGAGGAAGAGGATGATGAGGAGGACGCCGCGACCCCCGTCCGTGTCCGTGGCTCCGGCGCGGACCAGAGCAGCAGCGGCAGCCCCGTCGCCGAAGGATCGTTCTCCTCCCCCGGCCAAGACAGCGGGGGCTCCCCGCTCTCCGCGCACTCTCCTCCGGCCACCTCGGGCGCTCTGACCCCCGGCAGCCTGGCCGCCGCGCAGACCCCGCGGAAAGCGTCGTCCCGCCGCAACGCCTGGGGGAATCTCTCCTACGCCGACCTGATCACCAAAGCCATCGAGAGCTCGCCGGAGAAGAGACTGACCCTGTCCCAGATCTACGACTGGATGGTCCGAACCATCCCTTACTTCAAGGACAAAGGCGACAGCAACAGCTCTGCAGGATGGAAGGTAAGAACCGCTCCACGCAGCAGCAGCAGCAGCAGCAGCAGCACCCACCAGCCAGGGCCCCCCTCCTTCCTCCATCAAAACAAAAACAAAAAGCATGTGGCTTGCAGAAACAGTCGCGCTCACACAACTATGTCTCCTCTGATTTACGAGCTTGCTTTTGTGAAACATGGCGCACATTACGCGTCATTATCATCCTAATTCAAATTACAGCGCAATAATCAAAAACTGCACCAGCTTGTTATTTAAACAATATGCACATAAACTGGAATATTCCATGCACCCATCTTCAGAGATTTGCAAATTGCTCAGGTGATCTGAGTCAGACTCGGGGGGGGGGCGGAATCGCCCCCCCCCCCCCTTTTTTTTTTTTCTTTTTTTTTTTTATTGCAGTCTTTTCATAGACGTTGATGATGCATGCCATGGCTTCAGGGCTCAAAGTGGAGCAAAACAAACCGAACCGGTTTGTCTGGAAACGAGGTGGCCTATTTTAAGTGTTGCAAACCTGTTTTAAAGATGCTCACAGAGTGATACAGTTACATAAGACAGCTACTGAGCAGCAGCTCCACTATTAATGGACTGACTGTAAACAAAATGATTTCACAGAGAAGCTGTGTGAAAAAATGTGAACTCTGGGAAGCCCCCCCTATTTGTAAACCATGAAACACAAGCTTGTCTGCATTTTTTGTTTCTGTGAGATCGTAATGAAATTACAACTTGAGGAATACAAGGTAAATTTCCAATTCACCGATAAGGACAAAGCATTGGCCTCTTTCCCATTTGTTATGCAAACCTTGGCAGGGAGTTATCAATCCCTTATAGGTCAGGTAGGCAACTGCCAAGGTTGTTGATCCTGGCATGGTGGGTGGGGGGGCATTACATAACTACTGGGTGGCCCTGAGTTTGAGCAAACCTTCTTTTTAAAGCCATTGATCTGGTCAACAACACATGGGAGTGTCGAAAGAGAGCAGGCGGTTGGCACAAAAGGTCAAAGGGCGGGGATTAACACCCGTTGGAAGATGAAATCTTAGTCCCATGGGGTGTCGGGCCACATTTTGTCAGGCCTTCTCGAGTTTAGCTATGCGATACGCTTCAGTGAAGTGCGGAGAAGGCCTTGTGTGGAGCGCCTCGTGTGTCAAGGCCGAGTTCACTGTCACCATGACGGCTTATTACTCCAGGAATTTTGGGCATGTCTGTGGTTTAGTGTTACTCGTGTCCTGGTCTGAAAATCGGAGGTGGAGCTCGCAACCTGTGCCCTCTAGGAAGACTTTCCGCTCAGGACCGGTTTTCTCTAATCACAAATCTTTCTGCTGAAGTTTCAATCCTGATCTTTCAAGATGATGCGTTAAATCAACAGTTCAGATGTTTTGAAGTGGCCTTTTGTGGAAGGTTTATGAACAATTAACGTCTTAGCTGGTGTAGGTAGCTCTTTGTGTTGCCACCGATTGGAGGAATACACTGCACATCCTCATAAGCCTCACTCCAAAAGATTTGAATATCTTTTGAAGTCTGTATTACACAAGTTTAGGTTTTTGCAACCAAACCTCACAAAAGCAAATAACCAGACCACAAAGCCATAATTTTACCTTGCAGACTCTGCAAGGGGACTATTCCAGAGCCTCATATGGGCTCTTTGTCTCTGCTTATATGTAAAGTTTGAACACTTCGGTTTCATGTTGAACAGATTTGCTAAACAAATCCTGGTAATCCCCACGGGTTTCTCTAGAAAGATCTCGATGACGGCCTGATGACGTTCTGCATATTAGTCATCAGGCCAGGTAGAAGTTGGTTAAGGTGACCAACAGTAACAGTTTTATCACCTTAGTTTGTCTAAAAGCAAGGAAAGGATATGCTGAGGATAGAAATAAACTTCCTTGTTCTTACACAAGGCAGGCTTAAAAGTGCCGTCAGTCATAGCTTCTATAGTTGGAATGTTCCTTGTAATTAGATTTATAGCTCATGTGTTTTACTTTGTCTTTCTTCTTTTCACATTGTTCTTGTATGACTGTGCCTTTAGGAAGGCGGGAGCTCTGATGTCAGGTGATTCAGGTATTTTATCTCCACCTTTAGGGGGGAAAAAAAGATGCACTTCAACCCATATAGTGTCACTGGAGCTAATGAGCTACAGACCGAAACGAGTTCCTCCAGCATTTACGATGAGAGGATTCCTGATTTCCCTGCGTAACGGGGAAGCTGTTATGACTTGAAAATTCACAGAACCCTTAGAGTGTCTGAATAAAGGAGGATTAAGGTGCACCTGTCTGTGTGCAGCGGGGTGTTTGTTTTGAACTTTGTGCTTTAGTGTTATTCAATCCTCCTGTAATACACTCTTAGTAGCCACCCTTTGCAAGCTAAGAAGTAGTTCTGCTACTTTTGAGGTAAAGAGATTTCAGCAGCTGCTCAGAAAAGAGGTGGCACACATACTGTAGTAGCTACAGTTCTCCAAACCCACCTTACAGTATACATTGCCTCACAGACATGCTCGGACATATTCCTTACAGAGCGTTTGTCTGGTCATGTTCAGGCTTATCACTGAGGACCGTAAAACTCTGCATAGGTCTAAAATTAGCCCTGCTAACTAGAATCCCTCCACTAGGTTACATAAATCTTCACCTCGCCTCACACTGCAACAAGTATGGTGATCGTCAGGTTCTTTTAGTTGAACTGTTTCAAAGTTCTTGGTAATTAATGATCATTAGCTGGTGCTGTTTGCAAATGAAGTGAAAAACAGGTTCATGCATGGAACAACTGCAGCCGTTGGCAGCGGGCGAATTATTAAAAACAGCCAACCTACTCTTTGGCGCTTTTGCCCCCTTCTGACTGTTTCTGGGGGCGTATCGGAAAAGCAACTCTTCATAATTATTCAAGATCAACATGTACTGTGCTAAAAATGTTGATGTTGATATGCAATGTGAAAAATCATTTACTGTTATTATCAGGGAAATACAAAAAAAATGTAGTGAAGCTGATGGCTGAAACTTCAACTGAAGCTCTGTCTGTATGAAGTGACTGGCTTCCAAGGCAGATCCTACAATGTTGAAGAAAATTGCAAAAAAAAAAAAAAATAGCTGGGGGAGAAGGGTGGGAGGTAGAGGGTCTGAGTGAGTTTGCAGGAGTGTGTGTGTAGTAAATGCAATCAGAAACCAGATAGATCTGGCACCGTGCCACCGTGGAGTAACTGAACCAAAAAGGCAATAAAAATGGGAGTGGAAGGAGAAATGGGGGGTTGGGGCAGAAAGAGGGAGGAGAACGGAATGGAGGGTGGTAAATTAAGAAGCTTTGCTCTAAATTGGTGTATTACATCCCCCCTCCGGCTGTGATTCCCAGTGGAGGAGTTTTCAGGCTAAAGGGGTGATGAGTGATGTGAACCACCTGCTCCAGGCAGAGGAAACTTCAAGGTCCTGTTCTACTTCCATTTCCAATCAAAGATTTTTTTTTCTATGATGGAGTTAAGCTTTATTCTGTTTAGATTTCCATTAAAAAATGGCCCTAGTGGTTCCAAACACAAAGGGCTCTTAAACTGTTTTTGCTGCTTATCTTGAAAAAGCGTTTACAAATTTGCTGTTTTGTAAATTCAGTTAACTACAGAATAAATGAAGGATCGACATAAATGTCAATGTTTTTATGTGATGTTTAAAAAGAAATGTCGACACAGTTTCTAGAAATGTCTGTTGCCACTCAAAACCATCAACAGCTGCAGTAACTATACCAGACCTGTATGTGGCGCTGTACTGCTGCACGGGACAAAAACAGGAAACAAGGCGTAAAGCATGCGCATAAAGCCGAATGCTAATTGTTAACAGAAAAAAAAGAAGAGGAGGTAGCTTAGATTAGAAGTGGGACTATGACATCATCATCTTGTGCTTAGATGACCAAAGATAGTCCATCGATTGGTTGAAATATTTAGAAATTTGAGTGATAAAAATATGGGATAATGAAATGGAACTAAAACCTGCGCTTCCCACAAGATGTTGGTGGCGACAGCTGGCTTATGGTTCATTAGAAAGGTGCTGGCTGAACTTGTGGTCAGAGCTCAGATTCTTTCACTCATCAGCTTTATGGATCTGTTACAAAAGGTCTGAAAACTATGTCAAGGGTAGAAGAACTGAACTTCAGTACAAGTTATTAATAAAACAGCTTCACATTCAGTTGTAACTGTAGTCACTGTCACTGTTGTCATTTTCATCAGTTTCCAGATTTCCTAATAGCTCCAAGTTAGCAATAACATGACTAATATGAGTATTAATAATGTGTTTATATAAGCTGTTTACTGACAGTTGATTTCAGCTCCACAGAGGAATAAAACATAAATTTGATTTGCGTATGTGTGGATATATTTAGTTTCAATCTGTGAAGATGGTATAAAACAAGCACGTTTTCAGGTATGCTGTTTGTCAAAATCATAAATTTTGACGACTTTTAAAAAAATTATTTCTCTCCCACCACCCACGTCACTTTTTGCACGATCTGTTCTCCTGAAAGACGCTTCTCAATTATTCAGTGCTCTTGGGATGAATTCAGATCACTGTATTAATTTTTAAGAGCCCTGTTCTTGGCTAAAGGCTAACTCTCCCTTCAGAGTCTGTGTGTCTCCTACATTTTCACCCAACTGTTTTTTGGTTTTTTTTTTCATTCCCGCTGCTCTCACTCCATCCCTGAATATTTTCCTGCCAGCTCCCTCATTTGTCAGGATGTGAAACACTCTTGTGGGCAAAAAGCCGTTTTCTTCTAACTTGGCTTTTGCTGCACTGAAGTAGGCTCTAATGAAATGCAATAAATCTTTTGGCTTCTTTTTTACTCATTAGAAAAAAAAAGATGCCGAGAGAGTATCCTCAAAAATTCTGCATATTTTTAGATAACGCTCAGAAAGGCTCTACTTAGTCATGGCTTTATATTGAGTGTTTTGTGTGTTAAACAGACACACAGAGACAAAGCGGCTGCCTGCACATGCCTAGCCTGTGATAACATCTCAAATCCAAACAATTGTGTCCAACAGACTGATAGCGTGCTAAAAATAGGGGCTGGGTTTCAAATGAAATTTTGGCTCTGTGTGCATTAAGGGTAAATCTTGCAAAGCAAAAAAAAAAAGAAAACAAGAAAAATAAGGGTTTGCCAAAGACTATCACGAACCACCACGTTGTTTATTTTCACCTGCTAAGGCCGGAGGCAGTAATGTTTTTGCTTGTGTTCTTCCTGCAACGTTAGCTAAATATCTCATGAACACATTTTAATAAAACCCCTATAATCATCTGGTGTACAACAGCTATAAGCTTTTGGAATCCTATTCAAGATGGCAGCCACAGCTAAGAAATCTTGAAAAAAACAGGGTTGTTGTTTTTACAATATTGAAATGAAACTCTGTGCATCAACGTCAAAGTGATTTTAGCACTACACACTACATGTTATGTTTTGGATAAAACTTTGATATTGTTGCACTCAACACTAGAGGGACATTGAAGTTGCTTATGTCTGCAAAAAAATAAATAAATACAAATCTTGATGAATGATAGTGTTTCATTATCTTTGCAGAACCTGTTGAATAACCATAATTTCTGATGTTGCTATCAAAGCAACCCTCATACCACCCCCGAGGCATTTGCTCAGCAGTTTTTGTTACATCAGATTACACTGATCTTCTCCACCTGCTGGTGCAAAAAAAAAAAACCCTCTCCTGTTCCAGCCAGATAACTGAAGCAAAGTGTGCGTCTGAAGTGGTGTAAATTATCAGCTAAAAAGAAAAAGCCCAAAAGACGTGGCACAGCTCATTGTAACGGAGTGGTGTGTTATTTTTGCTTGCGTTGGTTGGAGGCAGGGTTAAGTGTCCTGTTGTTTCCTTGAAAGCATGTCTTGCATTCCTCCCTGCTTTAGCTCTGGAGCTGACCCTACACTCTGACCTTCCTAGAGAAAAACCTTTAAAAAAAGAAGCCCAAGTTATTTTTGAAGCATAGTTAAACATTTACTAAGAGCAAAAACCCCAATGTGACTGGAAAACCTATTTATAGATATGTTTCTCTAGTACATACTGTTTGCATAATGCTGTAAAATAAGGATTAAAAACAAAAACTTGTAGGAAACTAGGAAAAGCCCCCCCCCCTCCCCCCCCGGCTTCATTTTGTGTCTAGATAAGCAAAACTTGCAGCTGGTTCAAGCAACAATGTAGAGGTGAAATGGTAGAATCAGCATTGCAGCAGATTTACTAAACAGGTTTAATTCTTTATTCATCAGGGTTCATCCTCTGTGTTATTTAGATTTTTGAATAAAGCCAACAGGTGATGAGCTTCATTTATCCTTTCAATCAGGAAATTGGCACAGAATATGAGACTAGACATCAAAGACAAGTTTTTACAAGTCAATAAAGCTGTTAATGACTATTTAATGGAATATTACAGCTCAGCTGTGGACATTTCCCTGTGTTTATACGTGCAGACGCATGCCTTTGTTGACAGGGCAAGCCGGCCGGCCGGCCGGGGGGGGGGGGGGGGGGGGGAGGCTGGACGGTCTCCATAGCAACTTATTACTTGTCAACCAGGTTGGGGGACGACGTGCAGTTTGGTGGACAGCTGATAACAGAGTGACCCAGTGAACCCATGGTAGCTTTGCGTATTCACACCCACTCATGCGCAGTCAGCTAGCACATACCTCTCGCTCTGGCTTCACCTCTCAGTGTCCCTGATAACCACATTGCAGCTGATCTGGGCCCCTTGTCTCTTCGCCGCCTCCCCCTGTAATCGACTCCTTTCACCACCACGCAGACCAACATACCATTGCCTGCAGCTGCATTTTTATATGTGGTGACATGTATATATTTTTTTGTTTTTTCTTAAACACCAGCCCTTGCAGCTCTAATAAGAGTCTTCTATACTGATCAGAAGTTCCCGCCTGAAGTTAGCACAGCAACGTGTCTCTCGGCTTTTAAAGTTTAATTTGTTTTTTTCCCGAGCCCGTCTCTTTCAATTACACCACTCCACCGATCTGGCGTCACCGAGTATGCAACGGACGAACAGCGCTACTATCCCTGATTAACATTTAATTGACTTCAGTTAAAGCTTTCTGTGTCAGAGGAGCGAGGCAGGAAAAATAAAAAAAGAGGAGAGAAATGGCAGTGAAGGCTGCAGACATGAAAGAAAAATCTCTCTCATAAACTCATTCAGGATGCTCTCACTCAGTTTCAGATTATCTGCTGTTCCCATACACTCTTGCCCTCCCCCCACCATACACATGCACCTCTCACCTCCCAATCCACTCAACCCCCCTCCTTCCCAGAAAGGGTTAGTCCAGATTGATGACAGCAGATTAAACCCAGATTACGTTAGATTAAGCGTTTTGGAAGGCACGGTCGCAGCTAAATTAAGATAACCCGTCTAGTAGGTGCTTGTGTGTGTGTGTGTGTAGACAAAATGTGTCTGCAGATGTGCGATGCAGAATTAAACTCGTCTCATGAGTGATTTATGTCGTAGTCAGAGTGGGGTCAGAGTTGTGTCACTGTCTGAACGTATGACAAATATTTTACAGACAAGACAAAGGAACAACCCAGTACTTCACATAAAATCAGTGACTTTATTATTAATTAAAAAAAAAAATACAGGACAAAATGTTTGTCAGCAAAATATTTCATGAACCACTGAACACAGTTTTTGAACTGTCATAATTAGCATTTGGAGTTAACTTGACCCAAGATGGCCGCCACAGCTAATCCATCTTAACAAAAATGGTTATGACTCAAACAGTGTTGCTGACAATGAACTATAACTTGCTGTGGTAGTAGCCAAAAGTTATAACCAACACATGCTACCAGATTAAGCAAAGTCTCTTTTTAAAAACTTTGGCAAGGCGGCAGGTAAAAAGCATTCTATCAAAAAGGGGGTTGCTTCTGTGGCACAAATTTAAAACGTGAAAGAATAAATAAAAATGAAAGTTTTGTATATGCTAACTAAAATGCTACCACAATAACACTCGTACAAAAGACAAAAATAAAAATTGCATGGCAAGAGCCAAATCTCCACTTGTCTTTGTGTGCATGCTAACTTTAGCATTGCAGCGTAGCCACCGCTGCACAAAGCTAGAAGAGTTAGTAATCAGGTAGTAATCAGCAGGTTGTAAAGTACAGTGACAGTACTAAACATTCTGCGAGAGAATTAATGCAGTTTTGTGAAAATTAAGTGATTTTCTAAACATAAACAAGGAATTTGCCATTACGTGGGATTTTAATTGGATTATTCCAACAAAACAGAGCTTGAGGGTCTAATGTTTTACATCATTATGGAGTGTTCTGAAAAAAATGTTGGAACCATTATTCAAAATAAATAGAGACGGATTACCGGAAAGGGTAATAAATCTAAGAGGACCAAAGTGTTCTAATACTTTTGCCAAAACAGTGTTCAATTTTGGATGCTCTACAGACCTGGAGCTGCGAGTGGAAGCTCTCCAACCACTGAAACGGCACTCCCAGATTTGATAAGCAAAGTATGAGTGCCATCAAACAGCCGTCATTCCACCAGCCACCTGTTCAGCCCCCAGCCTTTCTGTGTGGACACAGGATTCTCTGTCTCTGTGAAATCCTATAGGTTGGAGTCGCACATGCACGGCGTGTTAGTATCTGGTATGAATTTGCACTGGCTTAAATGTGTTGCTGTTCACATTGTGAGCTCCAATGTTCCATATCGTCCATGCATCATTAAAATGGGAGAATTCTGTTTGCAGTTCTTTTTGGGGATCTTATAATAGTTCCCATAATGTTCATACACCTATTACTTTCCGCACAAGTGTGTGTGTGTGTGTCTGTGGGTTTTGAGGTCTCCTCAGATTCAAGTAGCACACAGTACAAATCTCACATTTTGTGAAGTCACAACTCTGACCCCCTGACTGCTGTTGAAACAGAAAGACAAAGGTTGATGGCAGCGGTTGTGGTTTTATCAAAGAATTTGTGTACTCATGTGGTGATTGCATGTGAACCTGTTAAAACATTTTTACAAAGAAAAGTTCTTCTTGTTTGTCTTGTGAACTTTATGGTTTTCACAAGCATGAAATGCCAGGAGTTTTTTTTTTTTTTTTTTTTTTGAATGCTCGCATGAGAGGGTGGACTGGGAGGCTGTAGAAAAACACGCAATGGATAGAATTTCAATTAGACATTTTTTTTCCTTCCAGGAAGGTCTTTAAAAGCTGCAGACCATATGTTTTGGGGCAGTGTAAGTTAAACATTGTGGTGGGTTTAGTCATGCCACATAATTTTTACATATTACCTTGCAGTTTTCATGTTTCATGCCCAGTATTTTATAATTTATTGAATAGTTTGCAACATAAATCCGATATTCAGTCCTTTTTGTTTAAATCCATTTCACCAACAAGATGAGCAAATGATAAGTTGCCAATGTTTCATGATCACAAGTCACCAACTAACCTCCAACAGTCAAAGGTCATTGAGATATTACCCCAATTCACATTTCAAATACACTGTGGCTTTGAGGAACTTTCTCTCTCCTACTTGTTTCTTCCCTCCATTTTCCTTATCTATTATCAATTATGACACTTTGTTAAACATTTGTGTCTCTACAGGGTTTTATGAGGAAGCGTGAAGGAGAGATGGGTTTGATAAGATACAGAAGATATACCTGAACAACACAGTTCAGTGTAAAAAGTAGTGCTGATGTTGCACAAATCTGGCTTTGCCTTAGGTAAAAATATTTTTGGGATGACTTTGTTTATTTGGGAAATGGTTAAAAAGCCGAATAACTGAGTGAAGATTCTTGCAAAGGAATTCCGCTCTTTTAAGGCTCACTTTCAGTCTTAAAAGTGAAATTTGCAGAGTCGGTGAAAGAGGATGCCAGGGTTGTGGGCAGATACACATCTACCTTTAGCTGACATGAGGAAAGCTCAAAATTTGACCAATGGCCCTGAAACCCAGAAGGAAACATTTCTGTGATACCCTTTCCCCCACTGAACTACAAATTCAGTTTGAACCTGTGCAGCTGCTTGAGTTTTACAATCTCTCTAGTTCACCTTCTGAACTCTAAAGTCTAAAACATAGATGGAACATCAGGGATAAGCCAAGTTGTTTGTCCTTGACTTCCATGAAATCTTTGTTCTGAGTCATGAACTTATGTCAATAAGATAAGCTGCAGTACTCCCTGTTCTTTCCGCATCTGTATCACCCTAACAAGTCTATTTGATGTAAATTTATGATCTAACAGACTGTACATACAGTACACAGAACGTTAAACATATGTGGACACTAAACGCAGCACAAACAGAACCATATGCACCACCTGAAGTCTGTTGTTAACAGTATATCTGCCTACTTCTTTAGACATAGATAAGAGTTGCAGAAGACTTGCCAAATTTACCTGAGTGATTACTGGTTGTCTAACTTCAGATAATAGTTTTGCACAGGGTTGTAAGAGAACCAGAGATGTTTAAAAGAATGTTTACTTCCCTGTGAGAAATATTCCTGAGTATCCCAGAGGTAAACTCAAGAGAGCTGTAAGTTTTGTTTTTTTTGTCAGCATTACTATATGGTGGATGATTCACAAAGTTTCAGAGAGCTTTTTTGTAGCAGATTTACGTTCAGCTGTTTTTATTCATCTCTCACCACCTGCCATGGCAGTTTTTAAATCTGATTTGGGTAACTGGACGGGGCAAATACCCCATCATGGATGTGTGTGTCTGAGAGTGTTTCATTTGCTTATGAGGGCATGAAATTGCCCCAAAGCCCCAAGCCACATAGGGCACTTAGAAACAGAGCCTTTCTATCTGTTAAACTTTCACTCAGTCCTTTCTTTAACTTCTCCTCGTGTGTTTTGGATAGTGTTTTGGGTGCATCACGCATCCATGATTCCCCTTTGTAGATCATCGCTCCTGTTTTCAGACTTAATTCTTTCCATCAATCACCTGTTTAATTGCAGAAAGCAAATTACTGATACCCAAAGACGTTAACCTTTTAAAGGAATGTTTTAAAGTGGAGTTCTTTGGAAAAGTTCTGAACAATTATTATCTAAAAACTGCTGGCTTAAAAACAATCCAATTTGTAACCCTGCGCTGTGTCTAAACTGGACCGAGCCAACCCCACTGAGTTATTATTTGACCCAGCATACTGGGTTACGATTTATACCACAAGAAGTGAAGCTACGAAAAAGCTTAGTTACAAAGAAAAACCCAGAATGTGCGCTATTACATAACTACACTTTGTGTTGGTGCATCAGCTACCTAGCACCAACCAATGTTATCAAAAAACAGGAGTTTTTAGTGTACCATATAGATAGTTCTTTGAGCTGCCTCAGTCTAAAGCAGGGGTATCCCACCTTTTTTTCCTTAAGAGCTACTTTCACCAAATGAAATTGTCCAAGAGCTACTTTTAGTATTAAATAACGTCGGGTGATGGGTCTCAGACTTCTTTTTCGCATTGTAGACTCCAGCGGGAAGAAACCCCATGCAGTGACGTTTGCTGCAGTGGGAGCTCGGCACAGTGTGTTTCAAGGAGCTATGAAAAGTGTGTGCATAAATGAATGCCAAACAATCAAGGGACCGCGCATTGTTCTGTCGGCTGCCGTTCGACCGTACTGAGTCCTAGATTGTTTCATTGGCGATCAAGGGGGAGGGACATCTATGGGTTGATTGGATACAAATGAAAGTTTGTTTGGCTAGTGACAAATTCAGTTTTGCTATTCCTAAATTTTTCATAAGCACTGAAGAGCTACTTTAAATAGTTACTTAAATACTTTAAATACTTTAAAGAGCTAACGAGCTACTGGTTGGAGACCCCTGGTCTAAAGAAAGTGACTTTAAACCCAACATGATGAACTAGCCAGTCCAAACAGACCAAACAGCTCTAATCCAGTAAAAAAATCATAGTGCATTGTGCAAACACTATTAAATATTGAAGTATGTACAATTAGAGTGTAATAAAGTATTAATTTATGTTCCATGTGTACATGCACACAGACTCCAGGTCTCATACAGTCTGAGAATTCACCAGTGCACACATTTCTGATTTCCATGCTCAGCTCTAAGGCCTGAATGTGTAGGAGCGCTCATGAAGTGAGGGCTTTGTGCTCACTCTGAGTATATAACCATGTGAAAGTATACTACTGTACACAGAGAGGGAATGGAGCAACACAGAGGAAAGCCCTGGCCTCAGCTGTTGTTGTACATTTCACCCCAGAGAGATCCTCAAATTCCTCACACACACACACACTTTCCCCTTTGTACGAGGTCTTCAGGCCACCGTGACGAGTTAAGCTGAGGAGAGCAAGAGTCGAGGAAAAGAAAGTGGGCCTCTCGCCTTCTGCTTTTCTCCTCCTCTTGTTCTTTCAGTCTTCTGGGGGATGGGTACGTACAGTGTTGGAACTCGTGATCTGGCTGGAGTCGAGGGAGCCAGACAGTATGTGCAGACCCACCCTGTTACACTGTGGCCATCTTTTACAAAGTGACTACTCACGAAAGGCAGCTGCTGGGCTGGAAGATTAGTGGGATTTTGTTTTTAATTCACCAAGTTTTAGAAAAAAAAAACTACACATAATTGGTATTTCTGTTAAAGTGTAAATAGTTTAGGGTTACTTTTTACAGATTTTGTTGGTAAAAAAAACATAAACTAAATTAACAGTGACCAGATTTTAGGAATGTCTTTTTTTGTTGATCTTTATTTTAAATACTTCTATATATGCACCAAGCTATCAGAAAGGTCAAAGTTTTGGTGGGTAACACAGTCAGCCCAGTCAGTATATTTTAGTGCTTAACATGTCGAATCGGAATCTGATCTGTAAGTAAGAAAAAGCGCTCAGATTTGCCGCTCAGCGTAGCAAACAACTGCCTGAGAATGGAGGCGGTCGCAACGACAGAAAGCAAATGACTAAATCAATATGTCACACACATTCTCTTCCCATTTGTCATCTTCAGCTCTCTGAAACTGGCAACAACGAGAACATTGCCATTTGGAGTGACGAAACTGAGAGAGAAACCAACTAACATCTATGATTCAGAGGAGACAGGTTCTGCGTGACAAAACCAAAAAACAGTTCTTGCTTTTTATCTGCAGTTTTTAGTTTGTTTTGATAAATAAAAACCAATATGTTCTACTATTTTTAATGTTAGAAATACCTCATGCTTAGATCGAGTTCATTCATTTGAATCTATCTGTAAGGTTTTGTTGCATGCATGCATTTTTGGCCCTCTGATGTTTGTGATGAAATCAGACACAACAAGGCGCCTTTCAAAACTGCTATTACATTTTGTTGGTTCAGTGTGTAAAATAAATCAATTGACCAATCAGCAAAAAAGTGTTATGAGCACATTAGCAGGTATGTTGTTAACCAATGTTCCAACCAAAATTTTTCTGTTTTCAAAAGAAAAAAAAAATCAGTTTATTTAAAAAGCAGAGGTTTTAAAATTGTATTTTAACTCTCAAATGTTGGTCAACACAACTTCTTAATCTCCTAATTCTGTCTCGGAAAGGTTCTGAACCATTCAAGAAAATTAAAGTAAGACAAATATTTAATCGTAGTACATTTGAAAATTAAACTTTACAAATTATAGGTCATAATTTGCAAAAGCAAAGTGCAAAAAATGGGATTACTGATCTATGCCATACCTACTTCTCCCCATGGGAGCACTCTGCTATATTGCAGCGATCAGGCTGGAGGGTCACACCGGCCCTCAGCCCCTCTTACTTTCACCATACAGTATAATTATCTCAGACCCCCTCACACTAGAGAGAGCTTTAGCAGGTTGAGTGCAGATTGTTTCAAGTAGACGAGTCAATACTGGTCAGGAATCCATTTTCATATGACCACTTGAGTAAATGTGTGCATTATTCATGAACTCCCATCAACACTGATAGGCTCAACTGTCCAGTAAGAAAGAGAGGAAGGCTCATAATCCATTTTTGAACCATTAGCTCAGTTGTTGAAGCTGTATGAGATTCAATTGCTTTAAATATGGGTTAGTGTGCCTCCCTGCGCATCCTCGCTCCCTTCCTTTCTTTCCCTCAAGTCTGCTCATCTGAGCTTATTTTTTTTATTTCCTCGCTTGTGGTAAACTTCTTCCTTCCCCCACTTCCCTTTCTTCTTTTTTTTTTAACACCACAGAAAAACTGGGTCACACAAGAATGAGCAGAGTAGAAACAGAAATGTATTATCAGCTGTATGTTGTGTACAACCATAGTCTAAATGCTTACATAAGCCTTTTTAGAGCCTGGTGATGCTTGGATGCAGGTTGAATTTTCCGTTGTCTCTTTTGCCAGGGATGCCTCCATCCATGCAGTGTGTGTGCGTATGTGTGAGAATTCTGTATTTTGATTTTAGGTGACATTTAGATGAGCTCATTGTCTCTGCCATAATTTTCATTTGTCTTTTGTTTTGAACATTTTTATGATGCTCGTGTTAGAGTATGGAATTACAGCAAATGCATTAGACTCTGTTTTTTTTTTTTACCTTTGGTTTCAGGTCAGAGAAGCAGCAGGACAAATATGGGTCTTTAATCCACTCTTTAGCATTAGCCAGTATTAGCCTTCCTTTATCTGTCTGCAGTTGTATCACCACGAGACACTGAGAGCAAACAAGGAAGGTGAGCTCATATTTCTGCACATCCAAGCTGCTCTGTCTATTTTTTTTTTCTTTTGCTCATTGTTAGTCCCTCATTTGTCACCTCTTTCTCTAGCTTTCTCGCTCATTCTCTCTGCCGCTGTACAATCAGTAAAAACTGTATGGAGACAGTAAAAGAGCTCGGCGAAGGGTGGGCTGACGCCATTGGCTGGCGAGCACTCCACCCCCACTTGTGATTGGCCGCAGGCCTCAGCACAGGATTCAATCAGCTGGGTGGAAGTGTATGTAGGTCAGTGTGTAGTGATGTGAGCCATCTCTCTCTCTCTCTCTCTCTCTCTCGCTCTCTTCCCCTCCTCCACCAACTTGGTTTGGCGAAACCCGGCTGTTATGTCTATTGGCCACGTTCCAAGCCTCAAACCCAGACTTGAAGCCTGAGAGGAAAGGCAGAGAGGGTAGAGGAGGAGGGGAAGTTGAAGAAGTGAAGAAAAAGGAAGAGGGCAAAAGGGCGTAGGTGGGGGGAAGGCGATGATTTAACATTAGGTGCCCTTAGTGCTTGTCAAAAACCCAACACAAAAAGCAGCATGTTTGATTTTCTGTTTTAAAATAATGAGAGATGTGGAGTAAAGCCGGTATGATGAGGATTTGGAGATTTCTCATCTGTCAGGTTGTGGCAATTTGGGTGCAGAAGACGCGTCCATATGTATAGAAATCCTGCCACAGCTGCTTCGTGTGTCCTTATGTGAGCTTTTCAGTGAGTGCATCGCCTAAAGAGAAGCCAGCCTGCCACTTTTGTACTCAGCTATGCCAGTGAATAATTCAAGCTAACCCAGATTCGTGTACAGTGTTTACTCTACACCCCCTCCAAAAACAGCTCCCACAGACTCTGAGCTACACAAGCACCCACCGTGAGTGGTGCTCCCAAGGCGTCGCCCATAGTCGACTAACCCAGACAAGCAGACTGTGAAAAGCAGACAAAATAAAGTCTTGTACACTTCACTTTACTACTCCCTCTGCACCCTTGCCTGTCTGCATAGTTCACATTAAAAGTGCCTCGGAGCAGTCTGTGTTCCCTGCAGCCCTCCCTCCTCGTGTCTGTCCTCTACCCACACATCTCACCCTTCTCACTCCCAGCACTTTCTTTTATTAGAAACCCACGGTGCAGTACAGTAAAACCCACGGCCCAGCCCACATGAAGTTAAGCACATTCTTTCCTGTCTAGCTTCACCCCTTATTTCCTTTTTTTTTTAAAATTATTTTTAAATCTTGATTTGATGCTTAGGTCTTCTTCTCGCCCTGCCCCGGTGCTGAACTTATTATGATGGATGTAGGCGCTCCTTAACCATCCACAGACTCGCGCAGAAAGGCTGGCTTTAACCTGACTTTACCCTCTTACTCATCACACCGCTGACCCATTTAGAGCACAGCAGCACGCCAGATGGGATTTTTACTCCAGGGCATGCTGGGAAAAATAAGCTAAAAACAACCAAATCTGCATATCCACACATGCTATATGTGTTGCATTTGCTTACTCAGAGTTGAATTATTCAGACAGTAAAAGCAGTTTGCTTTTGTAACATCCAGTAGTCACATACAGGTTTTTCCAGGGGTGTCCTTACATTACCTGATAGAAAACCATACCTGGAACACAGTCATAGTTTATCAGCTATATTTCTGAGAAGCTTCTGTAAAAATATGCTACTCATATCAAATTTACTTTTAAAATACACAAATTCTTGTTCTTTGTAAAATTGTACACAATCATCGTTATCCTCATTCATAAGACAGTTCTTTCCAGGACTGACGAGTGTTCTGTGCTCCTTGGATCATTCAGAAAAAACATGAAAGTGAAAAGGCGTGAGCCCGCCTCTGATGCCCCTCTGAGCCTCCAAAGTGAGGTAGTATCAGAGCTCGAGCTAGGTAGACCGACTTGTAAATAGTAAAGGGACTGTACTTGTATAGCGCCTTCCTATCCAACCAGGATACTCAAAACACTTCACACAGCACTTTATTATGTCTCTACAAAGCTAACATGTACAATCATCTACGGAGACTAATCAGTGCCAATCACATTTATACACTGATGGGACCCACATCTGAGGCATTAGGGGTGAAGTATCTTGCCCAAGACAGACGTCAGTGAGTGACTGCAGGATTAATCAACAAACAGGGAATATTAAAGATGACGCAAAACAACAACGTTGTAGTTAGTAAAACATTGAACCACAGGATCGCTAAAATTAGTTAATTCAGGCTTTTCTCAAACCGAGTTTGAATACTTCCATTTGACTACTCGTTGATACAAAGTACCGATACAGAGTATGCAATGAGTAGAACAAATATTACACAATGACTTTAAAAGCATTTTTTAAATTTAGAACAAGGTAGCTCCCCTTCCTTATAGACCTATAGCCCCTCCGACTGTATCAAATCAAATATACAGCATACTGTTATTTTTATTTTATTTATTATTAAATGTAAGATTTACTTTCAACTTGTAGTTTTTTACCATGAAACTGACAAACTTTTCACTTCGTAAACTAACACATACAATAAAGTATCAATACCAGTATCCCAGTATCGATATTGACACTGGTTTCAGGTATCGGGTACAATACTTGTAAAATGCTGGTATTGTACACCACTTATATGTGTAAAGCATATCAGTATATTTACTGTTTGTACACTGATGGAAATTAGAGGAACTGCTCTAAATCTTTTAGCTCCTTGCTAGATATGTGTAATACAGGATTATTATTATTATTACTATTATTGAAATTGTGAGATTTGTGAAATGCATAGCTCAGTCTTTTCCACCTTCATGATCTTGTGACTCAGCATAACTTCGAACGACAGACCAACTAACTAATGCAACACCATCACTTCCCTTTTTGTCTGCTTATTTCTGTCAGCTTGAGGTTGCACGTGCCACTCCAAAAGTTAACTGAGCAAAGGTCAGCACATGAGTTAATGGGGTTGAAGCAGCATCTTGAGATTAACAGACACCTCAAGCTTTTGCACAGGTCGACGATTGCCCCCTTTTTTTGTCTAATTTCTCGTCATTGTTTTTGTCGTCGTTGGAGACTGAAGTTACTTGAACTTGTTGCATTTTAAAGTTTTGCAACCAAAGTTTTCATTACGGTGTGTACATTTAGGTCAGAACACTGTCGATCGGTGTTAGGGTTATTTTTTCAGGAGAGTTTTCTGCAAAGGATTCACACAGAGATCAAAGTGTTGTGGGAGTACAGTTTCTTTTTGTTTTTACATGCTTTTGGAAGATGTAGTGTTGAGCCTTTCAAAAGAGGCCTGTTCATCTCAAAAGACTGTCAGCGCTTTCTTTCTCTCAGTTTTTCCCTCTCAGTTTTTTTTTGTCTTTCTCTCATTTACAAGGCCTTCTCACACAACCTCCAAAGGATTATCAGACACACCCTTTTCAGAATCGCTCGGCCCTAAAGCTCCACTATCACCTCACGGTGTGTACGTTGCGTGCATGCGAGCTTACGTTTCAGCACTTTCTACCCATTCTGCCTCCTCTGAGAAAAGAAAGTGTATAGGAGGGAAAAACATAAAGGGAGATGGAAGGAGAAGAGCTGGGAGAAGGAGGGGCGGACTGAGTGATTGCTGCTCCCCAGTACAAACAGGGAGAAAAAGAGAGTGGAGTTCTGGCCTGCAGCCAGCTAGTGCCACCACTCAGCTTTTGTGCAGAGGTTTGACTTCGAAGAGACCTTTCAGAGAGGGGAGAAAAGAAGTGGGAGATGACAGAGAAATATAAAAGCTGGCAAAGACAGAGCAGCGGGGAAATGAGGAATGGGAGGAGACTAAATAGTACAGATCAGTGTTCTGCTCATCATGGCCTAATAACCCCTCACACAAAATATCAGTTTACCTACTGGTATCAACTTTAACAAACTTGGTTGTTTTGTGTGATGTAAAGGGGACATATCATACAGACAATCTGAATTTAGTAAGAAGCACCTCGTTTGGGTTTAAAGAGACATCCTCAAAACGAGTTGATCTAAGACACGCCTGAGAAAAGGGGCGGGGCTCGTGGAGCTACAATAAGGAGGAATTCAGACCAAAGTATTGCAGTTCCACTTTATACAGACCCCAAAATTAATAATTTAAATGTGGAAAAGAAGAATTTAAAAGCATATTTGTCCTTTAAGAGACAATCCCCTGCTTTAGTAACTGTAATGTTTAAGAAGTATATCCACCATAGAGCTGTAGCGAGTTGAGAGAAACAGTAAGGGGGATAGCTATTTCTGTCCTTCACTACACTTTTATAACCTGTTGGGGCACCAGGCTAAGTTACTGACCAATATTTATTCACCCTTTTTAATCAGACTCATGATTACCAAAGTGTGAGTGATCATATGATATGCAGGGAATTCTTATCTCAGATCAAAATACCCAAATATGAAGAACCAGCTTTGTCTTTTACAGACTGTGGTCATCCCCTAAATATAAATACAAAATAATGCCCGTTGAAACAAGCTCCCCTTAGAGGACAGACTGATGTGACGCAGCGAGGAAACATATTCTGCTCACCTCCTTTTCTGTATCATCCTGGACGTGTGCAAAACGCCCGCGAATGGAAGGAAATTCCACTCTGACCAGCAAGCAGTACTTGATGTATTTGTGTCTGTAGTAACCATACTGTTAAACTGGGAGGGCCTCAGAGAGCCTGAACAAAGAGAGGAATGAAGGGCCTCTCGTGGCCCTGTTGAACTCTGATGCCCACACTTGTACCCCACTATTACCCCACCCCCCTCGTAGAACAGGATATTTAAGTTCATGCCACTCTTGGGCTCGCTTAGATTTGATAACAATGTACAGTATGTTCAGACTCCACTAATTAAATTCCTCCTGAGTCGCCATGGCAAACACTTCAAGAATGGAGGACAGAAAGGAGGTGTGTGATGTTTGGATGAAGACATGTGGGGGGTTTAAAAAATAACTGCACCCTACAGAATATCATAATAAATCATGGGCTTAATTTCCTTCATGAAGGAAAGAGTTTGTCTTGCAAATGATGACAATATTATTAGACGTACATTCTGCAAACGAGTGGAAACTGAGGAGTGTTCGGTCCCCTTAGGACAAAAACTGTATATTTTAGAACCCCCTGCAGTCCGGCTCATCTATCCCTCCCAAACGCCCTTTCATTGTATTATTTTTTAATCAAGAGAAAAATGCATTAAAGTGTGGACTAACTACAAAAAATGGTCCACTCTTCAGTGAACAGATGCGATAAAGAAAGGCATAACAAATAACATCACATAACAATGCTTCGTGTGTTGCTCTGCGCACAAGTTTCACTCGCTGTGGTTTACAGTCTCTGTTTAGGGTTCATGTCCTGTTTCCAACCATTACATGCACCGATAACATCAGGGGTTTCATTTCAGTCAGTTTTACTGAAACTTGTTTCGGTACTGCAAAACACTTTTTTTTTTTAGTTCTCAGGTTTATGGTTCTAACCATGCAAAGTCTGCAAACAAACCATGCAAATAAAAGTGACCAATACTTGGAAGTGGAAACACAAATGAGTGAAGAGAAACCCGTGCTTATTCAGAGCACTTTGATGCACGTTAGTGTGCAGCCGTAATTGTAATGGACACACTAACACATGAACCTAAACAGATCAGTCAAGGGAAAGCAGAAGCGACGCAAAATTAAGAGAAGAAATGAGAAGAAGCTGAAGTCCTAATTTTGGTTTTAGATTAGAGTTTTACATTTGCTTTAAGGAATCTGCACCATGCACTAGCAGAAATACAGAAGTGCACAAAGTAAGAAGCAAGCTACTGTTTTCTTTCCTTTTGTTGAGAAAACAGGAAGTCACGTGACCCCTCATGAGAGTTGAGTCTGGAGGGGCTTCTGTTGCTGGGGGGAAAACTTATACGTGTGCAGTTGGCGCTCATGTCATTGGGTGTTTGCAAAGGTTAGGATCTCCCATTGTGCTGAGCCGCACACAAAACACACACACACACACACAAAACAAAAAGACAACCTGCATGATGAGCATACACGTGTCAAGGCTGCCTCCTTCCCTTTCTCCAGCTGCTCAGCTGGTGTGCAGGGGGAAAAGAGCTGACGCGCCTGGAAGTGCTGACATCAGCAGATTATGAAACACACAAAACCAGAAGTACACAGAGATTAAAACCCACACGCAGTCAAACAAAGACTGGCATAAAGATGTGATGGGTAGATTAGGTTACGGCAACACTTCCAGATTCCAGGTACTTTGACTTAAATAGAATCTTATTTAAGTGGGTGCAGCCAAACTAACATTTAGCAGTGCCTGAGTTTACCCTGACAAGTTGAAAACACCATCACATAAAGGCTTGGGTTTAAAACCAGAATGCTTTTATCTACAAAATCATGTCAGATTTATAGATGGTGTGTAATTGTTACTGCATTACTTTACCCATCTGATGAGAAACAACAACAGCGTGCCACTTGGTGCGCGTACTGTATCTAATTTTAGCACTATTAAAGTGAAGGGGGCCCGTAAATACCAGCAGGGCCCCAGCAATAATCTGAACCAGATGTGAACTCCAGCGCTGCACCAAAAACTTCACACAAACGCACACATGCTTGCCAGAAACCCCGTGTCACCAGCTCCGAGCCGCTGGATTTGTGTCCGCCTCTTCGGTTGGGCAACATGTTTATGTGTAATGCTATTATCGCCGTAATCTGCCTCCAGGAGATCACAGCTCACCTTCAGAGGAGTGAATTGAAGGTTTTAGAGGATATTAAACTGCCAACGTCAACAGATAGACAACTATCCAAACTACGTCCCGTGGGCGTGACTGCAATCCAACCCCGAGGCATTTAGTGAACTGTTGGGGAAACACAGGATCAAAGACGCAGCAGATGTTTGTGTCAAAACCACACACACACACACGGACCAGGAAAAAACAAGAACCTGCAGGGAAATCTATCACCAGACATTTTGATCCACAAAGCATCTATTTTATGTCCTCCACACAGTCTGAAGACGCGCACCAAAAGGCTTCGTTACAGCGGTGTGCAGGACGTGCACTCCTCGCTTTGGGACAACTCAGGACATCCCTGCTGGGTTTTATCAGTCCCAGTTCCAGGACACGGTGTCCTTAAAGCTGCGGAGCAACGGAGCCTGCCAAGAACACACACACACGCAATGTGCGCATGCACACACACACACACAAATGCGAGCAGACTGACAACAAAAACATCTCAATGAAAACAACGATGACTCCTTCAGCAGGAGAAAACGGAGAAAGAGGAACAGATTTGCAAGAGAGTCGAAAGCGCTGCATCCAAAATCAGCAAGAATTTCCTCATCTTTGTGTGTTTAGGTTTTCAGAGAATTTCGAGCTGCACCACACCTAAAAACTGCACATTCAGATAAACACGCACATGGGTGGGTCAGGCCTTCTGCCACATTATATATGCTTCAAACTTTTATACAGCCCATGCAATAACATCCTGTCAGGCTAATTAAGAGCTTTAGGAACAATGGGCACAAATTTAACAGTCCATTGGGTTTGTAATACAAACAGGTTGGGAAAAAGTGGAACTTTTTCAGACAGATTAAACACTCTGTAACTGTATTATGTATATATCAGTTGATTTAATCTGAAACTAAAATGCAAAAAAAGGAAGTAAACAAACAAGACAAGTTAATACATCACACAACAAAAACATCCTACTTTTTTGTTGTCACAGTTGCACATACCTGATCTTACACCTTTAAAGATATTTTGTTTTTGTTGCACAAGATAATTATATTTTTTTGTTATTATCGTAGACATTTTTGGCCTTTTGAGACATCAGTCTGGCCGCTGGTTTGGCAGATCCTCAACTCTTTGCTCTGTCAGGCATTGCAGTGGTGTTTCGGTGGCTTGTGGCTTGCAGTTTTTTTTTCAAATCTTAAACCGTTTTATTATCTGAGCTTTTTATTATCTGGGCACACTGATGTCAGAATAACACACGCACACACAAACATAAAAATAAAAAAATGGCGTAGTATGAAATATTGAAACAAAACTAAAAAAAAAAAGCTCAACGTCACAAACATCTGGCTACTAAAACCTTTAAACTGATTTTAAACTGCATTTGTGGAATTAGACTAAGTTTAAAGGAGACAGAACAAGATAAAGATTAAAGAGAAGAGGAAGAAAGCTTAATATTAAAACTAGCAGGGTGCCTATGTGATTAATTACAGCTCTGTATGATGTAAGCATCAGGGAGGGGCAGCAGGATGGAAAGGATGAATCATTCATGAGTATAGGAAAAGATTGTTGATATTTAAGTAGGACATTTTTGTGCTCACATACTTTCAGAAAAATATCATCAGTATTAAAGTTGGAAAATTTACTTTGGGCATCTCACTGTTTTAGTTTAACATTAAAAAACCCAGTGATAACTGCAGTAAGACTTTTTAATTTAGAGTAAACTACAAAAATAAAAATTATAATAGCTGAAAAATGTATCAAATGACTTCAAAACCATTAATAAAAGACTAAAAAAAACAACAGCAAATACAAACAATAAACCACATTTAAAGAAACTCAAAGGTGGGGAGGGGAGTTTATGTATTTTCCAGACACATATTTCAATTCTATACCACAATATTGATATTGACCTCTGTCTCTTTAAGAACTTCCTACCATTTCTGACACTCCCACTTCTCAAATAATGCTTCAGGGGAGGGGTGCTCTGTGGGGCTGGAGCGTTGGCAAGGGACTGAGCTGCAGGGAGGTGTTATGTACAAATAGACGGAGCTTTGTACCAGCAAGGGTTTAGGCAGCTCCACATGGCTACCACGATTCAAGGATTTCACAAACATGCATGTTTGGGAAAAAAATGATTGAAAACCACCACAGAGAAACCTGTGACAGAAACCTCTCAAACAACTGATTCAAAACAATTTTCAAATAACCACAGTGAAACCTAACATTTAAAAGTTAAACACTAAAATTATTTAAAATACCCAGAATTTATTTTCTAAATGAGTTCTCAAAATAACTCCAATCATAAAAGATATCAAAGCTTAGAAACCAAACTCCTCCAATTTCAAGTTTTATGACAATTTCTCCAAATGCTTTTACATAAACCTTTACATAGCTGGTAATCTTTCATTACAGTTAATTATAGATCATTTTGTAGCTTTTTATATAGAAACAACAGCTAGTTGTGGGCCTTTTAGCAGACTCATCATTATTTATCTGCCAAAATAGTTCTAATAAATATACTAAAATATGTTTAAAGAGTGTTCACATCATGCTATGAAATATATTAGTTGCTTTAAAATGGTGGCATTCCACTTCCTCAGTATTAAAGTTTATTTCTCTAAATCAAAGCCTTTCAAAAAGCTATCTACAACAGGTAAGATAGTAATAACTCAATCTTTCCACAAAACCCCGCTTTAGAAGGTCTGAACCAGTGAAAAGAAAGGAGCATTTTTTAAATTTCTACGTCAAACGACAAACAGAATAGTAGTCACTTCTTACATGATCTAAAGATAAGTCAAATATAAAGGCTGACTAGTTACTGATTTATAGGTTCACTAACATTAAAGGGTTTATTTGCATAGGAGTTACTAATAACAAGGAATAATAAAGGAAACATAAACTGTGGAGGCACTAATGGCTGTTAAATTTCCTTTAGGTTATGTAAGTAAACAAAAAATGCCTGGCTCTCAGATTGCTTTTTTATCTCTTGTCAGGGAGTGCACTAGACAGTTTCCCTTACAGTGTAAACATGAGCTGAAACCACTCCATTATCTCTTTCAGCTCCAAACACAAATGCACCTTTGCACTTTTGGCCACATTTGCTGACTGTTTGTGTATTTGTCACAAGTTGTCACCGTCGGCACATGCTTCATTGGGATGCAGGTGACCCATCTATTGCTGATTAAAACACACTGACCTGGTGCAGCTTTGCAGGGGTGACACGGGTAGTGCGCCTCTGCAGTGACCCGCTCCGATTGGCTGTCGAGTGTGGGATGGGCCAGCCAACTCCCACACATCGGGCCAGGCCAGCCAATTGGAGAAAATACAAGAGCGCTCTAGGAGTCTGCTGAGCATGTGGCCTTACACAACGGGATACACACACACACACACACCTAATCCAAGCAGAGACTGAGAGAATGGAGGACGAGGCACGCAGCTGAAACTGCAGCAGATTTCTTGTGAATTAAAAAGACTGTAAGATAATACAAATCACAAAATGAGACCCTTTTCATTACAAGAACTGATATTTCACAGATCTCTTTGTGAGTCTGGCTTTCCTGTTAGAACTCAATATGTTAACAACAAAATAATAAGCAGAGGAAAGTGTAATGGGAGTCTTCTAGGCTAGTTCCAGATCACCATTCACATAAACACAACTTTAACACAACTGAGAGAGACACCAGACCGCTGGCTGGGAAAAGCACTCATGATTGAAGAGAATGGAATGTTCTGTCTTCAGTCCAGAGCTCAGGGCAGCTGGAACCTGGACTGAATGTGTGTTTGTGCGAGCTCCTATGAGGGTGTGTGTGTGTGTGTGTGTGTGTTTGTGTAGGGTCACAGTATAAATAACCGTCCTCTCTCTGCAGTGTTAGCACAGACCAGCCAGGCGGTTTATTTATAAACCAGTTTATACTTGTCAAAAACCTGTACGTTGTCTACACCTTGGCCTAATACTGCATCATGCTAACTTGCAGATTCGCACACAGACATCAGGAGACACCATGAATGTGTAGTTTTTACTAAGATTTAGTCCGTACTGAATGAGTGCTCCATCCAATTTATGTTCCATTCTCCATGTCTGACCTTTTCCTCTGTACCTATTTGACATTTTAATGTCTCAGTTTTTTTGTATCATGCAAGTAAGTTCATTCATTTATTTACTGCACTATATGGTGTATATATATATATATACACATATGTGTTTATGCATATGAGTATATACATATTTGCTACCTGGATAAACATTGTTATATATCACATGTGTATAGTGTTTTTTTGTTTTTCTTTTATTTATCTTTCTTTATTCTGTCTCACTTTCTCCTGTATTGAGCTGCAGTAATGTGCAAATTTCCCCACTGTGGGATCAATAAAGTTTTATCTTATCTTATCTAAATTAGTGACCTATGGGTAGCTTGGTAAAAGTTGTATATTCCCAGAGATTCACATATCACAGTTGTCTTGACCGAACTGTTTTCTCATGAGTAGACCGTTCGATTATAAATGTGAAATAAAAGTTATAGAGTCAGTATATAAATGATGCAGCAAATTTAACAGTTATGTTGCTGTCCCGCCCTAAAGCTGTCAACCTATTGTAGTTTCTGTTATATAATTTTTTTTTTTGGAAGAAAAAGTACCAAAATAAAGCTTCACCATGGCCAGTTGTCCCCACCCTAACCTTAAATCATAAACGACTTGGTGCCAAATGTCATCTTGACCCAGCAGCAACAGTAACTGTTGACAATAGACTCAGATTAGTGTTGGTTTATATAATGACCTAAAAACTTTGGAATCACACACACACACACACACACACACACACACACACACACCTACACACACACACACGCACACACACACACACACACACACACCTACTATGTCTCTCTATCCTTGTGGGGACTTTCCATTGACTACCATTCATTTTTTTGATATTTTAAATCCTAAACCTGACCATTTACCCTAAAATTAACCTCAAAGGTTAATTTTTACACCCCCCCCCCCCCCCCTTAAAAAAATAATAAAAAAATCTGCTTCCAAAGTCGTGGGGACCGGGCTTTGTTCCCCACAAGGAGCATCCGGTCCCCACGAGGCTGCATGTTCCTGAAAAATCATCTGCACCAAGTAGCAAAAACAAGGGCACAAACACACACAAAAGTTTGTTTTTCTATCCCTGTGGGGACCTTGCATTGACTTCCATTCATTTTCCAGTTATTTCTACAGCTTAGCCCTAACTCTTTACCCTAAAACAAACCACCCCAGTACACACCTGACCCTAAATCTAGCCTAAACTCTCTTCACCCCTTGGTCTTAAACCTAACCCCCACCCAAAATCAGCATCTGTGACCAGGCTTTGTTCCCCACGAGGAGCATTTGGTCCCCACCAAGCTGTGTTTTTCTGGAAAACGGTCCCCTCAATGTAGCAAAAACGTGTCCACTGTGTATGACGGGTTGTTGTACGGCTCAGGTCACGGGTTGTGTCCAATCACATCAGTTAAAACAGAAAGTTCTTTTTTTCAAAGGGTGGGGCTAAAACACTGCAAACTCAAAGCCCTTTGACCTTTCACTCAGCCCTGTCTCACGCTTTACGACTCTTTAACCCTTGGACACAGCTTTTTCCTGCAGTTAAAAGCAAAGAATACAACGCGTCCTCCCTCCTTTCTCCCTCATTTATTTGCAGTTCCAGTTAAGACACACGTGTGTGTTTCTCCAAGGTACATCAAGTGCAGCAGCATAGTGAAGTGAAACTGGCCCAGTTTGTGTATTTGAGTTCAGATATGTGCTATAGCAGGGTGATGAAATACACTTGCAACACCGTGCATGCCCGCCCCTTTCTGTACTGCCTGGCTACATAAACCAGTTTCCCTCCACCAATCGCTGCTGCTGGAGCTGGGACAAATACAACCAATTAGGAAGCACACTTAAAGCGATCTAAACCAATCAGAAAATTCTGCCTCTGACTCACCTTCAGGAGCTTTGTTACATCTACAGCATACATTTTTTTTTTTGCTTTTTTTTGGGCTATAATTCCCTTACAACCTTCTTACAAAAAACAATATTGATATAGACACAGCTCTCCCGCTCAAATTTACATAAATACAAATATGAACTCACTACACACTCAAGAATCAGAGGACAAGACAAAAAGGAGGGAAAGGGATTCCTTGCGTGGTTACTGACAGTGATTAATTGTTCCCACATGTTGCTGACAGACAAAAAGGTCTCTATGTTCCTGAGCTCTGCCTGCAGCTGGTGCACACACACACACACACACACACACACACACACATGCAGGCCTGTCACACAAAGTTCAGCTTTGTCAGGCTGCTTTGTGCAAACTGGCTTCAAAAGTATCCAACTGATAACAAGTTTCTTAAAAAAATGTGAAGTTTACAGTGTCCCGTTCTGTCACATCAGCTGAAACAGAAAGTTCATCTGATATAAAAAGAGATGGATCAGTTGGTATTTGTGATCAGTTACAGAAACATGTTTTGTGAGCTTGATGCAGTGAAAATAGTAAATATTGAAGAAATATAAATAAAATTGATGAATGAATGAGCACTAATTGGGCTATAAATGACTACATTTGTATCATTTATGAAGAATAAATATAGGCTGTATATACAGGACAGTGTAGGCCGCATAAAGGGCTGTAAAATGAGACGGCCTAGTCTATGGATGATGTATGTCTGCATGACCACGAGCTGCCTCATTACCATGGTGATATGTTTTACATCACATGCCTTCAGTTGTCTTTTCATGGTGTAACCTTCACATAATTTGGTATTATTAAAAATGTTACACTGATAATTTGAGATTAGCTCCAGTGTCAGTTTTTTCATTTTATTTAACATTTCATTGCAGCGTAAATTTCATCAGCTAAGTTGCTTAACATACATTTTAAAAGCACGACTAAAACTCAGCCGTCTTTGAATTGGGACGGCGCGGTGCAGAGACGTAAGCTGCCAACAAAAGCGCACTACGTCGGCTGCAATCCCTGATTTGAGACACAGCCTCAATGTCACCTCTCTGGTGAGGAAGGAGCCTGAGCTTGAGGTTGAGAGGTACTGACTAGATATAGTCGGCCTCACCTTCACACACAGCATGGGTTCTGGTACCAATCTCCTTGAAAGGAACTGCACCGTATTCCATCCTGGAGTTGCTCATGGTGTCATAGGCACCGGCCCATTTATAGCCCCGCAGGTTGGGCCAGTGCTTTGGAGTTTTCCCCGGTAGATAAGTGAGTAGTATCTGACCATCTTCAGAGAAAGTCCAATTTGGTCAAAATGACCTAATTACATTTTCAGATTCCTGGCCTTAAAAGCTATTTATATTTTGCTACCTGGATCATTTTGATTTCATCAGTAAATCTGTATATATGACTTAATTTGTCTTGTTGGTTATGATAATACATAAATATTTGGTCTGAATCCTAATTTTATGTAATTTTAATGAGGAATTTTTGATGTCCTTATAAAGAGGAAACCTCAAATTGTATTTGAATATTAAGATTTCCCAGCTGAAATGAAACAAAACTTTGCTAGCTCACAGGGAAAAATTCAAAATTTTAAGTTGTTTTTTCTCAAAATCAGGTAGCTACTGCTCAAAAAAATGCTTCAAATTTTTTTTAGGATTATATTTTAGACAATTCATTTAAATGATACACTTATAAGGCATTTATTTGTTATATTTTGACAAAATGCATTTTTTGCACACATTTAATCAAACCCCTATATCTGCCTATTTCTCTACATTCCACTTTTAGACTTAATCCTCATTCTGATGTGATGGGTCACATATCTATCTATCTATCTATTCTTGGTGACAAAAATTTATAATGACATCAAAATAATTAATACTGAATTGGATTGAAGCCCCCTTGAACAAAAACTATCCCTAAATCTAGGAATTTTTCACTGGATGGCATTTGCTGCCATCTGTGTTAGCGTGTATGTTTATGTGTGTGTGTGTGTGTTATTCAGATCCTGTGGCTGCTTAGTACGAGCTATGAATCAGAGCCGCTGTCTCGGAGAGCTGTTTTTATTAATGGGGCTTCGGGAATACCCAAGAGGCGCTCACAGTAGTAGGAATACAGTGTCACACTCACAAACACGATGTAAACATAAAAACCTGTTCAATACATGCTTTTCAATGAGGAAGAAAACATAAAGTATGTGTTTCCCCGAATGTAAAGCTTTGTCTGTGATGAGCTGCGTCTTGAAACAGAAAAACAAGAAATGCAGGACTACATTTCCAAGAAAAAATAAGCTAAGCCATATTTATTACATGTATTATGTCAGCTAAAAGTAAAGATGCAGATATAAGGAGGAGGTGGATGTTAAAGTTAGAATAAAGAGCTGTCACGTTGTATAGAATAAGCATAATATCAAGCGGTTATCAAAATCTTGATATGTTTGATTTCTTGTTTATTCAGACTTGAATGAACTATTGGGCAGTTTATTAAATGTGTCATTTAAATGTATGAGATTTGCAGCAAAGAAAATGATTTAAAGAGATAGTTTAGGTCTTGTAACCTGGGTTTTTGTGTTAAAAACATTTATTACATTACCTGTTATAGATAGCAGTTTGAACAAGTAGAGTTTGGACAAATAAGGGTTTTATCCAGGTCAGATGACAAAGTAATGGCTAATTCAAGCGGGGGCTAATGTTGATTGCTGTCATCTTAAATTGAGTCTAATCTCAAAATTCCTTAGTGAATCATGTGAATGTTAATAATAAGGAATTCTATTTATAGGGCAGTTTTTATATTGCATTACATCTTTATGACGTTTTATGCTCATTTGCAAGCACAAAAGCTGGTAGCAATTCTGGTGATGTTTTGGTCTGAGTTGGACTAGCCATCAACCTGGTTAAAATAGATTTTGTTGTATCAATTTGAGGTTGTTTAAGGAATTACACCGGCTGGCCAAAAAAAAAAGTCACCACCTGGATTTAACTAAGCATAGGTACGAGCCTCCTATTGGATAATTACTGCATGGGCAATCAGCACCATGTGGCATGAAGCATGTAGGAGGATCTACTATTATTTGCTCCTGTCCATCACACATATTACGATACACCTCACACGTTTTCCCTTCCTTTCACCTTACAGTCATCATCTTCTCATCTGCATTCTCACTATGAGTCATTCTCACTTTCGTGTGCCACCAAATTTTATTTTCTTTCCTTCACTGACCGTGTTTTGGGTGCAAGTGTTCTTAACATCCTTGCTGTGAAAAACCCCGGTTGACATTTGAAGGAAACGATTGGTGACATGGAAAAGAGGAACATTAAACAAGGGTTTTTGTTGAGGAAGGAAGGCAAGAGGGCAGGGCAGCAGGAATGAGGGAATGCGGGACAAACTTGAGGACTGAGAAGCTGTAAAGTGCTGGCAGGTGAGAGTTTGAAGCAGTGGGAGAATGAAAAAAAACATTCATTCCTTTTTTCATTCAGCACCATAAGAGTTTTTTGCTAAAAGAATTTATCTTACATATGGAAACATTTAGCTGGAATGTGTGTTCATACATGTGTTTATTGAAAAGTTTGGTAATGCAACAGCTTTGCGTCATGCTGCCAGAGTTGCTGGCAGAGCACAAACACCAGTCCCCCTGGTATTTCTGTACGTCTTACCTCATTGTACAAAACAGACATGCACACACACACGGGAATTGTGCATTCAGACACACACCATTCATGATTTGATGTACCATTTATGACCCTCCAGATGCACGGCAGTGCTCAAAAATAAGTCCAATGTTTGCATCAGAATTTCAAAACCTTCAACACAACTACATACACTCAAAAAGGTTCGTGAGGTCAATTTGGCCTCTTGCTCTACCAACAAAACATTCAAAAATGCAACTCTTTTGCCTCCCTGGTTGAACCACTTTTGACCAGAATAACAATCCATACCAAATCATCCGTAAACCGTTGCCCAGAAATAACACCCCTAGTTCGTAGAAAACAGCAGCACGGTTCCCACAAAAGCTCAAAAATGTTTGTTCTTGCTGGTTTGAACGCAGAAATCTGTTCTGTTTTGGGGGAGGGAGCAAAAATGTACCTTGGAGGGAAACCGGAGAGGAAAATGTTGTGGATGGTGGTTGGCTTGTTTATATGGGAGGATATAGCATTGCCCTGGAGTCCCTCTGGGCCCATAATAGCTACGTGTTTGTGAAACAGCAGAAAGTACGGAAGACGGCAGGGAGTATGGAAAGAAAAGGAAGCAGAATTAAAAATAATGAATTCAATAAAACCTTTGGTAGATTGTGGAGCTTAAGAAAAGGAAAGTAAGAAAAAGTCAAGTTAAAAAGCATTCATTCATATATTAAACATATAATGAACAAATTAAATCCAATAATGTGCCTGTTTGTGTTCATTTTCCAGCATTTGTGTGCCTTTATCATGTTGTTTCATAAGTGCCATATATTGGTGTCCTCTCAAGAAACCAGATGGCTGCAAAATGTGTTTGAGTGGGTGTATGTTGCACAGATGGACATGTACATGGATGTTACTGTTGGATCAAATTTCACAGGAATTTTGAGTGTTGGAAAACTCCCTTAATTGAGCATACATCAGAGCAACCTTTCATTTAAATTACGTCACTGATTGCTAAATAAAATTAGTGCTGACATAAACTTTCATAATGTAAATGTATCATGACACACAACTATAATAGTTTGGGTATTTTAGGGTTTTATGAAACAGTATTGTCACTTCCTAAATTTTGACTCTTTTTTGGTTTAAATAGAACTAAACTTGACATTTTATCTCAAAAACAGCTACTTTTACACTTGCAGGCGTTCTATTCTCTGATACCTAATATTGTTACAAATATAATTTCAGGTATCTGTGGTTTGAATTGTGGCAAAGTTGTTAGAATTGACTGAATCCTGAATGAGCACTTCACAGCTTTAAATGCATATCAACACAATCATGTTTAGAGTCAGACCCTCACACAGATTTGAGTTTTGCAAACCTTGGATCTGTTAATTCTCTAGTCTAGATTGTTTGTTTGTTGACACCAAACTTATGAGTTATGTAGCTTAACAACTATTTCTCTGAAAATGGTCAGGTACTAGACTAAAAGTTTGTGAGAATGCAGAAATGACTTTCAGAAAGTCTGGAAAATGTTAGAGCAATTCAAGTGACTGCAAAAACATCTGGCTGCTTAGAAGCCAAAGATAAGATGACCTAAGACTTTTGCACAAGACTGTAGCTCAAAAGGAAAACCAGATCCGTGCCATCCTGTTAATATAAACCTGACAGTCTTGCTCATCATTAAACATTGACTCACAGTGATGTAGCCTGTCAAGAAGACACACATCTATTTCACAATGTTGCTTAGTTTAATCTTTTTTTAACCCTGGAACACATTTCGATTAATCTTATTCTTATTAGATGCAATACTAATACAGTTTTGTGATCATGTGGACAAACAAATAACGTCAATATATTGTGCTAGCTGAAAGTTATTGAAGTATAAAGATTTATTTCTGTGTGGTGTATGGATCTGGCCATTTAATTTCTCAAAATAGCTCACTCAGAGCCACAGTTTTAGACAGACAGACTGACCTTGACATTCCGAGAGTTGCACCACCAGTGTGGACATTTGCTGCAGTGAGATTGTAGAGTAGGAACAAATGTCCATCTGATAACTGTGTGTGTGTAAATATTGTCAATAGTTGGACAAGTTAGTCAACAGGGTTATGTTGCCTTTTGGGCTCTTGATGTGAGCATACGGCTCTGTGTAATGAATGAAACACTTGATCATTAGTAGAGGCTGTCATGTGCACCAATTCCTCCACAATAAGCCTTTTGGGCTTACACAAGACATCAGAGTTTATCAGCGTACACCAGCCAAAACTCACACCCTTACAACCCATAATCTGCCACACAGAGGCTTTTTGTTTGTGTTGTTCATAATTAAAGAGATGCATGATTATAGACCTCTGTCTGTCTTTTCTCTTTTATAAACACAACACAAAAGCTACAGCAGGGACAATGCTGACATCAGCTCTAAGTATCACTTCACATAAATGTAAGCTTGTCTCAATTTTAGGGGAACAGAAACAGAGTTCTTTTTGCTTTCTTTGTTTGTCTTGTCAACAAATCAATACTGATGATGACAGCAATAGTTTGAGGAATTGTTTCAAAAAGATTTTGTACACGTTGCTCAGCTAACGTTTTTTTCTCTGTTCTGTGTTGCAGAATTCCATCCGGCACAACCTTTCCCTCCACAGTCGCTTCATCCGTGTCCAGAACGAGGGAACCGGAAAGAGCTCTTGGTGGATGATCAACCCTGAAGGAGGAAAGGGTGGCAAGGCTCCGCGCCGTCGCGCAGTCTCCATGGACAACAGCAACAAGTACACAAAGTCTGCCCGTGGCCGAGCTGCCAAGAAGAAGGCTGCCCTGCAGGCTGCTGCCGCCGCAGCCGGTGAAGGCGGTGGGGACAGCCCTTCAGGTACGTCTAAGTGGCCCGGGAGTCCAACATCACGCAGCAGTGAGGAGCTAGATGCCTGGACAGACTTCCGCTCCAGAACCAATTCAAACGCCAGCACACTTAGTGGTCGGCTCTCGCCCATTTTGGCCAACCCTGAGTTAGACGAGGTGCCCGATGATGAGCCGCCTCTTTCACCCATGCTCTACTCCAGTCCTGGCAGGGCACTATCTCCTGGGAACCCCACAGGCAATGGAAAGACTGCTTCCTCTGATCTGCCTCGCCTGACAGATTTGGCAGAAACAATGAAGTTAACCAGTGGACTGACAGAAGATCTGATGGATGATCTTCTAGATAACATTAAACTTGCACCAACCACCACTAGCCAGACCACACAGAATGGTTCCTCAGGGTTCAGTTTTGGGTCCAAACCAAATGGCATAGGTTCACCTTCCTCTACGTCCCCTCAATCTTCCAACTCTTCCTCAAATGGTGGAAGTAATAATTACAGTAACTCCATCTTTGGCCCCCACACAACAGGCTCCTCTCTGCGTTCATCTCCCATGCAGACCATTCAGGAGAACAAGCCAACATCCTTCTCCACAATCAGCATGTCACGCTTTGGTGGCCAAATACTACAAGACCTGCTCAACTCTGACTGTCACAACCACAGTGATGTAATGATGACCCAATCTGACCCGCTGATGTCACAGGCCAGTGCAGCCGCGGTCATGTCCCAGAATTCACGCCGTAATGTCATGGTCCGCAATGATCCTGTAATGACCTTTGGGACCACTGGAGGACTTCAGAGTAGCCAAAGAGAGGTGTTGCAAAGTAACAACCATAACCAGAGGTCTTTGAATGGAGACATGAACTTAGCCAACAAGGCTAACTCTCTGGCTAACGCCAAACAGCAGCTCCTACTGTCACCACTGGGAGGAAATGGGACTACCTCCATGCAGATTGACCCCTCAATATTTTTAAATGGCACAGTCAGCAGCAGTGGAGGATGTCAAGATCGCTTCCCCACAGATCTTGACCTGGACATGTTCAATGGCAGCCTGGAGTGTGACATGGACTCTATAATTAGGAATGACCTGATGGATGCGGATGGGCTAGATTTTAATTTTGAGTCTCTTGTCAACATGAATGGAGTTGACAATTTTGCAAATAACAAGCAGACCTCTCAAAGCTGGGTTCCTGGCTGAGAGGTGAGAAGCTGTACAGGTGTGTATGTCTCAGTGTTTATTTTTCATGGCAATAAAACATTTAGCATTTGAGCACATCTTGCATTTATGAACTATGCCGGCAAGGAAAATTTACTCACCATTCCTGAAACAAGTGCATTTTTTTTAACAATTAAACAATTGTAAAAGCAATCTAAACAAGGAATGATATTTTTCAAGCAGTGCAAATATTATAATTTATCCCTTCCTATTTTATTGTTCTGTCTACAGGTCTGACCAATAAAGTGGAAGAAAAGATCAGACACACACACACCATCCTTTTTGCCAAACCAACCATCAGCACAACATAAAATCCAAACCCTGTGTTTACAGAAGCAGACTTCCTCTCATGAGCTTTACCTGCGCTCCCACACTGGTGAACCATGAACAATCTGACAGACATTGGAGATGCTGCACATCAGCTCTTAAAGCCTCCTGTGAAAAAAAAAAGAAACAAGTAAAAGCTATGTCAAACAATCACAGCAAACTCACATATATCTTGGAATTATGCAATTTTTTTTCTTTTGACAGCTGGTTTCTTAATATCAGAAGCTTATCAGAAGGGACAAAACAAAGAAGTAAGAAGAGCATGGTGCAGTTGTTCCCGCTGAAGGCAAAAAATAAAAAAACTCAAGCGACGTAGTTTTAATGTGATCCAGTTTCCTGAAATATGTTACGTTGAGGATAAAAAAAAATCCCTCTGCTCTTAGTTATTTTAATTGTTCTGTGTTTTTATTGGGGGCTTTTTGTTTTATTGTTATTGTTCTTCAGATCATAGATGTCTGTACAAAGAGAAATGGTGTATTAGTAAAATGAAGAGATTGAAGCGGAGGATCCTATTCACTTGCATACACTCATACAAACTAACTGACATTTTGCAAAACCTCAGAAACTCGGAAGTCAAAACAAAATCCTAATTTTAATGCCATGCACTTACTGTTTTGTTATGCATTGCTTGAATTTAAAATAACTACAACATGCTAAGGGGTCATAATTACATTTAGCTTATTTCTGCATCCTTGTGTACATTAAAGCGTACACAAAGAAGGAGGAGGAAAACATTTAGTGTCTGTTTTAGTGTTTGTTTTGTTTTGTTTTTTTACGGTGAACTCTTTAAAGGTCGTTTATCACGGCATATTATGTAGCCAAAATGAAAGCCTGTTTGCTAGCGTTGTGAACATTTCCACACCACTACAGGTGCTATATAAACAGTGTTAAATCCATCCCCGAGAGCAAGCCGTGTATTTTTGCTTGATCAGTTTTTTACCTGCAGAAAGCCCAAAACTGCAGCCACAAGTGAGGTGGCGAGATTGAAGACGGCAGTGGGAGCAGGGTTTTCTCTGTTTTTTGTTTTTTTTTAAGGCTCATTCCTCTCAAAGCCATTTGTTTCTTGGGTAAAACAATAAGCTATTTCTGTATATTGCCAAATTTACTTGAAACAAGACAGTAGAATTTGCTGGCAGCCAAATCACACATGCACACACAAAAAAACATCTAATAGCAGGGATCTGAGTAGAGCTCTTCTTGTCATGAGCTTGTGGGGCTTGTTATGCATATACAGAATCACTTGGGGGGCGGGGGGGCTTCCCATTTGAAATATTTACATTCAAATGGATTTACACAGTACATTTCTTGACAATAAAAACAAATATTTTGTGCTTGTGAACTTGTAACCTGTGAATTATGGTCGTCGAGATGAAGAGAAGGAAGCAGGATTAATGTCAGGATTATTAAGTCACGCATGTCTGTTGTGTTTTTTTTTGTTTGTTTGTTTTGTTGTCGTTTGGGTTTTGCTGTCATAGCTATTCTTCTTCCTCTTGTTGGACTTGTGACACAGCCACATCCCCTTCACGGACACGCCTGGTGCTCCTGCAGGTGACTTCCTGTATCTCCTGACTTGTGTACGTGTTTCCTCTACCAAGTTGATTTCAGCTGAATTCTTCTCACAAGGATGTGTAATATCTCACGATGCATACAGCACAGCCGTCTGTATGCATGTCTGTATTTATGCATTATGAATCGTGTGAAAATGCATATATACTCGCTGTTTGTCCTTATATACTCATGTTAGTACTTGACCCATGGATTTTTTGTGATACCTCTGTAGTTGAAGAATTATTGAACAAAGTTACACGCCGGGTAGGTGGGAACACTGTTACCAGCGATTTAATTGTTGAACCAGATTTCTTTTATTTTTTGTTTGTTTCTTTCTTTGTTTAATGGTCGTAAGCACCATTGTTGTAGCATCTGGAAGCTCTGGTACCCCTTTACTTGTTTGGGGTAGTGACATGAAGTGTATTCCCTGCTGTGTATAATAGTGTACAGATTTGTGTATATCATTTTAACGCCAAGGCAGAAGAGCGGGTGTGCATGGTTGGCTGGAATGAGCTACTGTGCCGTCTGAGGTTTAGTGCATGAATTAGCTGATATGCCCCTCAACCCAAAGTGGTTCCGTCCCATTACAGACATTGTAATACAGGGAGGACCAAATATTTTTAGCACCCAAACACTCTTTTTTCCTTTTTTTTTCAAGCAAGATCAATGCTTACAAAGGAGCTCTTGCACCATCTTGCTCGTTTAAAGCAATAGTTCAGATCTGAAGATGAGCTAGCGGCAAGTCCAAGTGCGAAAAACCTCATATGCTACGTTTACACCAAACGCGTCACGCGCCTCCAAAAATCTCAAAACGCACGCGTCTTGACGCTGGTGTCCGGT
>JARVGW010000086.1:13435901-13446202 GCA_031762495.1 Anablepsoides rubrolineatus | reverse complement strand
ACTTTTTAACTGCTGCAACCATATGGTGAATAAGCTACTCTATAGGGTTCAAATATTTGTAAATCTGATTCTGAAAGTGTCAGTGCCTCACCAGCCATGCACCTCACCGCACGTCACTGACGCTAGCCCTATTTATTCAATAGAGGAGAGATAACACAAAGAGGGATAGTAGGGAGGGAAACACGTTCACTAACATATCACTCATAAGATATAAATACAGTGGAACAGAGAATTGTGAGGATGTGGGTCTGACGACAGCATGAGAAGACTTGTACGTGTGTACTAATATAATAAAATCTATCAACAAGCCTCATAAAATACTTTGAAAGTGTCGTGCAGTAAACACAAAAAGGTTACGGTGGTGCTTGTGGGTTCAGTTTACATTTCATGCTATTTTAAAATTTGTTGACAGTGTTTACTGGATGTTTACTGGATGTTTACTCTCGGTTTAAAAATATACAGTTTCATCATGTGGTTCGGATGGTCAGTCTGAGAAGCTGCATCCTGTAAATTTTCCTATTTTGATTTCCACAAAGCTCAGCCTTTTTGGAAAAAAAATCTGCAAGTGCAGCAGAATGGGCGGGGGGAAACGGGAATGTTTGCCATCTGATAAGCAGATAAACATTTTGGTAAACATGAACTGCAGCGGTTGGCGAGAAGGTTGGAGGATGGCATCCCTGCCTTTCTGTGTGGAGTTTGATTGTTTTCTCCAGATAATCCAGTGAACGTGCATGTTGACTGGAAACACTAAATCATACTTAGGTGTGCGTGAGAATGTGATTGCACCAGCTGTCAAGAAGTTCTGTTAAGCCTCATTTGGGGTATTTTGGTTTTTGAAAGAATTAAGCAAGCTTTAGTTAATGTCAGTTTAAAGCTAAAAAAAGCAGTAGTTTAAGAAGATTTCTCCTCTATGTCAACAAGATAATGAAAATTTGTGTGCAAATTTGCTGCCACTTACATTTTCTACTGAAAAAATAAAATAATGACACCTTGTTTTGCAGCACAGCGTAGCGCCAAGCATTTCAGGAAAAAAAAAAGAAAGAAGGGAAGGGAAGGGCATGATAAAACATACAAAAGAAGATGCACTACAGGTTACTCTGGTGGGCACAGCACCAAAGGCTGAAAAAAGAACAGAATCTGTTCAGGAGTGAAGAAGGCGCCGGTGGCCTTCATCAGCCCGTGTGCAATTGAAAAGCCTATTGTGAGAATGCCAAACGCAGACCTTGATGCTCACTTTTTGAAGCAAATCTCTTTTTTCGAACATAATTAAGAGGGGGCAGGAAATAAATAATATAAATAATAATAAAAAGGCTGTTAGAGTGAGTCAGCAAATGTGTGTTTATGTGCAGTCAGATGGCACTGGAACTGGAACACAGTAACACCAGCAGGTCAGCACTCACACCCTCATTTCTATTCATAGAAACAAGAAAAAAAAAGTGCCACTGATGGAGGACCTAACTTTTAGATTAGCATTAAAATGCTTTAATGAAAATCAAAACTTAGTTTCTCATTTGATGGAACTACAATATAAAAGATCTTATGGGAGTTTTTGTTTAAAATGTGGTTCCTTTTGAAGACTTTTTTTGTGCTTTGGATACAAAAAAAAAGGCTGGCTGTGCCTTATAGTTGATAGACACCTTTAAAAGTGGTGTTTATCATCTAACCGGCTGGAAAGAATACAAATGAGTGTGTTCCACAAAATGTCAGCTATTATCATTTGCCCTTAAGGCTCCATAAAAACGTGTCTCTGCCTAACAGAGGTGTGTATTTGTGTGTGAGTGTGACTTATATTTTATTTTATGTACACACAAAGCGAGATGAATGACGAGCCGGAGAGTGTCTGCCAGGTTTGTCGGCTTTATTCAAATGTCTGCGTAAAAGGTTGGTCCAGACAGTGTCTGCCTCTTCGCCTACTTCTGTTTCTGGCTGCGAACGCTTTCATACCATGACACAAATGTGAGCTGACACGTATTTTTGAAAAATAAAAATGTTTGTATTACATTATGCAAGATTTCATCAAACAAAGCTGCTTGCAGAAAAGTCTTTTTTGTTTTCTTTTGGTTATCTTTTTAAAAATCCAAACCACCAAGTTCTCTTTTGTTCTGACTGTACAGGAAAGCTCTACTTGGAACAACCTGTTTCATTGCAAATTTTATAGAAAGCTGAATCTGTAATCTTACAAAGATGACAGATTTGCACAATAACTCAACGCATATCCTTTTCTTGACTGACAGATAACTCAATTTGTCAGCAAGATGCAGGATGCTGACTTATTTCAAAATGAAAGAATGACTCACTGATAATTTCTGTCAAGATCTAACGATGACCTGCTGGCTCATAAAAACTTTACACTGGCAACAATTACTTGTGCAAATTCAACAAAAAGCTGACTAAAAAGTTACCAAAACACAGGACTGCTGAGGAATATAGTAGTTGGTGTATTTATGTTCCCAATGCAAAACAAATGCTGTAAAAGAGGACCTTACTAAACACTTGAGTTAAATGCACCGGATTATAGTAACTAAGTACATTTACTTTGTTACAGTACTTAAGCAATTTTTTTTTGAAGATTTGTAATTTTACCAAGTTTGTTTTTTAATCATTACTTTTATTTAGTTACATTTAAAACCTAAAAATTGATCATTTTACTTCTTTACTTTAACATTTAACACCTCGTTACAAACTAAATATGTCCGAACTCATCATGAAAGGTGTTATTTATGCGCTCTAAAAATGACGTGTTGAATTTACTCAACTAAGGCTTGTCAACTGGTTCCACTGAACTTAGTAGATAAATATGAGGCAATATACATATTTTCTTTAAAAGAACCCCTTAACAGTCACCAGGGGTGCAGCAACAAAGTCTGGGCCCTGTACACTCTCTATGTCAGTGGGCCTCTATCCATGCCAGTGCACCAGGTGCAAAAAAAGGAGGTATCTTTTTAAATAAATAACAATAAATAGGGTTTTAAGCTACAATCAGATCAGATTATATTGATGAGCAGTTATTTCATTCACCAGCTGAATTGATGCATTTGGACTACCTGTGTTCAAATACCTAAAACATTATGCTACATCTGGTTTGTGTACTAATGTTGTGATTCATGACACTCGAGCATATTTTGATTTAAAAACATTTATATTTGAACATTAGACAAACATTTGGTATTCATTTTGGTACATGATGTGTGCTCAATTTAACTTGAGTATTTTTAAATGCACGTATTTTTGAATACTTAAATATTTTCAAAAGTTCAGTGACTTTTTGTCAAGACAGAAATGTTTTGTACAACTCAAACATTTTTTGGATATTTTATTACATTTTTACATACTTTAATACATACACTTTATGCATTTCTGATGAACATTCAAGTCCACAATAAAACAAATGTTTCAGTCCACCAGAATATTCACCAAAAGAAGGGCTTTTATTCAGAGTGGATCTGCTGATGTCTTTTCAAATTTTGTGAACGTCTGAATTTCTTCTCACACTGGGTACAGGTGTAAGGCTTCTCTCCAGAGTGGACATGAAGGTGACGTTTCAGATGTTCTGACCAGTTAAATCTCTTCTCACACAGGGTACAGGTGTAAAGCTTCTCTCCTGTGTGGATCTGCTGATGTCTTTTAAGACTTGTTAACAGGGTGAATGTCTTGTCACACTGGATACAGATGAAATTTTTTTCTCCAGTGTGGTTGGGTTTATGTAGTTTGAAATCCCTTGAGTCTCCAACGCATTCTTCACTCTGGTTGCTGCAGTGAGGTTTAACTGGAGTTTTGATTGACTCAACCAGTGGCTCCTGGACAAACCAATCTTCATCGGGGTCTTCAGTTTTGATTGACTCAATCTGCAGCTCCTGGACAAACCAATCTTCATCTTGGTCTTCAGGTTCCTCTTTAAAAGTCTTTTTTAATGGCACACATACAAAAAAGAAGGTGAAAATCAGATTCAGAAATCCAAAAATGCAACTGCTTCCTAAAGGAAAATGTAACTTATTATTATTGTTATTATTATTATTATTACCAAAAGACTCACATGTAACAAAAAATGTTTTGTTTCTCTGAAGTAGTAGCTCAGAAATATCACAGTTTAGGTTGTCATCATAATAAGACTTGTTTTTTGAATGCCCTTTCTCTTACCTAACAAGCAGTATAAACTTTCTTCAGGGTAGCTAAAACCTGTGCTGACTTACCGCTGGTGGTAGAGTTAAATCCATGGTCCTGTTCTTCGGATCCATGAGCAGAAACCTCTCTAGTTTTCTGAATCAGCTCTGACAAATAAAAACAGTGTCAGGAATCAGAACAGAAAAATCAAGTTGAAACATATTCTAACTAAGAAAATGTAAATTAAAAAAAGTAACAGAACATTTACAGACTTTTCTTTGATAATAAAGTAATTGTGTGAACCAAACAAAAGTAAAATAGTTAAAGCAAACTGTGGACAAACTGTTTTACTTACTGTGTGGGTCAAACTTGCTCCTGTAGTTTCAGAGGTGTTTTTGAAATGTGTCAGGAAATGAAATGATGCACTGATGACTTCCATGGTAACCAAATTCTACATCAGAAGAGTTTGATGCAGATGTTTTAAATAAAAACAAAAGTGATTTATTGAGCTAAACTCAATGTAAACAATGAAAGTGTGGTTTTATGAAAAGTGCTTAATGACTCAGTTAATTAACCCTTTGATGAACAACATACACACACCTCTTCTAATGCACAACATGGGTCAAAAATGACCTGCAAATTTTTCTTTGCTCTATCTTTTGAAATCAATTTATTTTATGATTGAATATTCCAAGTATTCTCTAAATATCTTGTTTTTAAA
Source organism: Anablepsoides rubrolineatus (assembly GCA_031762495.1). Lineage (NCBI taxonomy): Eukaryota > Metazoa > Chordata > Actinopteri > Cyprinodontiformes > Rivulidae > Anablepsoides > Anablepsoides rubrolineatus. Next base: position 13,441,380 of record JARVGW010000086.1, on the reverse strand, counting down.
GACCACAGATCAATAGTTTATTATTTTATTTCCTACTTTATGAACAAAAATACTTTTTGTATTACTACACATGGGTCATCCAAGTGTGATTTAAAATTAAATCTATTATAATAAAAAATTGCTTCAAGTAATTACTTTAGCAATGAATGGGGCTAAACTGTTATTTATTTAATATTTGCAACATGTTTGTCATTTTATCACACATACAGACACGTTCTGATAACAGATAACAGCTACTGAAATGAACTTCATCTGTGGTTTTAACAACTGTAAACTTGACCAAATAAAATAAAACACAATTGAACACATCACTGGAACACAAACACCCATCTCAATTTTTACATTCCTCACGAATGATCACTAAGTGTTTGTGCTCCTTGCACACAGGAATGGTGCACAGGGAACATATCCCAGGCATCTTTTGGTGAAACAACTCTGGATCCTCAGAATGTTAGGACTTGTTTTGCCTTTAGTGGAGGGATTTTCATTCCAGTAACATCCATTTTTACTGAATCTAATGGACTGAGTCTGAGTTTCCTCTTCAAAGGACTCATCAGATGAGACTTCTGCATCATCAGATGAGCCTTTTCATGTAATAGAGCTAGATTTACACCCACAACTCCAACTTGATCCTGGGTCAAACAGTCTGGGTTGTCATCATCAGAGGTTTCTGACTCTGAACCAGGACAAATTTCTTCCGCATCTGGTTCTTCCTACAGCATTGCTAGAACCATCTCATCAGTAAAACGAGCAGCCATCTTCTGGATAAAGATATAATATATATATAATAGTATAATAATATAATAGTCAAAAAGACAAAAAATTATTTCAGATGCACATCAAAATACATAAGCATACATAATAATATTTTGCTTACTTCATTAAGTAGCTTCAATAACTACTTTGCTTAGTAGCGTAGACTTAGCTATGTAGTTATCTAAGCCAACTACAATATAATTACCTAACTAAACTAGAATATGTCAACAACTAGTTACAGTAATTAATGGTAACTTTATAACTAGTAATTTACTGACTCTCAAGGTAACTTATTTCTAAGGTAATGTTAGAACAAGTGAAAATCAATACTTACATGTATTAGATGGGCAAATGGTGATGTGCTGAGTTGTGAAATATCTGACACCAGAACAATTCACAGTTCCCACTAAATGCTGTAGTAAATGCATGCAGGTTCTGACCCATGTGTGTAAACTTGATGTAGAATTTAAAAAGTTGTGCTTGTTCATAAAGTAAGAAAGGAAAAACAAAAATGATGATTTGTGCTAAACAGAAACAAGATATTTACTGCATATTTGGGAAAGTAAATGAAAAAATTGATCTATTTCATATAAACACTCAACCATACACGAAGTAACCTGGAAAATGAATGCGGGTCGTTTTTGACCCATTTTGTGCATTAGAAGGGTAGTCAGTCACCCACTGAAATTCCTTTAAAAGCCTTTTGAGATTTGTTTTATTTTTTGTAAGGGTGTCAAACTATAGGTAAGAACTGAGGGACTTATCTGACATCGTAGTTTTTGAAAATAAAAGACACATTTAAAGGCAGAAACTCCACCATGTGGAACAAAGACTGGTAAGAGGTTATATAAATTCAACAGTTCATATCTTAGAGTGTGTAAAAGTATTTGTACTTTAACTTTCCTGATTTTTGTGAATAGGTTTTTTTTACTTTTACTTATGGTAAGTACTTTTCTCATCAGTGAAATTTATTTCTACTAAAGTTATTTTTTGTTAAGGTATTTTTTCTTTTACTTAGATTTTTTTTTTCAAGTACTTTATAGACCTCTGGTTGAATGACAGAGAGCTATCTTTTTAATGAAGCCATTACATTATGTAGCTCATATCTGACTCTACTCACTGAGCTATAGCTCTACTTAAAAGGCATCGACACATCAGCTGTACGGAACACTTGGATTGGACTGAGTCAGATTTTAAAAGAAATAATTGGACTGATAAAACGTCTTTGTTAATTGTAGAATGACTCTTTTTTTATTTTATTTGACCTTTATTTAACCAGATTAGTCAGTTGAGAGTGAGAACACATTCACATTTTCAAAGACAACCTGGCCAGGAGGCAGCAAAAGCAAAAGCAAAAGAGGCTGCTGGCTACTAAAGCTGTATTAGCAGAAGAATAGAGGAATATATATTTAAAAAAAGACAATTGCTTCTGTAGGGGTCAAACTCGGATCAGAATATCAATCTGAAGAGTGTCCTAAAAGCTTAACACTCTTTGTCAGTCTAAGCTTCTGGTCAGACTTGGAGCCGGTTGCCAAGGAGACGCACCACCTTCACGCAGGACGATGGCTCTCACACATCAACCCATTCAGCCCCGTGACGTGAGCAGCACTGATGTCAGTGACGTGGGAGTACAGGGAGCTCCTGTCGAGAGGCTCTTTAAGCCGAGACCGGCCGTACACTTTGCTCTCCTGATCTGGCTCCACAGGTTATCTCAAACATATTCACTCAAACCATAACTGAGTTCACTGCTTAGCATGTTAGTGCCAACTGTCCTGGCAGGATCCCCCTCCTCCCTTAGTGACAATGAAATCACAGAGACCATCTTCTTCCTCCCATTGGCTGGTAAGCTCCATGGTGATGCCGTGTGATTGGGCATGCCCAGTGTGCACTCTGGGCCAATCACACTCACTGTATCCAAGAGACTGGAGCATGTAAGGCTATTTAAATCCAACCAGAGACCCACAAGATTGTACAGATGTACATTTTAGATTGTAAAAAAAAAAAGAAAAAAAGCCAGGGGGGAAAAAGTTTTATGAGCGGATATGTGTGAAAATCCTGACAGATCTGATGACGGGTCACAGCGACACACAGAGCGAGGCGTGGGTTCAGAGGATGAACTTCTGCAACATCCTCAACTCTAAATTTATCTGCGAACATCGATCGCAACCTCTTCTTTGCGTTGACGCCTGAGTTGCAGCAAGTGAAGCTTGAAGGGAGAGGGGGACGGCGCGGTTGAGTCAAACGGACAGAGGACGTCTTGCTCAAATACAACCGAGGACAGCCTGATTAACGGTGCACACGGAACAGAAATGTTGTGTCAAAGATCAACTTGCTGTGGACTGAAACTCTAGCTGATGATGGCGGCGTAAATCTGCGGCCATTTTGTGTCTAATCCCTCTTCTTTTTTTTTGAAATCGTCACAGTTTGTGTAACTGCAAAATGGTGGGAAAATCTGGGCGGCAACGAAAAAATCGAACTCAACCCACACAACTGAGCATAAATATTTACCTTTTTCTTTTCCCTTTAATAACCCCAATTTTTTGTTGTTTTAAATATAAAACTATTTCTTTTGCAGAATCTTTTGATCTAAAATTTTGTTTTTTTGTTCTAGCAGATTTCTAAAAGCAACTGACTTATAATTTGTTACTACACTATTTTTCCCAAATATAATTATGTCATTTCTAAATTTATTTGTGACATTTATAAAGCAGTTATAGTTTAATACATACGTCTATAACTTGAAGTTTGCCGTGTCAGCTTTGTATTCACTCCTGAACATGAGTCTGGGAGGCATCAGCTGGGCGGGGCCGGCTCCCCTCGCTGCACCTAACCAGCTGTGTCCTGTTACACCTGATGTGGGAGTATTTAAGGCCGAGCTGAGATGATATTCTTCGTGTGAGTGTTGAACGTCATCCGCTGACCGCTCGTGTTACAATGGCACAGATTTAGTTCTGCATTTAAACTCTCTTTTTAAATTATTTATCATTCTTACCTGTGTCTCTTTGTAGTCCTCTTGGTGTTTCCTGCAGTTCTTCCATTGGACCTGGGGTCTCTTCAGTTAGAGATCTGCCTGGTTAATACTTGTGCTGGTCTTCCCCAGCAAATGCCTCTGTGAGCTTCCCTCTGTGAATACAAGATCAGTTTAGCAACATACTCCACTCTGACTCTTCTGAACCTAGATACCTAAAAACTCCTGGAGTCCTCATCACCTCAGTTGAACCTGCAAAAGCAAATAAATGGAAGACCACATCTCTGACTCTTGCATGTTTGGAACCTGAACTCCACAGTGAACTTGCTAACCTTCTCCTTTTTTCAGGCTAACAAACATTTCTTCCTCTGTAAAAATAAAAGCCTCGATTTCTACCACTGCCTCCTGTGTGGTGTGTTTTCAGCTCCTAAACAGGACCCTGTTAAACTTGTTCAATTCCTGTAAGGAGCTTATTTAAGAGAAATATTAAAATGTATTGTGTGCTTTTGTACATAATGTGTAGCTGAGTACTGCAAACTTGTCTGTTCTTATTTTGAAATGACAGGTTTATTATCATATCTGTAAGTTTCCAAGGTCTGACAAGACTGCAGTAGTTCCCAACCTTTTTATACTTGTGTACCCCCTGAGTCATTTTGTCATACCACTAGTACCCCTTCAGTCAAACGTAATGATGATTCTCCAAAACTATAATGAACAACAGCTGATTATTAAACTCCCTAGAACACAGGTGTCGAACTCCGGTCCTGAATGTTTTCTTGTTTTCCTGCTCAAACACACCTGATTTGCATGAATAAATGGATAACAGGCTTCTACATAAGTTAAGGAGTTAATTGAAGCACTGAATCAGGTGTGTTGAAGCAAAGAAACAAGGAAAACATGCAGGCCCTCGAGGACCTGAGTTTGACACCCCTGCCCTAGAATATTTAATTCTCAAGCATTTTATTCTTTTCAACTCAAATTAAACAGAGATAAAAACATTGATATTAAACCAGGTAATGGGTGCAGGAAGCAGCAGTGTTCAAAATACATCAGAAACGCACCCAAATGAGCCAATTCCGTGAGATTCCGCGTTTTAAACTGGATTCCATTTTGTGTCAATTTCGTGATTCCGTCTGCATTATCTGCATTATGTCATAGGGCCCTACATATCTCAGTCCTATTTTTATTTTTTTACCCTCTGTAATATGCTCGCATACCCCTGGTTGGGAATCACTGGTGGGCAATGCACAAATATATTTCTATTCTGGACAGTGTTGTATAAAATACCTCAAAGTGATGCTTGAGTAAAAGTACAAGTATCTTACCATAAATTTACTTTGGTAAAGGTTCAGGTGACCTCTAAGAATATTAGTTTGAGTAAAAGTCTTAAGGTATCTAATATATTTTGTACTTAAGTATCAAAAGTAAATTTCTGACATAAAATGTACTATTAAAAGTAAAAGTATTTAATAAAAATGAGTGGCTAGTCTTCCCAAAACGGCCTTTATTGGGCAGTGATACCCTCAAAAAAATATTTTTCTAAAGGCCCAAATGGCTAAATTGTCATATAAAAATGTTAATGTTAAAAAATTTGATGCACTAGTCCAGTGTTTTTCAACCATGGTCCTCAAGGCACACTGCCCTGCATGTTTTAGAGATCTCCCTGCTTTGACACATTTGATTCAGATGATTGCAGTTCATCAAAAGCCTGCTAATCAGTTATCAATTAAAATCAGCTGTGATGAAGCAGGGAAA
>JARVGW010000086.1:13421697-13435801 GCA_031762495.1 Anablepsoides rubrolineatus | reverse complement strand
TAATAAGAAATATATATATCAAATATAATATAAAAGGTGCTTTATTGGATTGAGATCTGGTGACTGTGGAGGCCATTCGAGTACAGTAAATTCATTGTCATGTTCAAGAAACCAGTCAGATGATTCACGCTTTATGACATGGAGTGTTATCCTGCTGGAAGTAGCCGTCAGAAGATGGGTACACTGGTCATAAAGGGATAAACATGGTCAACAACAATACTCAGGTAGGCTGTGGTGTTGATACGATGCTCACTTGGTACTAATTGTGTGCCAGGAAAATATCCCCCACACCATTGCACCACCAGCCTGAACCGTTGATACAAGGCAGGATGGATCTGTGCTTTCATGTTGTTGATGCCAAATTCTGACCCTACCATCTGAATGTTGCAACAGAAATCAAGACTCATCAGACCAGGCAACGTTTTTCCAATTTTCTATTGTCCATTTTTGGTGAGGCTGTGTGAACTGTAGCCTCAGTTTCCTGTTCTTAACTGTTCTTAGCTGACAGTAGTGGCACCTGGTCTGGTCTTCTGCTGCTGTAGCCCATCTACCTCAAGGTTCAACATGTTGTGTGTTCAGAGATGCTCTTTTGCAGACCTCAGTTGTAACGAGTGGTTATTTGAGTTACTGTTGCAGTTCTATCAGTTCAAACCAGTCTGGCCATTCTCCTCTAACCTCTGGCATCAACAAGGCATTCGTGCCCACAAAACTGCCGCTCATTGGATATTTTCTCTTTTTCAGACCATTCTCTGTAAACCCTAGAAATGGTTGTGGGTGAAAATCCCAGTAGATCAACAGTTTGTGAAATACCTTAGACCAGCCCGTCTGGCACCAACAACCATGCCATGATCAAAGTCACTTAAATCCCCTTTCTTCCTCATTCTGATGCTCAGTTTGAACTGCAGCAGATCATCTTGGCCATGTCTACATGCCTAAATGTCCTTAATTGCTGCCATGTGATTGGCTGATTCCACATTTGCGTTAATGAGCAGCTGGACAGGTGTACCTAATAAAGTGGTTGGTGAGTGTGTATGCATATATATATATAATATATAAAACTTTAGTTGCTTTTAAAAAGTGCATACTTTGAGCAATTTTAGTCAAACTTTAAAACTACATCAGTGAAGTATTTTGCTATGTTAACTAACTATACTGCTCAAATTATTAGTAATCAGTTTGCACTGTTTATGTTAAGTTTTATTATTGCTTTAATCCAATGTTTTACTTTTTTTATTAGACAAAGACAGTTATTCAATTCAAAATTACTTTATTGATCCCAGAGGGAAATTAGATTCAGTGGGGTTGTGCACTTTTTAAACAAATAAAATAAAATGTTGTCACCTATAGGCCTAAAACGTGATCCATGGAGACAAAACATAAGATTTGCAGCCCTTTTATTCCACAAAGACGCAACACTTTGAGGAAAACGTGTGCAGAGATCGTCAATGAATCCAGGCAGTCACTACGAGTTCAGACTACCCAGCGACCCTTTACCCCACAAGATGGATGCCGGCAACTGTTTGGGAGAAACTCTGTTCGAGCAGATTGTGACAGCAGACCTCTGTCTACTTTTAGGTTCGTCATGAATTCCACTGTGCATATACATATAAAATATTTGAAAGCTGAAGTGCTTTACCGGTGTTTTAATATCTCTATAACATAAAAGTAATAATTTATTGATTCTTTGCAGTCTTCATGGTCGAAATTTTGATGCTTCAGATTCCAGGCCAGGTTCTGGGACTCGTCTCTCACCTTTGAACCATGTATGTTCCTTCACACATGCATAATACTTTCCTTTTTTGTCAGGGGAAAAGATTTTGAGCTGTCGCTTTAATTTTAGGCACTGTATGTGCTTATCTTAAATGTTAAACCTGATCAAAAACTGAGACAAAACAATTCAGATGTTGGAATTAAAATAAAGAGATTTTCTTATGCAAAAACAATTCTGTTACTACTGATTTCATCCTCTGATTAATTCCTCAGCCTGTTTAAAACCAATGATTTGTTTCTGCTGCTCCAGAAACCAAAATTTCCAGACCCTCATAATGCTGAGGATCCATCCAAGGACTTTCCTAAATCCCCCTCTGGCCCGGTGAGTACAAGGAGAGGACTGGCGCACGCTCGGACATGCCTCCTCAAGCCTCTCACCACCCTGCTACCACCAGACGCATCAACAGAAGGCAAGAGGGGAAAAGAGTATTAAATGTGTTGACCAGCTTTTACTTTTTTATATTTTTAGATTGGGCAAGGTACAAAAGTAAATTCATCGCTGCTGTTTTTGATCTTTGCCTCCGTTTTTGCAAAATATATATTCTTGCAGTGCGATACAAAAAAAACGAGTCCATCTGAGTAGTACACATAGAGTATGTATGACTTGTATTCAAGCTAGATGAAGAAATAGGAATGTTCCTGCATTATAGTAACCTGTAAATTATTTATTTCTTTTGTTTTCATTGTCTTTAGTGAAAGAGAAATTAAATCTTGGCCCAGAACAACAGCATCTGTCAGCTGAACAACTTAACCATGGAGAACAATCGGCAGGTCACAGTGACCCTTTAATACATGGCCTATGCAAATCACCACGAGAAAGGTAAAACCCTTTGTTAAAAGTAAAATATGTGTCCTTTGCTTTGTCTGTCCACCTTTTTTTCCTCACAGGCTAAGATCATAATGACACCACAACAATGAGTTTAAGGTTTACAGCCATGCCAGGCTGCAGGGGCAGCTATTATGGTGTTTTTGTGTTTTTTATCATTCCTAATCCACTTCTCACTTTCTGTGTTTTCAGTATGTTCAACTGGTGGTCTTCAGTAACTTTGGCCCCTCTAAGCAGTTCAGTTAAACAGCCATGGTTTAAATCCTTGGACCCTTTACTGTTTTATTTATATCTATTGATTAGTCTATAACAAAGACAAGTATTAGTCAAAACCAGTGGTGGGCAGCACTAATCTAAAAATTAGCTCCACTAGCCCTAAAACTCTAACTCCGATAGCACTACTGCACTGAAAGTTTTAGCAAAAGCTAATACTAAAGCACTAATATAACCCAGTCAACCCATGAACATTCTTCAACAGACAAAATGAGTCACATATTGTCATGTTGCTCTCTTAAGCCTTATCTTTGACATTCCACAGCTGTATTTGGGTTCATATATTATCAATATATTGTCACCTGGTGGATCAGTGACACACATATGAACCAAATGTGTGACAGCTTTCACCCTCAGCTGTTAACATTAATGTTGATCAATAACATTTATTGACTTCAGTTAGTGCTTCTAAATTTAGCCTATAAATTTAGCAAGTGCTAATCCACTAATAAATTTTAAAATTAACAAAAGCCCTAAAGCACTAATCAAGAAATTAGTTCCCCTGTTAGTGCTTTAGGGAAACTGTGCCCACCACTGGTCAAAACTTATCTTTTAACAGTTACTAATGCACTTTCTTAAAGCCAGTATTTTGCACGTTGGGGACATTTCACTATCACAATGTAAAATACCAACAAAACTAATTTTTCATAAATAGGTTTATACATAAAAGTCTATATAAAAGCAGGTAGCTATGAATGTACCCAAAAAATCTTTTATATCTGGAGCTGCCAACAAAATTAGCAGAATTGATGAAGTTAGTTAGACAAACACCGGTGTCATTAACTAAAAAGATCAAATTATTCAACTTGAGATGTTGAAGCTCTTTTTAACCCCCTCTCCACTTTACACTACATCTTGGTTGCAGTTCACTCCCACTCCTTGGCAAGCTTCATTCTCTGTGAATCTGCCTCTATCCGTCATTACCACCGCGTGTCAGCTTTTACACTTTCACCGCACAGAAAGGCTAAAAGCCTGGCTTTTTTTGCAGACCTCATCAGCTGCATCTCAGCTTGGGGGGGCATAACTCTGAGCATGATGTCAGGGGGGCTGTCGTTACAATCCATCCACCTATCGATTGAGTGGGGCGGCAGAGGGGTCGAACCATAAAACACTTTTACAGGAAATCTGGGCCGTTGCCCGTAATGCAACCACCTCTCTCAGCCAACTTTACGCGCCGCGTTGTGTAACCTGTTGCTTGAAAAGGGCAGGTCTTATGCGATTAGAGTGTGGTCTCTTTATGAGCAAATAAAACAGATTTACATACTTGGAGATGCAGTGTCGGGTCAGCGCACTTATTTATATAGCAGTTACCTGCATAAAAGGAGCGCTGCAGTGAGTCAAACAGGGAGAAAGTTACTGCGTGTTGTCAGAAGTAAGCTAACTTCAAATGGAAATAGAAATGGCATGACAGATTTAATATGATGGATTGGATGAGATATAAAGATAGGGGAGATTAGACATCCATTGGGTTCTTTTTCTCCAATAAGCCAGAGCTCTATAGCTCCAAATGGCTCTCTATTAGATTTGTGTGCCCATCTGGGCAAGGCTGGCAGCATTGCATATTGTGACTACGCTGCACTGGCCAGGCCTAAGGCAGGGATGAGGTCATGTCTCAGAGAATGCAGAATCACACAAAGAAGCCTTATTATCAGGCTCTTAATCCTATCATACAAAGCCAAAGCAGCCTGACATTCACTACAGCATGCCTTGGCCAGCAGTCCTTGCTGCGTGTCTTCCTTTTACCAGACACTAAGCCTGTAAAGGAGGTCTGGTTTAGAAAAAGACACGTACTGTATGTCAGGGTTTGTTGTTGTTGTTGTTTTTTGTGTGTGTTAGAAACTTTAGTGATGCTACAATATATTAAACAGGGCAGCGTTGTCATTGATGTTTCAGTTATAATAAAAAGCTGCAGCATAATTATTTATGATTTTTCTAATTATTCTTTAGGGTAGTCATGTTGTAATTAGAGAAATGCTGAGTGCTTAAAGAAGCAGAACAATAGTTAGAAGTTAAAAGAAGCTATCTCTAGCTAAGAGCAAACAATAGCAGAACTGCTGAAGCAGATTTTATTTGATTTTTTATGTGGAAACTGTTTTTAATAAAGTTAAATAATTAAAAAAGTATAAAGAAACAAAAGTCTTTGCACTCATCTCTTAAATGAGCCGAATGGTTAAACAAGCACAAAGATGTAGTCGAATCACATTGTTAGTCTTACCACTCACCACCAGACAAATATTACAAAAGCTCCAGGACTTTTGAGGTGCTGTTTCCCATAACGTTTTAACACCACAGTGCAACAACATGCGTCGATGACATCAGAGGGAAACCACAACATATAGCAAGGCATCTTACTTGGTCAAGCTTTAAGAAGTACATTGCCGTTATTGCACAGAGAGCTCACGGTGACAAAGCATGAGCAGCTTTAACCAGGCTGACCACAAAGCCAAGTTGTTAGTTCCTGTCTGTTGGGGACTGCAGCAGCACACACAACTGCACAGTCACACAATTACACAGGGAGACAGTCATGCACAAAGGGAAGACATACACCCTGCATGTATCTGCTTGCATGCAATTGTGCTGCTCACACTCCCACACACAGGACAGAATCAACAGCACCTGCTCACTCCTCTCAACCTCTGCTGCAACAGCGACACCTAGTGGCTGTTAAAAAATGCATCAAGTCTTTCTAACAAAATAGTAATTCTTTAGTTTACATTTTCAGCTATTATTTTAGTGTTCAACTGATCCGAGAGCTTCCAGAGTAAACAGTAGTCACAGCATTGAATGGAGCTTCTTTGTTATTTTTGTGTTTCCTTGTTGCAGCAGTAAAAGTGTGCAGCCGGGTGTTGACTCAGGAGTTAGACCCACAGCTAGCAGAGCAGAACAGCAAACAGGTTTGTCGAGGTCTACTCAGTCCATCTCACTGTTATGTTTTTTTAAGCTATAAATATGCATCACTACATAAAACACAAATAGTGCAATTATCAGAGCATGTAGATGTGAATTTGTAATTACAGCTTTACCCCATATCACGCAGTTTTTACACTCTGTGTTGTTGCCTAAATGCAGATTATTTTTTTCTGAGTCAGGGAGAATGCCGGAGTCATTCAGCCAAACTTTTGAGTGTCAAACTTTGATTGGGGTGTTGTTGCTAAGGGCCCGATTTCCACCACGACAAACAGCCAGCCAATAGCAGAGAGAACTGTTGGCTTGTGCAGCCGCAGTTTCCTGTGTCTCACCAAGCAAAGGGGGGTTATGCAAATATTCCGAAAAAAAAAAAGAAGCTACATAAACACGATGTGCTAGAGATTTTAGACATTTGCAAGCACGCATACACACGTGCAGACTATTTCACACCACCACAGAAAGAAATAAGAGGAAGTTTAGCTGTAGATGGTGACCTTTTACTGTGGCATCAAACTTCCTGCTGTTTTATTTTAAGACGGTGAACTTGTGAACCAGGCATGTTGTCGCTGTGTTTGCAAAAAGGGTAAATGGCAAACTAATTTTTTTTTCTGCACATTTCAGAGCTCGAGTATGAAGCCAACTCCACAAGCACAAAGGAGGATGCAGAGTCACTGGTGTGGAATAATATGATAGTCCCTTTTCTAGAAGAGCTGGAGTGTGTGGCTGCAGGTAGCCTGTTGTGTGCATTACAGGAAAGAAACCCACAAAATAAATTGCAAACACACAACATGCATTAGATCTAAGAAGACTCTTTCATTTTATTACAATATTACGTTCCTTCTGGGCTTTTGAATGTTCTAAGATGTTATCTAAAATGTCTTTTAGCTGAGAAGATTCTGGTCTATTCACTAGAGCTTACCTTCTCTTGTCAGCTTTTCTTCTTCGTGTTTTCTGATTATATTTTATTTTCAACCAGCAGGCTGAGAAATTGATTTCTCAATGTTGGCAGATAGTCATGCACAAAGCCTCACCAAATGAAAAAAAGCACCATCATTTCAGAGCAAGACAAACAAAACTGTGTTAGGTTTGGCATCTGTACAGAATATGTCTCCGCCTGAAACTGCAGTCTGGCAGCCATGAAATTAAATCTGTGGCTTTAAATATTTTAGCGCTCTACAAATTTAATGGAAATTTCATTTGAAAGATAAATATTAAATATTTAGTGTACTAAGGGCCTTCTGGCTCATGCATAAAACACATTGGAGATTGGGTGAAAAAAGTGCAGAGTGTGAGACTGTGTTCAACCTTTTGTGGAAATGGCCTATTATTTATGCAGGGAAAACATTTATTTTGTCTCAAAAACAAGGAAAACGCTCCACCCTTATTCTTCCTCTGCGTCAGCTGCCTGCTGCCTTATTGTTTTCTGTATTTGACCACTGATACTGAAAGCTGTTTCTCAAAGTAGGAACTTTCTGCTGACCAGCGTAATATGAATATCACAGATTTGACTCCATGTTCTCATACAGATTTATTGTAGACATACACAAATACACTTTTTGTTAGTTTTTTTCTTCTTGAACTCGACATAGTTTCTTTGCAAATTGTGTTTACCCTCTGTGCCAGGCAACTCTGAGGGCTTGGTGGACCGCCTGTGTGATTTGTGTGATGGCCTGCACGGCGCCTTGGCGGACGCCGACCTGCTCGGTCGACGCTGCAAGAGGAGGTCGAGAATACTGCAACAGCTATTCCGCCTTATTGACCTCAACTCCTCCAAGCTCAGCCTGCACATCGCTAAGCTCTGCCTCGCTGTGAGTCATCTGTGGGTCTGCAGGTGTGTGTGTGTGTGTGTGTGTAAGAGAGGGGCAGGTGGATGTGTGTCTGCTTCAACACATCTGTCACAAGCATAAACGTAGCATAAATATATATGTTTCCTTTCTTTTCTCTCTAGTTGTGTGTGAGTGGAAACAACCTGCTCAACATCTGTAAGCTCATTTATCAGATCAGCCGCAGTGAATCCAATGACATCCTCTTCCAGAAAGACTCCATCATTGGTCAGGACACCACATGTGTCATCGCCTATTCTTATTTATTGATTAGTTATCACTAGCGAGCCTACCTATAAAGTATGTTTCCATTTAGCCTCTCGCTTCGTCTTGTTTTTCAGACTCGTTGCTGGATGTGCTTCACAGTGAAGATGTGAATGTGTCTGGCGAGGCCCTGCTGTACTGCGTTGGCGCTTTGAAGTTTCTCTCTGGAAACAGGGCAATCCTCGGACTCTTGCTGGATAAGAACTGCATGGGTGTTGCTCAGAAACTCCTCCAGGCTCTTTGCGCAGTAGATGAGGCCAACATTAAAACAGCAGGGCACATCCTCACGCAGGTTTGTCTCTAGTTCAGTATTCCAGAGCTAACAGCCATTATGACCTATTTATTGTTGAAGCTTTTTAAAGGGTTTGTAATATTTTTCTTTCATAAAAACATGTCAATAAAAGGGAACCAGATGTACGTTTGATGTATTTTTTGGCTGATGCAGATTTTCCAGCTATTAGGTAAAAATGTTTTTGTTTACGTCTGGAATGTTGCCGCTCCATGAGCCTAATGTTCTCTGCCGGCCAGCAGACCACTTGAGTCCAGAACACATTCTGCCCGACATGATTGCTGCAAACCACAAGAACCGGCCCAAACAAACATCTTGAACCAGTCTTTCATTTGATCTGTAAGGCAACTCATTACCCATTTAGAAGAGAAAAATAAGCACAGGAGGACTTTTCCACTGCTTTTCAGTGCTGCCATGTGTTGGAAAGCATAGTTTCCTTCCTTTGATAGAATGATGTATTTAATCACTGAACAGTTTCCCATTGCTCCTCCGCATAGGTCAGCAGCCAGCCTTATCAAAAAAACAGAGAAAATTTGCAAAAAAAAAAACTCTTCCATTTTTCTTGTCTTTAACCCCTGCAGCTGACAGCCACCCTGAGGAACCTCGCCGATCACCCCGATTCCCGTGCGCTCTTTGTTTCCTCCTTCGTCCTTCCGGCTCTCTGCCAGGTGCTACATCAACACTGTGAAGACAAAGACATCTGCATGAACATTTCCAGAATTTTCAGGTACCACATGTTCATTTTTATGTTTTCACAATTTGAATGTTAACAGGCTGTCGCTCGGTTTTCATCCAATCGTTATTTACTTTTCTAAATCAGTGTGAAATTTCTTTCTTTTTTTCATTCTCTTATGAAACTGTGATTTGAGTCCTGAATCTCTCAAAACAAGAGCTGCTACAGTTCTGAGACGAGGTGGTTTTATGTCTGTTTTTCTATCTAGACCACAGCAAACGCAGTCACTGTGTCGCAGACATTTTCAGTTTTGCCTCGCCTACACTCATTAATGTTTCAGCTCTGCTGTCTGAATATACAAAGATACTAAAGCAGAAAAATGTGGAGGCCTAAAATACAACACTCTTCAGGGGCTCCTTTGAAGTTAAGTAGTAAAATCATTGCTTTAGAAGGAGATGCACCAACATCTTTAAAAACAATTGCTCATGCTGTGAAGAAAAAAAGACTTGATATATTTACCAGCTGTGATTTTAAAGAGATAAATGAGGCAAACATTTGCCCACAAAAGATTTTAGACACTGTTTTGTTTTCAGTGTTGTTCAATAAAACATTGAGCCAAATCTTTAAAAAGCATATCGACTATGTTTAAACTCTGATCTATTATCTATTTATTCTAAATCTATTTGTTTTTCATTTTTAGCAAAACATGAACTAAAAGCATCAAAAAGTTAGCTTGTAGCTTAAAGTAAAATCCTAAAAAGCTAGATGAAAGGTAAAAGTAAAAAGCTAGCTAGACGCTAAAAGTAGCAATCTCTCTTGCTAATTTTTAATTTTCAGGGTTTAGTTCTCCTTTTCTGTTTTGTTTCTGGCTACTGGCTAGCTAGCATTTTGCTGCTTTCAGCCCTTAGCTAGTGTTTTGCTTTATTGAAAAAAGTATATTTTTTGCAAAATAATTTGAAAAACATTACAGATTTTAACCAGTTTTCTTTGTGTTCACAGTTTTAATTACTATAATTAGTGACCATAGCAGTGAGTTGAAGGATCTGTCATGTTTTTTGTCCCTTTTTTTTTTTTGGTCTTTCAGCAAACTCTCCTCTTACTCGGAGTGCTGTCTCGCTTTGGCTCAAATCTCCAGCTGCTATCCACTCCTTTTAGATTTGCTGAACAAACATCATCAAAAACAGGTGAGTCCACAACCTTCCTGTTTTTTTTTTCTTTTTCTTTTTTAATTGTGTTCTTTAGGTATATGAAATAGAAAAGTGGTGCTTTCCCCAGCATGTCGTGTTTGCTTTTCATTTTCTGCCCTTGTATAATTACTTTGACAAATAATTATCCAAGAAGAAATGTGTAAGAGGAGGGAGCAGGAAGGAGAACATGAGAAAAATTAGAAGAGAAGCGGTTCGGCTGAGTAAATAGAAAGAGGAGGGAGCGAGGAAATTGTCAAATTAATAAAGTGTGATGTGCTTAATCTCATACGGACCAAACAAACTGCACTCTTTCTGAGTTTTTTGTTTGGCAGGTTATTTGCAGTGTTTGATTTTTAAATCTTTTGCAGTCTAAAGGAGCAAGTGTGATTGCCATCACCAGTCATTAAAAAGTTGTCTGTACGGTTCCTTCACAGGATCTTGTTGTGCGTCTCCTCTTCACACTCGGCAACCTCACGGCCAAAAGCGACGCGGCTCGGCTGCAGCTCGTTCAGTGCGACGGCTGCATGGCTACACTCCTCCAGCTTTACAGCAGCTACCAGAGGAGAGACGAGTCACCGCACGCACCCCCGCAGAAAGAGGCCCTTTCCTGCAGAAAGCCCGCCACGCCTCCGGTCGGTGCGCGGGAGGCAGACGACGTGCTCCTGAAGCTGGTCAGCGTGCTGGCCAACGTGTGCATCCACCCAACTGTGGGCCCATTGTTGGTCACAAACACAACCTGTGTCCAGCTTTTGATGGAGACCCTGGGTGAGCTCCAAAAGAACTCTTATTTAAAAAAAAAACATTACAGAGATGACAGTCAGATAGATTTAGAGTGGTGGCTTTTCTTCATTTTATAGCTATGTTTTACAGTGTACGAGAATCTGGATTTCTGCTAAGTTTAAAAATAGCTTCCAGGAGCCGGTTTTTTACGTATATATGCCAGGCACCCAGCCACTTCCCTCGTACCGGGAAACCCATTCCTCCTTTGTCTGTTCACACCATCAGTTGGTCTCCTCTCGGCACGATCTGCTCGACACATCACACATCCTCTTTTGGTTTACCTGTTTTTTGTACATCTGACAGAGCGATGCACTTTGTTGCAGGAGCAGGATGTACTGTATCATTTCACAGACGGGTTGGTTTTTATGCATGAATCTCTCCCGCGTGGTTAGGAGGTTTTAGGACAGGTTGAACTGATACGTAGGTGGATGTGAAACTCCTCTCTGCTGCTTGCCTCCTACACTTAACTCGGTGGCAGTTGGAAGAAAGAAAGAAATAAGTTAAAAAAGGATTGGCGCAGTGGTTAGAGCTGGTTGTTTGTCTCTGAGTCCCTGTGATGGACTTGCAACCTGTCTAGAGTGTACCCCACTCCTCTTGCACAGCGACTGCTGGAGGTAGGTACCAGCTCCCTGCAACCCCAAAAGCAAACAAAAAAGATGGATGGATTGGAGCATTAAAGGCAACGTGTCACTGAGGGCAGAAACATAAAATAAATGACTGAAAGGGAATACAGAGCTGGTGCAACCACCAGAGACAGAAATCAAAACTTTCGGTAAGAGATGAAAGAGCTAGCTTGGCTGATTGATGTCCTGTTTTGATTAAGATCACGCTACGCTGAGCTGCTTTCTATTACAGAGTTTGGGAGGCGGGGGGTGCAAAACAAAGCAGCATTTCCAGTCAGAACTAGAAACAAAATCTGTATGACACAGACACCAGCTGACAGCTCAACCACAATATCTGCAATTTATGACCAAGAACTCAACATTTGCCAATTATATCAAGGACAGACTTCATTTCAGTGCTGCTTGCAGTTTCAATACTTGTTCGACTGGATCATTTTCATCATCGTAATACCAAATTAACAGTTTCATGCCATAATTAATGCAAAAGACAGCTGTAGTCATCAAATCAATACACTAAATATGAATACTTTATTAGAGCTTTTCATCAAATAAAAGTCTTAAATCAGCGATACAATAAGGAGTTCAGACCAAAGCATTGCAGTTTCACTTTCTATAGACCCCTACTGAAAGATTTAAATGTGAAAAAGAAGGATTTAAAAGCATTTGCCCGTTGATCAGTCTTCTTATTTTTTGTTGTTTGTTTGTTTGTTTGTGTCGGCACGCGGGCTGCGCAGAGCTGAGGTCAGTGCAGGAGAGCGAGGAGCTGATGGTGAACGTGGCCGCCGCCATCAACAACCTCTCGTTTTACCAAGAAGACAGCTCCGAGATCCGACACAATCGGCTCGCCATCGCAAAGTGTGAGACCAGGAGCTCAAAATAAATAAATTAATTTAAAAAAACAGGACAGAATGTTCTGCTTACTTTTTCCCCTTCATCGCGTCTTTTTTTCATGTTTTACAGTGATGTTGAAGATGATATCTACCTCAAGTATGCAGGCCGTGCTGGAGGCCGCTCGTGTCTATGGAAACTTGTCACAGCACAGGGACGTGCGAGACTTTATTATGCAAAATAAAGGTATATGTCCACCATTACTACACACTGGAAACATGTTCTCTTTGTTTTCTTTTATGTCCAGTCTTTTTTTTAAACCATTTGCAAACTGTGTAAGTTAGTTGCACCCTAAACTTTAAAGGCAACACTTGGACTTTTGTTATAGATGTGGTTTATTTTTTATTATTATTATGATAAAATTCCCTCTCTAATGAAGGGGCTTTCACAGTGTTGCCCAAAACATAAACCACCATGGATGCTGCTTCTCGTCTGTGTGCTCATAATAAGCTGCCTGGCTCTTTCCTCTTCGGGAACATCAATAATTTCAGATGAAATCTCGATATGAATTTAACAAACGGCCAAACAGTTTTTGTTTCAGTTCATATCAAAAGGAGACCTATTCAGCGTTTCCAATGTGGGATTTTTACATTTTGCACACTTTGCACATGTCACATCCTTCATATTTAACACCAAAAGAGTGCATCTTCAGTAATAAATATCTTGCTTTTAATTACACATATAAACAGTATATTTCCACACATTAACTTGAACTATTCACACACACATTAAATGTGCACTGCTGCGGTAGTGTCAGCAAAAATTTGCGTCCCCTTCTATCATTTAAGTTGCCCATCCGTGGCTTAGATCATGTGAAAACATCTGTGTTCAGTTTAATGTTTAGACTCTTGTAAAATCCACATCCCAGTTATCTACATTTTAACATGCAGAAATACAAACAGGAAGTACACTGATAACTCTGCTCATTGCAGCAAACAGCTTTGCAGAAAACTGAGTGTTTAAGCAAGTTCAAGACTTGTGAACACACTCCCGTGTACCAGTGTGTGACGTTGAAGCCTGGTTTATCTGCAAGGCCAGCTCCACAGAGCGTCAACATGCCCACTCGCTCTGCTGATAACGGCTAAATTATCTCCCTCTCCCCCACGCCGTCATCTTTCTCTCCTCCTCAGTGCACAAGTTTGCGGTCGCCCTGCTTGACTCAAAGAGAGCCGAGACGTGTCTTTCAGCCTGCGGGATCCTGACCAACCTGGCTCAAGATCCTCCCAACCGACTCCGCCTCGCACTGGAGGGGGCCTCAGCCAAGTAAGAACAAAAGCATTTAGAGATTATAATCGTGCATCAGTATCTCCTGCAGATTGTTTTTTGTTGTTGTTGTTCTTTTTGATACATCTGAAAAATAAATCTGGGATTCCAGGAAGTGTCAAATCTAACAAGAAAGGAGCATCTGTGCCGACATCAAAATAAGCACCACAATGTGAGGAGAATTAAAAAAGCATGTCTTCATAACGATTCTCTTAACTGGCAGCTTGGAACAATAAAGAATCCACTTATTACTAACATGTTTTTACAGTTCAGAACCATAATTCCTCCAACTGTTTTCTGCCACTAACCAAGTCCAGCTGATTGCTAAAAGACTTTAAGAAGAAAGATTAATGACAAAACAGAGGAAAGAGGATGTTCAAATACTAGTTTCACGCTCAGTGAAATGGGATTTATTTCAGACGGAAACAAGAGCAAAGACGAAGCTGAAGAACACAAGTTTAGTTAAAGGGGCGATGTTATGTGCTTTCCAAGCCTATATTCCAAATTTATACTAAAATAAAGTAACTATGTCAAATTT
>JARVGW010000086.1:13378915-13414844 GCA_031762495.1 Anablepsoides rubrolineatus | reverse complement strand
GCTGTTTCAGTTTATATACATATATCAAGGCTGCACAAAACTTTTCCCCAAAATGAAAATCTATCTGAGGGCTGCAGTTAAATGTAATAATATAATTCATGAAATACAAATACTTCTTAAGTACAGTACTTTAATGATTATGTCCTGCTGGAGTGTGACATGATTTGTTTGTGTACAAACTAATACTGTAGCAGAGTTTTATATATTTATACTTCTCATTCAACCACAATAAATTCACTCTATCTAGGAGGCACAATTTATATGGATATTATTTATTTATTACAATAACAAGCTGGAATGAAAACAAGCAAAAATGTAATAAAAGTAACAACTTTCTACTTCTTGACTTTTTTAAAAAATGTAATAAGTAGAAGTAAAACGTAGGCTGAAAAAATAATTACTCAATTAAGTACAGATACCCAAAAACTCTACTTAAGTACAGTAACAAAGTATTTGTACTTAGTTACTTTACAACTAAACTTATCTGAGATATATTTAACCAAGTTTATCTTACTCTATACACAACTCTGTGTAATACTGCAGCTTTTTTTTTTTTGCTCACCTGGTTGCCGAGCAAATCGTCATGGTGGTTGGCATGACCGTTGCCGTTGGCGATGTCGCACACGCAGTACTGGCTGAGGGAGGGGGGTCTGAAGGTGTGCCCGCCGTCGCAGTTGATCTCAGGCATGATGCCGCAGCCGAAGGTGAAGGAGGCGAGGGAGTGGTAGTGCGTGAGCAGGACCACGGCGTGGATCAGCTCCGCCAGGGACCAGCTGTGCTCCTCGGCCTTCAGGAAGCACTGCAGAGAGGGACGACACGAAAACGCCGCTGAGTCTCCACCTCAGAGAGGAGGAAGCCCCGCCCCCCCACCACCACAACTCAAAGTCTGCCTCGGGGGTCTCGCTTACCTCGATGTGCTCCTTGGTAATGAGCCAGGGACGGTGGGCCAGGATCTTGTTGAGCTCCCCGAGCTGCTGCAGCTTCTGCGGCGCTTCTTTCAGACCGTTCAGCCACTTCTGATCTCCTCCGACCTGCAGGAAGTCGTTCACGTGCAAGTTGACCAAGTAGGAACACTGGTGCCTCGCAGCAGCCTGCAAAGATCAGAGGAAAACAACAACAATGAGCTTAGATCCTGAACAAATAAAACGCTCATCTGGACGAATGCGGTCGTACCATGATGCCGATGTAGTGTCTGTAGTGCAAAGGCAGGGGTCCGTCCATCTGCAGCAGGTAGTGCTGTGTCCGCAGGAAGCTGTCCAGGTACTGAGGGTGGAAACCCATCAAGAGGGAAATGTTGTCCAGACGACCGAGGGCTGCAAAAGCATCCTCAAATATCGACTGCGTCCTGGTGTCCACTTTACTGACTTGAAGAATCTGACATTAAAAACAAAATTAATGAGTTTTTTTTCCTTGTTTGTTGCAAACGTTTAATATTCAGACCAGAGGTGTCTCGTACCTCTTTCTCAGGGATAAATCTGCTTGGTCCGTTACCTAGGGGTCTTGGGATTCTGATTCCCAAGTCCTGCAGAAAAAAAGAAAAGAAAAAAAAAACATCATTAAACTATAACTTTTTTTTTTGCATGCCTCTCTATTTTTCTTTTTGCTGCAACACAAACAAAAAGAAAAGAGGGGGGGGGGGAAGGAAAATCTTCCATGATAAATTTATTTTTCTGTTTTGCAAATCCTGCACAAAAAAAACCCAACAAAAAGCAGTCCCCACTTTATGCAGAAACCTTTTCACACTGCCTCTTATGTCCAGTAACTTTCCGCTGCTTGTCGAGACATGTCTCCACTGACTGGCCCCTCAGCAGCTCACACACAGATGAATTAAAGTTCGCTAAAACTGCATTATTCAGAGGTGACACCGGCTCTAAGACACACTTTTACACCAGTCATCCACACTAGCGCGTTTTAACAACAGATTTTAACCTTTGCATTAGTAGGATTTTCACATAAACGCGTAAACAAGTCCGGGACAAAAGACTGCACTGCAGGCAGATCGCTGGGAAAAAAAAGTGTTCAAAATAAGACAAAAATCCGCTTGTTGTTGTTGTTGGGTTGTTGTTTTTCTGACACAGTAAAGTAAAGCTTCACAGACTAGCCGCGGTGTTATTTGTGTTTCTTTTTTCTCCTCTTACCTTTTTGTTAAGCCGTTCACAATGGGTGCATATCTTTAACAAGTCTGCCACTGCGATTGAATTATTCTCCACGGTTTCTGGCGGTGCGACGGCGTGCCTCATCTCGCGTCTTCGCCGCACCTCGTCGCTTGTTTTCGGGGGCAGCGGCAAAAATAAAAAATGTATAAGTGGATATTATGTGGTTTGAATGGCTCTTTCCTCCTCCCTTTGTTCCTTGAGGCACTGTGAGGGAAATGGGGGGTGGGGGGGAGGAAAGTGCCCAGTAGTCAGCTGTTGCAGCCTCACAGCAGAATACCGAGCTCTCCGGCTCATACATTCGGTAAATAAAGTCGAGGCTCGCGCGAGTGACGCGCGCCACAGCCAATCGCAGAGCGGAAAACAGCCTCGTGGCAGCCAATGGGCGGCGCTAGACTGACCGGGGGGCGGGGCTAAGCGAGTTGCTTTAAACGTGAGCTGAGGGGGAACAGCCCCCCCCCCCCCGTCTTTTTTTTTATTAAAGAAAACACCACTTCTCTGCTTTTGTTCTCTGTCAACATTGATCCTGATTGAATTTTACTGTGAAGCATTGCGTTCTGTATGCTAACTAAAGCCTGCAATCAATTCTGATTGATTCTGTCCCCTCAAAGAGTCCAGTCAATACTAGGATCAAAACAAGATAAGACCACTCCAGTAGTTAAAATAGCGAGTAGGATGTTTGTGTGTTGTCTGAGTGTTCATCTGTGCACAAAAACAACAACCAGCTTCAAGCAGGAGCAGGTCCCCCTAAAGGTGTTCTGCAGTACTGAAGATGCAGAGGGGGAGGGCCATGGAGAAGTGTGTGAGTGTGTGTGTGTGTGTGTGGGGGGGGGGGGGTAGATGAGCCCCCCAGCTCTCCTGGGTGAGCAGCATTTAAAGCTCAGCATCAACGCAGCGAGCTGGAGAGCTGCTGCAACAACAGTCCTTCAGTTGGTGGTTTTCCACCGCAGCCCATCACACCACAGATAATGCCATTTCTCCACCAATCAGGCCTCACCGAAGGAGTCCTTTAAAAGTCAAGAGGAAGCAGAGATAAGACTAGGCAGCTCATATGGCTTTGTTTATGCCAGCCTGACAATGACACGTCCAAACAGCGTTTAACTGGTTTAAACCACCACTGTGGTTACAAAGTCCATTATCCCTCAGCTGTACAGCAAATGGATTGTACAGAATTTTAGAAATAACTTTTATATCCTCGTTTTTGCAACTGAGATTGCGCGCACGTGTTTGAAAATTCTTGGTAAACCACAGATAAATGATTTCATTTCCCATAAGCGGCGCATACATGTTGTTTATGATGACATGCCGACAGCCACTTATGAAATGCGTGCACATTTTGGTGGCTGTTTGAGCAGACAAACCAGAAAAAAACACCAGAGTTTCCCAAACAAACTGGAGAATAATTTTATTTTCTCATTTACAATGATCTGTGTGACAGTTTAAAAAAATAATAAAAAAGTTACATATTTGTAGCCTTTAGTCCATCACTGTGACGCAGCACTAAGAGTAAACGGTTTAACTTGGTCTCTGAGATAAAACAAAAGTTATATTTAGAAGTAATCTAAAGAGGAAGAAGAGGCAGGTCTGCCCCTGCGAGCCTGTTTGTCCCCCGTCTGCTCGTCCCCCAGCACAGCACTGATAACTGGATAGCACCATATTCAGCAGGTTCATTGTTGTGCATCAAGCCCCCCTCTCCATCCCACAGGCCCTCTCCTGATGCCACAGTGTGGGGTGCAGGCCAGCGGTAAACATGTTCCCAGGGCTGGAGTCAGCACTCCCAGACCTGCTGGGAGCCCCATGGCTCAGCAAAGCTGCAGAAGAGGCTGGTCAGCGTTCGGCTGACGACACGCCAAACCCTTTCACATAAAAGTGCTTAGGCTTCGGGGGGTGGTAGTGGGGGGAGCCTCGCAGACACCACCGAACCCTATTATTGTCAGGAGGGCACACACTGACTAGGCAGTTAGTGTGTTTGTGGAGTGTATGGGTCTCAGTGTTTTTGTAAACACTGCACATCCTAATTTATTACCTCCCGCTGCCAAGAGAGGGGAAAAGGCAGGAGGTGTTTTTGCCTGTCTGTATTTGTTTGTCTGTTGTGTTAGTTTAATATCTCATTAATGAAAGGAGGGAGTTTATCAAAATTCTTAAAAAGCAATTATTGGATTATTGGATTCTTAGCAAACATAAATGGCTGCAGCTCAGTCAACCTTGCAGTTATTGTGCTAAAATTTAGTTTGGTAGTAGCTCGGAGTGCTCCCTAACATGTATTCTGAGAGCTGCATGAGATCATTGTTTAAAGGGATCCACGATTAGTTGTAACATTAGAATTTACTTGATAAACATTTATTTTAACTGTAAAACAAAGACTGTAAAAATACTGTAGGCTGTTCAGTTTTTATAATTTCTGAACTAAATTTTTAAAAATATATTACACGGACTGAGCCATTTTATTTACACGCAAAGCATTCTGGGTAAATGATGACGTTGACGAGGTCATCTATGTGAGGCTGCAAGCTATATCCAACAGGCTAAACTGAGGTTCTTCTTCCATGAAGCAGCTCTGTTGTCCTCCATCCATATTTAATGTAGACTGAATCGTTTCTACCTTCTCTCTGTCAATGCTCTCTGGTTTCATTTGAAAGAACCGATCTTCAGATATTGTCCAAGATTAATCTTCAGGGTGGATAAAGCTCCCAGCGGCGCACCGAGGACCTGACGACGTCATCATTTACCCAGTTTGCTTTGTGTGTAAATAAAATGGCTCCATCCGTGTTAAAATATATATTTAAACAGCCTACAATATTTTTACAGTATTTATTTTACAGTTAAAATATTTGTTTATCAAATAAAGTCTAATGTTACATCTAATCGTGGATCCCTTTAAAGAAGACATAATTTAAACAGCTCATGAACCACTGGACAGATGTTAAAAATCTCTGAGAGTAATCATCAGGTGAAGAGCTAACTGATTAACTTTTGACGTCAACTCAATTCAAGATGGCTGCCACAGCCAGCTGACCTTAGAGAACACAAAAATAGCTATAATTCAGCTCATGATATGGATATTGAGCTCCTTTTTTGATGTAGCTGTGAGTCGTCAAAATAAACTGATTGCTAATAAGTGTGCAAGATATCACACGTGATGTCATTTTTCATCACAAGACGATCTTAGTTTCAAACTGGTATGAAATGCTGAGGGGAGATTTGCAGTTGGATGTCAAGTTTGTCCTTTCATTAACCAAGCTAATAGGCTGATGGCATCAATGTGCCCAAAGACATAATTTCCCACTCCAGTACTTTGCTGTGTGGCGTGTGTTGTGTGTAAACACAAGACTGGTTTATCTTCAACATGCAATGCTTTTTTTAACACTTGAATGATTCATGTAAAAGTTAAATAGCAGCTTAACAGAAAACAACTTTCTTTTTAAAATTAGGTACAAGGACAGAGGATGAGTGGAAAAAGCATCCAAGTTGGAAAAACTTTCAGCAAGCCTGAAAAACTGTAGCTCCATATAAAAATACAAAAAGAACTGACAGGTGGGTTGAGATTTAAAAAAAAAAATTTTTTTGCAGGCTCGTAACAATTAAAAAGCTGCAGAAACTTCTTCTAAGTACCATTTGAAGGGCGTTTCATCCCGCTAACCATTCAGCTCCTGACTTTGTGTTTCCTTCAAATTATTCTCTGACAAAATCAAAAAAAAAAAACATGACCTCACTGTTCACCCCAGACCTGGATGTTTTATCTGGCTGTTACTAGACTGAATGTACTGTACTTGTGTGTCTTTTGAAGCTTGTTCTGAACGCGATGCGACATATAAAAAAACCACAATGTGGGCGTCTCAGGGGGGAATATCAAGAACTACATCGTTAAGCATCTCAGCTTTTTGGTTTGATGTCACCTACGGTTTGAATTTTGAGTGAATTCCGCCTACAAGACGAGGTGAAATCAAATTAGAAACTCGAATCACTTGAGATGGAGACAGCTTAAGAACACCAAACGTAAATGCCACCCTACAGATATGTACGTCCGTGTGTGTTTGTGTGTGTTCTCTGTGTTTTATGGTCGTTTAAACTGAGTTAAGAACAACTTTGGACAGATGAGTTCCAGTAAACGGGAAGACTCCCTGAAATGTCAGATCTGATAGAGGAAGGGCACGGACAATGGAAACATTTCTACTGATTTCTTTTTAGTTAATAAAATATTCTCATGAAAAAGAGGGAAGGAGGAGCTGGAAAAATATTCTGATATACCCCTTAACCCTCAATGTACTGACCACAGTAAATTCCCAGTTTGTGGTTACTTCCTGCCTCTTTATAGCCTGACCCTCGCTACCAGGGGCTTTGTATTTGCACAACTGGCTGTTCAAACAATTTGATAGGTCGTCTTCTTTCGATTGACACCTTTTTTGACCAACTGGGTTCATCTATAAACTCTCCAGAGCCCAAAATGTGTGGCGAGCTCCTCATGTCCCACCTGAACGTGATACGCGTATTGATTGACTAGAATCGGTCAATCAGCTCTGAGCTTCATTCTGACACCACCGCTGTGTAGCCAATCAAGTTACTTTTTTTTCGAAATGCAAAGAAATTATGGTTATGGTGTATTTTAACTTCAATAACTAAAGTTACAGTTACAAAAACGATGACTGCTGAAGTTAAAAAGTCAGACTGATAGTTTTACATAGAGATAGGCTTGTGAATTTACTCTAAAAAGCTTCAAGAGCAGCACTTCATTTAATCTGGGTTAGGGTTACACCTATTTTCCTTTTTCTTTTTTCCTTTCTTTCTTTTATTTGTTTGTATAATTTCTTAAATCACATAAAGCATTTTGTATCACCCTGCTGCTATTATAAATCAACTTTACCTTATCGTATCCGCAGGTTAATAGGTTAAAAAAATCTTTTTCATACTGCAACACACACTGTTAGACTTTGAAAATAGATACTATAGGTTAAAGGAATTAAGCGAAAGCTTTTATAGTATTTTCTAAAACTTTACATGCAGAATAGTTTAAGCAGAAAGTAAAACTAGTTTTGTACTCAAAACGTAATTACTCAACATGCTTTAAAAAGTATTCGTTATTTTCATCAACTGCAGCTACTCACAGGTGTTGGAAAAAAAACCTCTGTAGCTGTAAAAAAAAGTGTTGCAGAACTAAAACTAACTTCCTGTATTTACAGTGAAGCCCAATCAGATCAAAACAGTTTCCTCTGTAAGTCAGACGTACAGTTAAGGAAATTATTATTTGATCCCCCTGCTGCTTTTGTAAGTTTATAAAGAAAATAAGGAGTTTAAGCTAGTTTCAACTTATTAGAGAAAGATGATAACCAAGATTAAAACACATAAAGTTAAAAACTGATTTGTCAACAATTTAGTGAAACAACAACTTGATTCTCGACAACTGTTTGTGCCCATAGGGAGCACAGACTACAATCAATCAATCAGTTAATGAATTTCAGATCCTCCGGATGTCAGCTCATCCTCTCTACAGGATAGATTTCTTCCACTCCAACCTCTCCACCACAGTCAAGACAAAAAGGGGTTTAAAAGGCCCTCAAGGCTGGAATGGACTCCAAGACCATTGGCGAAAAACTAGTCAAGAAGTTGGCAAGCTCTTGAGGTGTGGGTGAACCCACGGGTCAAACCTTGGAGCGCCCACAGGGTCTGAGAGCACAAGCCGTCTCATACCTCGAAGCTGCTGCAAGGTTTAAACCCTTTATGTGCTGAGTGTTACTAGAGGGTTTATTTGGAGTAAATGCAGTTTTGGTCTCAACAACGTCCTTGCAGCGGTTGGATTTGTTCCAAGATGGCAGCCCCCATCGGAGTGGCTGTTAGCTCATCAATTTGTTCAAACTGAAACAATTTCTCTCCAAACTGAGCTATTTAAAATAATAGTTGGCACAAAGATCTGCACTTAAAATAAAACACCTAAAATAGTGTAAACTTGTTTATTGTAAATATCAATAATGATATGACAAAACCAAAAAGTAATTAGCAAGTGAATGAATGCTAAACTTGCAGATTTTTGTAATTGTCTTAATGTGCTGTAAAACTGATGACTAAATCAGAATTATTATTTAAAGCAAAACAGTTTCACATAAAATCAAAGTGAGTTTGTATAAGTTTAAAAATATGGCAAGTACTTTCTCTGTTTGCTTGTGGAAATAGATGTTTTTTCAGTGCTGAAAGAAAAAAAAAACTGCCCTGTGAAGAAACTTAAGGTAGAGAGAGAGAGAGAAAAAAATAAAAAGACAGAGGAAGCTTTGCTGGGTTAAAGTCTGCACATGTGTTTCTTAGTGCTGCGGCTGCTGTGTTTTCTCATGAAGTTAGACGCGAGAGAACCACAGAAACTGAGGGGATGTTCAACAAGTGGCAGAAGTCTACCAGACCAGTTCGAACCCGACCTATCAGGGCGCAGAGCGGAGGAAGCAGAAAACACTCGAATTCTGACACAAGCCTAGCAACAGGCTTCCACCAATCACAGAGAAGAACAACAGTTTCAGGAACCAATCTTCTCCGCTCTGTCTCTCTGCCTCTCTTAAAAAAAAAAAGGGAAAAAGAAAACAACAAAAAAAAAAAAGTTGTCCGAGGTATGAAGTTCACAAAGCAAACTAATGTATTCCCTTTGAAACGGTGTGAAGTTTGCTTACAACTTTTGGAAAGTTTTAATTTGTTGTAGATTTTAGCAACAAAACTAAATTTGTCTATTTTCAGCAAACACAAAACCACATGTTTCAAATTAACCCCGAGGCTCAAAACAGCAACTCTCATCTGTGGAAAAACAACGAGTGAACTTTTATTCTTCCGTGTAAACAGATTACTCTGAAAGCTGCAAAATAAAAATAAAAATAATGAGAAAAATCAATAGTTAGATAGGAGAAGGCCAAACAGTTTTAAAACCAGCCAAAGAGGGAGAAACTGTAGAGGATATCCCTCCATGCTGTTGTTCAAACACAGCTTCAGATCTGAGCCTGTTCATCTTTAACAGAGCAGGGAGGAAGGTTAACCCTTACCTGCCCTGCAGCCTTACAGAGCAGCAAATAACTCACACAACCTGCTGCCAAGTTGGTAAAACCTGTTGATCACAAGTCACCAAAAAGACATTTACAGGACTAGCATTGCCTGTAAATGCATATCACCCACCACCTTTCATGCTACAGCTTTAGACTAAGATCATCTTTTAATGGAGTTTTAGACATTTTCCTCTAAACATGAAAATAACACAATACTGCAATATCTCATGTGACATGACATTAATCGTTATGCCTGGTTCACACGGCAAGATTTTCAAATTGTCAGTTTATATCGTAAGATTATCTTTAGAGTCATCACGATTATGGTTGTCGAAAGGCTAAAATCAGGCCAAACATCGACACAGTCATCTTGTGAACTCGACACTAAAAAAAAAAAATTGTAAGGCAACAAACTTCAAGGGCATTTTTAAGTTTTGGACTTCAAATTAACTATTTAAGTTTTGCCAAACTTTGATTTCCACGTCTTTGTAACACAACCAAAGGTTGTAGGAACTTTTTAGGTTGTAAGAACTTTGAATGCTGAGTCTTCAACTTCACAAGAACGTAGCAGTAACTTCAAACTTTATGTTGTACAAACTATGAATCTCAAATTTCTCTCACTCTATTAGAGTTTGCAGACATTTAACATTATAGATTCTAACAACCATAAATCCTGATTACCGAAATTCATTATGAGTTGTGGTTACTTAAATTTTAACATTGCGTCAACAATTTATTTCTTATATAAATAATTAGCAGAAGGTCATGCGCTGATATATTAGTATCCACCATGTGTCATTATAGACAACATCTTACTTTGCCATCAGGATTGGTCCTTGATGACACTTATCTGTCTTGGCCATGTCAGCTACAGCCAGTAACCAAAAATTAACACAAATGCCAAATCAAGCCTGAATGTGACAACATAAGAGAAGACAACTCAAAATGGTTCATGAATCACGGATTAAAGTGTTTTTGTCTTTTTCAGAGGTGAGATTTCAGAAAATTATACATTTCAGCAACAAAGAGGCGGAGCCAGAACTCTGCTGTCTGAGCTGATAGGAGGACGGAGCAGGAAGAGGGATACAAATACTTTTAAATCATGTTTCTGCCCATTTTGTTCTTTTTTTAAACATTATAAACACTAAACGATTGGACTGGATAATACAAACCAGAAGTATAAGAGCGAAGGTTATCTCTGCGAGCTCCGTGTCCGAGTAGTTCACTCTGCCTTCAACTCAAAAGCCAACTCCAAAAGTTGTCTTTCCCGCATTTCACAACAAAAGCATGGAAGTTAGCAGCACTTTCATCTGTTGCAATGATCTAAAATTTAGAGATATAAGTACTGACAACTCATAAAATAATCTTTAAGATTACAACTGCCTTGGTTGTTTTGGACCGACTTAAATTATTGTCCCCATAAAAAAGAAGTTGGATTTTTTACAGTGCATTGGAGTACATGTTGTAAATGACTCTCAGCTACTACCACACCAAATTTTAGCTCAGGCTCTATCAAATTCACTGAGTTGTTGCCGATTTTCTGTTGGCTCAGACAAGCTGTGGTGGCCATCTTTGAATTGGGCCGACTCCAAAAGGTAATTAGGAGGAAAAACGCCATCTTTGACCCTTAGCTTTCAGTCACCTTATGTGAAAACTCAAAAGTCTGATGTGTTGGGTATTAGATTAGTCTCTAAGAGCTCATGTTTTTATATTTTCCTCTTGTTTAATCAGTGTGTATTCTAGCAAAAAAAAAATCAGGCATGTAACCCCTCCCTGCAGATCCAGTATGTCCAAGTTCTGTCCAGCACTACAAGAAAGCAACGTTCCCTGGATTCCACAAAATACCAAGAAACTGAAGCTTACACACACACACACACACACACACACACACACACACACACACACACACACACCCACACACACAAACACAAAAAGGAGGCTATGGATTGGGTAATAGGTAAAAGTATCCGAGGAAACAGATTACCTCGCTTTTATGACTTAGGGCAGAAACGTGCATCTCGAAATCCCAAATCCCATAATGATCTATAAGTGCTGTGGGTGGCGATCCAGGGGGAAAGGCGTTGGCTTGGAACCCCTATGTGCACGTGTGGAAGAGCCAGTTCCCGGGGATGTTATTCTAGCAGGGATAGGGCAGCTGTCACAATACAACAAGCTCAGAGAGAAAAGATCCCACAGAAAAACAGAAAACACCAAACCCTCTGCTGCTATCTTTAGTCTGATATGACACAGCCACCGCAAATCAGTAAAAAAGCTTCTCAGTTTGTTTGTTTTTTCTCCTTACATTCAGTTTTCTCTCACCGGCTCTGGTTAACTCCTAGTTTACTGAATACTTACTTTAATAAAACGGGGTCAAGCTTATCTCAACCACTCATATGATCCAAAAACATACAACTAACAAAGATGAGCTTATGTTGGTGTAAAGACTCCAAACAAGTCGAACAAATAAAGAAAATACCCTGTGGTCTGATACTGCTGGGTGCCTCCTTGCAAACACAGCTGTTTTTATTCTTCCTTACCCTGACAAGGCCTCAGGTTGGCTGACTGAGCAAAAAAAAGACTCATCTCACTTGGAACACAGCCCAAAAGGTTGTTGGTCATCACCCTGTAGTTAATAGACATTATAAACTGTGCAAAAGACCTGATCCTTCACCTGTTCCTGGGACAAAACAAAGATGATGATTCAGAGCCAAAAATAAACTAATCATGAAACAACATGCCAACAGCTGACAGGCAGGAGCGACTATTATAAGCAACTAAAAAACGAATCCAAACAAGAACCTGTTGAGCTGGTTATTTCCTGTTTTTCTTTTCTTTTTATATAGAAAACAAATTGGTGCTTTATTTTATTGGCCATAACACGAAGGCATGTCTGCACTGAGAGCACGAGGTTCATTTTGAGCCACACCAGAACTTTTTCACTCTCACGTTTGGCCTGTTTCACTTCTGCCTAGTTTTTTATTTCCCACTATCGACGCTCTCAATCTTTAACCTTCGTTGGGATGCGTTTTGATTGCAAAGTGGAAAGGGTGATGTGATACTGTCGTATTTTAAAAGGGGCGAGGAAACGATATGGCCTAATTGCGGCGCGCAGGACCCGCTCGCTTGTGTTACCTCATTATTAGGTAATGAGCTCTGGTACTGAACTGCAGAACAAAATGGCTGACAGAACTTTGTTTGGGAGCGATGTCACGATGACGGCCCCGTTAATATTTCATCGTTTATGAAATGTCTGCCTGATGAGGTGATAACTCATCACGCTCGTCTCTGTCTGCTTAAAAAACTTTATTCTTCATTCACACTAAAGCAGATTTCATGAATGTATCTATTACAAATAATTTAAATTGTGCTTTGAAGTTGAAATGAAATTTATTCTGAGTACAGTGACTTTATTGTAAATTACTACACAAAAGTTTTAAAGCAACTCTAATTTCATTATTTGTAGCTGCTATGGAGCTTATCACCCGTCAATGTGGTCTTCATCAACACTTTCCATGTTTTCAGCTAACAGAATTCCATTCTTAATAAATTCAATCAAAGAAATGAGAACAATTTGGGTCTTTGTGACAGGCTGCTAGCAACAAGAGTGTCCAAAACCCCTTTTTAAAATAGGTTCCTGACTAATTTGTTGTGTCATCACAACACTGAGCCTTTTTATTAATGACTCAACTTTTAGAGTTCAACTAAACTTTAAACTTTAAAAAAATCCAACAAACTCTGGCTACTTGGAAGCAAAAATAAAAGTGGTTTAAAGTTTAAATTACTATTACTTTTAAATGATTATTTCAATATAGAGTTCTCTTAAATCAATTATCTTCTGAACCAATA
This sequence comes from Anablepsoides rubrolineatus, assembly GCA_031762495.1. Lineage (NCBI taxonomy): Eukaryota > Metazoa > Chordata > Actinopteri > Cyprinodontiformes > Rivulidae > Anablepsoides > Anablepsoides rubrolineatus. The sequence continues at coordinate 13,401,835 of JARVGW010000086.1, read as the reverse complement.
GCTTGTCTATAATTTTACCAGCTGTACATGTCAGCATGAGCTCTAAAATTGAGTTGAAAACGTTTTTTTTTTCCATCTGAATCCCCAAGCAGAGTCCTACAATTTAGCTTAAAAGCTACCTTTAAATCAACATTTTCCATTAGCTGATGAGTCATATGTTGGAGTAAAGAATCAACAATTTTTTGTGTTTTAGAGTAGAGGCAGTAAGGCTCAAAGGTAAAAAAATATTTTAAAAAACATTAGTTTTGGGGTCTTTAGGGGGCAAATTGTAACATTGTCTACCATGCATATTCCTGGGATTTTTATGATCCAGCAAACTCAGCCAAAGTGCTTATGGCTGACTTAAAATGTGCAACCAGGACCTCCTTTCAAATAGGAGGTGCAATGCAGTTGTTGACTGATAATAATGTTTAAAATGTTTTTATAGCTGATAAACAGTATTTCCTTTCACATTTGTGTTCCTAATTTGGCAACAGTTAGCATTCAAAGTTCTGAATCGTGATAAATGCTTTCAGGCCGTTCACCCTTGCTCCTCGCAGACAGGCTTTCTTGCAGCACAAGTTTAACTTTAAACAGAACGGCACTAAATATACACACAGGAACCAGCAGATTGGATGTGTGCAAACACGGGGGATGGGTACAACATACACAAACTTGCGGCGCATGCACAGAGACGTTCATCTAGGAACTGGAACCAGTGAGTTCCTCAAACATGAAATCACCAACACCTGACATGTGACATCGTGAGTCTGTGTGCTATCTGAATCGGCAAAGGAAAAATGTAGAAAATGCTTACAGAGGCACTTTATCTTCTAAAAAATATGTGCATTCGTAGAGAGCCTGCAGTTGCACAAGCAAAAGTCTGACAATGAATCAAAGCTAAACTACATTTTTGAACAAAGTATCAGGACACTTGAGCATTTAAAAAGTGACATAAATGTGACATTTTAGAAAGATGTGGACAAGATGATAAGACCATAAAAGTATGGTATGTTCCTGTGAACTAAAGGTTACAAGTTTTAGGATTCTATTTGCCACTGAATGCAACATCATTGCAATAATGAAGCAGTTTCATGTAAAATGAGTGGGAACATATAAACTTAGAACAAAAACAAGGGAAATTAGTGTTTGGTAGATTATTTTCTTTCTGTAACAATACTTCTTGGCAACAAATCTCATATCGTTGGAAAGCCTGTTAATTTCTCTTTTAAATGGTGCCACATTTGTAAGGAACATGCATTTGTAACGATGAGCAGTAGAGCTGAGCATGTAGGTTGCACACAGGAAAAATTTGCCAAACCTTCTTTGCCCAATATAAGATTTATTGCCAAGAGGCATAATTTACCAAACACTAATTTCTTTACTTTTTGTGCCAAGTTTATGCGTGCGTGTGTGTGTGTGTTTGAGGAGTATGACTTTTTTAATTTTACTATACTTTTAAAATTAAGCTGGTCCAGTCTGTAGCGTATGTATTGGTTTCTAACATTTACACACTTTTCATGCACCTCATGACCTCAACATAAGTGTGCCTTTGTAGGTGTGTGTGTGTGTGTGTGTGTGTGTGTGTGTGTGTGTGTGTGTGTGGCCCCTTATCTCATGCCACAGGTAGTGTTGGACATATTTGCTTTCTGGTTAATCAGTTACAGGCCTGTGGGACCGATGAAAGAATAAACCAATGGATATAAAAAATTAAAAAAAATGTTGTTCCCCCGAGTGGATTTGAATCAGAAGTAAATATCTCACCACATAAAATGAATAAATATTGTGTTTGTTTTGTTATGCATATTTATTTATGCATAAAATAAATAAATTTATTTTATTTTTTTGTCCTTGGTGATGACAAGGACGATTGCTTTTTTGGTTAGAAAACTTTTATTATAATGCACAAAATAATTTTTTTTAAATTTGCCAACAGTGGCAAAACACACAAGGCACTTACTGTGAGTAAACAGTGTTATATAACCCATAATAGGCCAACACTGGCAGACGAGGGCAGGCATTGATCCAAATGTAGTTATAGTTGATAAAAATTAATTACTTTGTGGTAAAATAAGACAAAACAGTGATAATGCATGGTTTACTCACTTTGTAAAAGGATTCTGTCGCTGAGCTAACTCAATACTTGACCAGAACATTTCATTTCATTTCATTTCATTTCATTTCAACATGCAGCATAAAAAGAAGAACAACGCATTTCAAGGACTTAGTTTAAGCCTTGTGGAGTGAGGTTTTGTAGAAAGGTTATGAACAATTAATATCTTACCTGCTGCAGATAGTTCACTTGAAAATATATTTGTCTCTAAACAAACTAGTGCATGTATTATACCATAATAAGAGATTGAGAAATAATTTATTGCTGCAGTGATTAGTTCACACAAGATGAAAGCTGGGGTTAAAGAGTGCATTCACAATAAAAACGAAAAGAAGGTGGAAAAAGTGATAGGAGGAGAGAGGATGGAGGGAGAGGAGTATTTGACCAGAGTGCTGAGAGAAAGCACCTCGCACCTTATCATGGATAAGTAAACACCGCGCTCAGTCTGGAGTGACATCATTGTCCCTGAAAATCAATAACCAGCCACTTCCTGTGCAGCGGGGGGAGAAAAAAAAGCGATGACTCTGTACACTAGATTATCTTTGCCCACTCACCTACAGAGGCTCACACAAAAGCATACACACAACCGCAATGCACACAACCTATGAACCTACTGTACTGCAGTGCAAATACACATAAAAACATTAAGAGAAACAAACCGACGTTCAAAGTTTTGCACCCAGGGCCGCAACATTCGTGTGGCTGCACTGCAGAGTCAGCTCAATATGGGATTAGTGGCTTGCAAAGCACAGGGTGGGCCTTCTGTTGATGTTTAAAGGGGATAACGCTTTTTGCAAAATCAGATTTTTATCGGCTGTACCACACAAATACATACACCAAAAACAAGCACCGATATGCAAATCTTCCAGATTCCTCCAGCTTTTGTCAGGAGTGTCTGTGAGCCTGTGTTTTCACTGCTTGTTTTTCTCGCTCAGTTTGCCATTGGGCAATAAAAGTTAGAGTTTGAAGTTTGAAAGGCAATAAAATTCAGTATGAAAAAGGAAAAACATTTCAAATGCAACAGATACTTAAAAAAGCAAAAACAAACCAAAAAAAAAAAAAAGCCCCAACATTTTGTAAAATTGTCACTCGCAAAACAAATGTCTGGAATGTGGTGTGAGCTCACTGAAAGTCAGAACCGGAGCTGAATGTGCTCTCTAGATTCTTTCAGCTAAAGAAGAAGAAGAAGAAAGGAAAACAGGCTCTTGGCCCATTTTCCTCCTGGGTTGATGAGTTCACTGTCATGAGCACGCCTCTCAGATTTGCCCTTGTTGCCCTGCCAAGGCAAGGAGCGGAAGAGCAGGCAGGTAACTGACGGGGCCGGGTGGATGAATAACGAGTAACTGAGCCCTGATCACCTGTGTGTGCAGAGGAGAAATGCACTTTGTGTAACAGTGAGACAAAAAAAATGGAAAATGGAAGGTGAAAAAAACATGACACAGCACTGACGCGGTTTAAAATCACAACTTCATTCCTCTGCACAGACCAGAGCGGGGTTCATTATCACAAACACTGCTGTTTATCGCTCTCGATGGGAACAAATATGTGGTTAGCCGCCACTGATGTTTCAAAATTGGTTTTGGCGTAAAAGGAAAAGGGTTGATGTGATCGCCCAGGACCGTCTGTCTGTTGATGTCCTGCTGAGACTCCAAATGTTGTTTTATTCTCGTTTGACTTTTCATCTCAATTCTAAAATCTACGACTGTTTTCTTTAAACATCAACATAAGCTGTAGCTAAGAAGCACTATAATAGTAACAAACTGGGTTTATAGCCTAATGAAGCAAAGTTTCATTTAGAAGCAGACATGGTTAAAGGAGACGCATCAGGCTTTTAAATCCGTCTTGCAGAATATAAAGATATCTATGCAGCACAGGGAGAGACTAAATTCAAATTTTCTGCCTCCTAAAAACTCCAAGTGCACAACAAAATTTATTTAATGGCTAAAAAAGTGGATTTAAAACAATATGTCCCCTTTAAGCCATGTTATTAAAATAATTTGATTTACACAACTGACCTATAAAATTATTTAAATAGCCATTTATAATAATATACAAAACCTTTTTATTTAACAAGAAAAATGTCTGTTTTTTTGCATACTTTTGTTTTCTTCTTTACATAAAGGCCAAATAAGTCATTCAAAGCCGTTTTTTTAATAGTCTACTAATTGTCTTTCCAACACCAATTAGCAAACAAATAAGCAGCAGTATTTATCCATATTTTCAGTGGAATACATACAAATTAAGCTGCAGTTTAAATGTGGGTTTCCAAGGTTCCTGCAGATGTCTAAATTATTAAAGTAAATTAAAGTGCCTGTGATATCAAATTTTTATAATAAATATGAATGTATTTTTTGAAAGATAACACTGATAACATATTGTAAAAAAGATGCCAAGTGTCTTAAATATAAATATAAATATATTTTCTTTGACTTTTTTTGTATTTCATGGATATGCATGTCACAGGCACTTTAAAGTGTATTTTTAAAATGATTATTTAAATTCTTGGTAATTTGCAGATTAAACCAAACAAATCATGTGAGCATTTCATGTTGCAACAAGTACATTTATTTCAACAACGTGTCAGTCTTTAAAAAGAAATTATTGGGAATCTTTTCCTAGAAGACGTTTTTTGATAAAGGAGCGAGAGAGAAACAGGCCGTGGAAGTTTAATCAGGTACATTAAGGGATTTATTCTGTAAAACCCTTTCAGATAGATTTATTAGTATAAATACCTTTGTCCGCTGTCTACTGAGTGTTTCGGTTTTAGATTTTGAGGGGGGAAAAAAAGCTCTGCAACCCGTAGAACAGTTTCGGAAAAAATGTAAAAGTCAATGAGCTCAGAATGATGGATGTTTCTTTAATCTGTACACATTCAAAACAATTCTCTTTAGCTGGAAGAAAAAGCGGGCTCTTTCACCTGGTGGCTTCACAGTCATAGTTGAGCATATTTCCCTGCCAAAGAAGTCAAGGATTTTTCTTTTGTCTGCGTTTGTGTGATTGTAGACACACGTCTGGAGAGGAAATCTGATCTCTTTATTCACCAGAGAAAAGCTTTGGCTTGTAGCCTATAAATCTGACCCCTCGCTAACCCCGCCTGTTAGGCCGAGTCAGCGAACACCACACCGAGAAGCGTCCTGCTGGGCCAGGGTGCGTTCTCTACGGGACTCCCACAGGAAAGCTTCACACAATACTTGGCTCTCCTTGAAGAGAACACAAAAACACATGCATGCAAAGAACATTAACTGTATAGAGGCAGCTGAGCGCACACAGAGACAGATGAAACTTTAACAACCTCACACACACGCACACACAGTCTCAGTGAGACAATGGACAGTGGATCTGTGCCATAAGGGAGGGCTGTTGTTCAGTCACTGGGCAACTGGGGCAGCAGATGGTCATCTTCCCTTCTACTAACACCAATCTGGAGGAATAGGAGGGGTGAAGGGTGAGGCTTTGGTGGGTGAGTGGTCACTGATCGAACACCTTTAACAGTACGTGAGAATGACTCAGCCAGTCAGCAAATGAGCTGGATTGTCGGCACAGAAACCTGAAAAGCGCACCACATGCACTGACTGAAAGGTATAGTTTTCCCCCAAAAAAAGGGCAAAGCTTTTCAAGCTGTGCTTTCTAATCAATGTGACAGGTTCAAAAAGTCCAACAAACAACAATAAAGCTCATGCAAAAGGAAGAGCTTTGGTGCAGAAAGAACAAAATAGGGTAAAGGTCACTTTTAGCTTCAAGGAAAAGAAGGAGGGAAAAAAAAAGGTAGAAGGGAAGGTTTCATTTCCTGTTGACCAGTTGCCATGTCTCAGCATGAAAGTTTGGATTGGAGAGCATGCTTTGGCATATCTATGCAGAAGTATGCACGTGTGTGAGTGTGCACACACGAGAAAAACAGAGGAGGTAGAGCCTCGCCCTGTAGAAAACTGTTTATGATTTTCCCCCATCGCAGCCAATGTAAAAGAAGAAAAGAAAAACCAACAGCATCGTCTTTTCTTCCTCTTCTTTCGCTGTAGCGTGTAGGAAGGGATGTTTTGGGACAGTTAAACCCATAACAAGAGTCATCCTGCATAAATAAAGGACTTATTGGTTGCAGCAAGATAGAAGACTCAATATAGACACGAGCGATTTGTGCTCGTGTGTTGTACGGTACAGAAAACAACTTTTTCTTTTTAATGAAAGGAGCCTCTGTGCGCGCAGCAAAAAAAAAAAAGAACGGCCGTCAAGTAAACATGTTTGTTAGGAGAGTTACGTCACAGCTGAGGCATGAGAGCACAAAGAGACAAGTGGAGAGCACAAAAAGTCGACAAAAAGTGACACAGCAAACAGCAAAACAAAGAATTAGAGGGAGAAACAAGAGAAAAGGTGACAGGAATAAAAACACTTTCAAGCCAATTGTAATGCAAATTTTGAGCAAACTTTGAAAATGTTGCAAAAAAAAAAGAAGAAAAAAAAGTGAATTAGGTGTGAATTAACCACGCTATGCAAAACATTACAAATGGCTGATGATAAAAAGAAGTAGAGGTTGCAAACTAGCAGGGACCACACATCTCTGGACAATGGAGACAAGTTGGGAATGTGTTGCTATCAGGCAAGTTGGAACTGTTCTGTCATATCAACTAGTACTGGTGATGGTACGTGCTGTCAGGAGACGCACACAAAGAAGCTAGATTTAGCTCATCAATCGGGAGGTAAATGTTCACTACATCAGAATTTATTTGGCAAATTTGTTTCCATTTCCCCTTTTGTGCATTGACTCTTTTTTTATTTTTTTTTGAAAATTCAAAAACCACTTCAATGTAAATAGGAGCAGATATACGATTTTTTTCTTCTGCTACTGCCATTCATTTGATTTTATTTGTATTGTTTTGTTGTATGTAATGTGTTTTGTTTTGTTTTTTAAAATGAAATGAATAAATATTAAAAAATAAATACAATAAAAAAGTGCATAGGCTACTTCAAACATAGGCTGCTTTTTTGCAAAATTAAAGATTTAAAAAAAGATTTTTTCATCAACCTTTTCTAATGCGATACTTTAAAAATGCACATAAAAATGTTTATGGAAACACAGCTATTGTCTTGACTAACTTTTTCTATACAAATCAAGGGTCAAAATGCAAAACTTTGTATCTGTTATGTATTTGCAACCTGGTTAAAATAGGACTTGTAAAACCTAATACCAACTACCAACAATAAGAGCAATTAAAAAAATAAAATGAGTTTCACTCTAGACAGAACATGCTCTGCTATTTGCAACAGGTAATAACAAACACTGAATGATATGTAACAATATAACATTACAATTTTCAATAAAATGTTTTGTATTAAGCTGTGCTCACAGTTTTAGTTGGTCTACTGGTACCATTACTTAACCCAGGTCAACTAAAAACGTCTTAGTTTACTGTCCAAAGACAAAAAAAAGGCCTGGTTTAATTTTAGTCACATGGTACGATTCAGTCCTGGTTAAAATAGAGTGGTATGAACATCCCACAGCAAGGAAAATAGGTTCTTAAATGTTTAAACTTTAGCATGGGCTCCATTTACGTTCTAAAATCTAACAAATCCAAACTTTAACCTTGCCTAATCTTAAATTCACAAGATAACTGAAAAGTGTAAGAGAATATTTTGATCTCTTCTTGCTTTTGTGTATTTAGTGATGGATTTATAAGAGGTGACATTATTCTTTTCTTTCATTTTGCACAGGTTCAGACTGAGTTGAAATCAGTGATGGCAGTTTTCAACGCTCCTGCTGATCAATACCCCCCTTTCACCACTGTTATTTATTGTCCAACCATCAAAGCTCCTTCTTCTCTCCGGTTTAATTTGTTTCAGCGAAACATTTCATAAATTGCCTCAAGGCAATCTCAACAGATCGTTAGGTTGTGGGTTTTTTTGCCGATAGGACAGAGAAGAATGTGTGCAAAGCAGAGTTCAAAGCGCGGCTCTGGATTGTTGCATGACTCATCTCTCAGAGAAGCACCTTGAGTAATGCCTGTGTTTCTGGGTATTAGTGAAGTGGCCGTTCAGGGAAAGTGTAACCCAGATTATTCTCTGCAGCTGGAATCAACGCCCCTGAAAGAATCATGTGAAAGTGATTAGTTCTTGTAAAGGTTCAGCAGAGACAAACGCATACTGTTATCATTAAAACAAAAAAAAAGTCTTCACTTCAACATCTAAATAAGATAAAATATGCTCAATCACTGTCAAACTTCTCTTTCTTGAAGCTGTAAAATTATACCTGCCAAGCTTTTAAAAAACACGGGAAAATCAGCAAGCAAAGGTTCCTGGATTAACAGCTGAGTTGCACAACAAAGTTGTTGAAGAGATAAAGAACTACCGTGGCAGGCTCTTAATGTGACATATCAAATTGTGCAAGCAAGGCTCTGACGATCTGTTAGTCTTCTACTGAGCATAAAAACACTGATGTATCTGATTGCTTCAGCGTGTTTGGGTCAAAACCAAACTTTTCTCCCTCTAAAAAAAAAACAACCTTCTCGAGACGTGCTGGTTGATTCCTGAAAAGCTGGGGGTGGGTCTGCTTTTCGACTACTTGAGCTGAGCTTTGAAAAACAACTTCAGGTGCCAAGTTGGGGGAAGAAGAAAAAAAAAAAAAAGTTTTTTTATGCACTTAATTTTAGAGCTGTAGCGAGATGCAGAGAGTACTGCAGGTCATGTCCTGTCTTTCCAATTTCACTCCCCAACATAACCCCCACCTCGTTATTCCTCTGAGACAAACATCTCAGAGGAACGTGCCTTCAGATTAGGCGAAGGCTGAGGGTAAAATAGAGGGAACGGTGGTAAACCTGCTGTATATAATAAGCCGTATGTTTCCCCCTTTGGGCTCCCAGCAGACCGAGCTTCAGTTTGATAAATAGCAGGCCCCCTCAAAGCAACAGATGCTACGACTCAAACCCACTCAAACTCACCAGCTCTGCCAAAATAGAAAAAAAAGGAAAGAAAAAAAAAAGCTCAGAGTCAAGGCCTTCATCGGCTGTTCCAGTTACTAGCCTGCCTGCAGAGAAACACTGTAAGTTTGAACAGAAAACAGGGCCCCCTCTATGTTTCCCTGCAACCCCACCACCATTAAAACAACCCAGTTTTAGAAGGTCCTCAAGTCTCCAGACTTCATGAAGGAGGCCTTCCAGAAACAGTAACTTCTTCTCTTTTTTTTTTTTTTCTTTATCTAAATAAAGTCACGGCTCCCCCTTTCTTCGGTCCATTTATCACAAATGCGGTCCCAGAACAGCTTCCTTTGTTATTTTACTTCATCAAATCATCCTGATTACTGAGATTCCCCCACCTACAGCCATCCATCTCCCCGCGCAGACACCCCCACAGCTGAAAAGAGTTTTTGCAGCATGGAAGCAATTGTGGAAGAGTGATGAAAATAAGTTTTCCATTCTTGTTTTTTCTGAGAACAATGAAGCGCGCTGGTTTCTTGAAAAGTGCTTTTTTTCCTCCCTCTCTGATGACCAAATGTGTTTTCTCTTCGAAGCCAGATGGAGGTTTGATGTTTTGTGGCTGTGTAGAAGAGAGTTTTTCTTTTTCTTTTTTGTTGTGTTGTTGAAAAAGGAAAAAGGAAAGGAACAGACAGCAGATTTGGGGACAAAGTTAGAATTGCGAAGTGCAAATGAGGTGTTTGACTAGAGCTGTTGATGAAGTTGCCATTTCTCAAGTGTGATGCAAGATAAGAGCGTACAGAAAGACTGTCAACAGCTTTATTATAAACAACCTGGATTAAAATATATGACTTTGGGTGCAAAGAGTCATAACTTCTGTTTTTATCTTGGGTTTATTGCTTTTAGAATTGCTCCTGGAGGTTGTTTTTTTATGTTTTGGTTTTGCCACTAAAGAGTAGCTGATGGCTGGTCAGCTCTGGCATGTAGGACATCATCAGTGTCCTAAATTTACTTGTTATCTGCACATGATTAAGCTTGTCAAGGACTGGTGGTGTGTTTTCAAGAGTATATTTACCAAAGTGACTCACAAGATGCAGGATTTAAACTCGGAACTAAGATAGTAGACAGGTTGTGGCATTTATGTTGTGTAAGCTTTTTATTGTGTCATTCTGATGTCAGATATTTTTGTAAAGCTTTTTTTTGTGTAAGTATTGTAAGTTGATTAGAAGAGATGCTTTATGTCTCAATTGAGCCTACCTGTTTAACTAAAAGGGGAAACAGTTGCTTCAGAGCAATTCAGTGATTTTGTTTGAATTAGAACAATGCTCCAATTTTCCTCGGAGTCCAACAACTAGGCCAGTCAATGACAGCTTGTTAAGGTCAAACACTAAAAAAATGGACATGGAAGTAGCTCCGTTTACACTCTTTCAAGCCAAGCCCGTGTCGCCCATTTCCTGCTTCGATATCATGCGAATAAAGATCACGGTGGAATGGAAAGTTGATGTTGATCCGCGGTTGATCCGCCTCTGTGATGGCACAGCTGAACAGTCAGATCGGTGAGTGTGTGAAGGGGAGAAAGGGTGTGATGCAGCGATGCCGTATTCTTTGTAAGTCCAGATGGCCACAGGATTTATTAGTGTAATCAATCTGCATGAGAATCACTTTGTGTCTGGGTCCAGCAACATGGCTTAAAGTCTTATATGTAGATAGAAGGCCAGCAAACGGATCGCAATAAGGTTCATCTGCCACTTTGTTTTGAAAACAATATTATGAAGGAAATGTCTGATGCATGAAACTGCACGTTGACGAGGGGTGAGAAGTCAAATCTGTTTTTAGATAAATCACATTTTGAATCGATTTTCAAAAGTCTAACCTAAGCATATATATATATATATATATTTCTGTTCTTAACAAGATGAGGCGGAGCAGGACAAGTGTGTTGTCATATTTTTTGAAAAGATTAGGAAATGCGCAAAAATAACCATCCCAGACCCTAAATTTAACTTCTATTAGCCCTATACAGTCTATCCCTGACCTCGGTGCCTAAAACTAACCATTAATCCTGATTCCTCATATTAACCTCTGACCCCCAACTAGGCCTGGGCGATAAATCGAAAAATAACCGATACGACATTTATGTCAATAACTAATGTCATTTTGCCCATGTCGGTATTTTCAGTATTTAAAAAAATGAGGAAAAGAGAAACCTGCTCGTTTTCTGTTGCGGTCTGATTAAAGCTGCCCAGTCTGATACAGAAGTTGCATTCAACAAATCAAACGAACCCCTCAGCTTAGTTTGTCCAATTAGAGCAGAGCAGGGCGGGTCTTTCTGATGTCTGTGAAGCAGTCTGTAGGATAAACACAGATCAGCCCTGCAGCTCCAAGCGAGAAAACTCCGTCCTTCACACTTCACTCCTGAGCTACCCGAGACGTTGGTATTTAAAATCTAACCCACGATAAGTTTATGTGTTCAGAACGTCATTATCAAACAGATATTTCCAACTTAGCTCGCATGACCAAACTCCTCTCCTCGACAGTAATATGGAGATGGTTAAATATTTGTTTGAATATATCGGACTCAATTCTTGCCGAAAAATAATTTTTATTAAATATTAAAAACACTAAAATGACAAATATAAACTATAGAAAAGCTGTTCAAAATCTAAACTGTGTACTTTGACTAAGAACATGGACACAGTGTATAATGTTATGACAATACTATACCGTGTACTTGTATGTGGTGGGGGGTGGTAAGTTTTATCGTGCATTTATCGTTATCGAGGTGAACTGGTCAATATATCGCAATATTGATTTTCAGCCATATCGCCCAGCTCTACCCCCAACCCAAAGACCCCTAAGTGGCGCAACCCGGAAAAGCTGCGGCGGCAAAGACTGATGCGAGGGGCGTATCCGACGCGTCAAAACTGCACGCAGACGGTCCCTGACCAAGTGTCAATATGTTGACGAGTTGGGAGTGAGAACATGTTGGCAATGCCTGTGTGTGGTGCTGTTTGTCCAAGCGGAGTTACCATAGCTTCAAACTCTTTAGGTCAATGAACAAAAGGTATTCACAGCCTATCAAAACAAAAATGTCAGCTTTACTGTAGTGGAACAAGCAAGATTTTACAGCAATATTAAGGTTCATCTGGGTCAAAATAACATCACTCAGAAAAGAAGTCGAAACATTCTACTGTGTTGCAAGAAAACTGACATTCCAACCACAATGGAGAAGCACTAACCACATAAACAAAAGCCAAGATTTAGTTTGTTGTCTGCACTTTGTGTTACTCTGAGTTGAGGCTAGAACCAGTGGTGCAGGACAAAGTCTGCTCGTGTGGGCCGATTAGAAAGGTGGAAGGGCGAATGTAGAAAAAAAAAAAAAAAGCAAATCAGTGATCTCAGACAAGCTGGTTTGTGACAGGATTTTCACAGACCCTGACATCATTGTGTGAGAAACTTGCCCAATGCCTTCTCTTATCTGTCTCTGACCTCAGGGGTGTGTGTCCAGCTCCTGCGCACAAACCAAAGACCACATCAAAACACGGCACAGATGCCCTGTGCCCCGTTTCCCATGATGCACTCTCAGCACCTAAAAAAGTGCACGCTCACAAGCTTACATGTGAGCGGCGACACATACACACACACATACACACACACATACACGTGCACGCACAGTGGATTCTGTAAAGCTGGAAGACATTTAGGAAGCCTGACTGAGATTGTGGCAGCACGGGAAGGAAGTGGAGCACGCCCCTGGATCTGAACAGGAAAAAGTCAGGAAAGAAGACACACACACACACACACACACATACAGCACACACAGCACACACACGCCTAGAGAGTTACAGCTCTATTGATTAAAAACTGAAAATTAAAACATAAGAAGTACTTCCATAAAACCTCACACCACAGTAAACAACTGCATACTAAATTATGTTCACATTCATTCACTTTCATTGCACGTCATCAAACAAAAACTGAGCAAACAGTATCATCATCAGATGATGTAAAGCACAAAAGTTGTGAGGATTTATTTACAGTAAAGACCCAGACTGTAATAATCCTTTAAAGTGGACATGTCAAGCTTTTAAATCCTTCCTTTTCACATTTAAATTGTTCAGTTGGGGTCTATATAAAGTGGAACTGCAATGCTTTGGTCTGAATTTCTCCTTATTGTAACTCCACAAGCCCCTCTCTCACCACTATACTGAGGTGCATCGGAGAGCAACTCGTTTTGGTGCAGCCTCTTTAAGTCCAAATGAGGCACCCCCCTCATCCTCTGCTCATGCTGAGCTCAATGTTGAAGACGATTTGTTTGGCAAATTGGCCGAAACCAAAAAATAAATCCGACAACCACTAAAATCTGACGTCGCTCCATGTTTGTTCACATTTTGTAAAGTTGCGCTTCATGTCTTCTTCTGAGGTTTTTGTGTCGATTCCTTCAGTGGGTCTTGGTGAAGCTCCACCACAGGTGAGGGTGGGGAACAGGTTTGTTTGACAAAGTGCAGTGTGAATGCAAACCAGACCAACTGAAAATGTAAACAAATCTTTCAATTTTGGTCCCCAATCGAACTGAGTCTACCGGACTCTCAGGTGTGAATACGACATTAGTTACTATGTGCAGAAGAGGTACAGTGGGTAACTTTGGTAGAAGGATGTAGGAGACGCAGCTGCCAGGAGAAAAACAAAAAGAACATAGAGGACATGAAGGTAAATTGAGTGAGAATAGAGGACACAGAAGATGGAGTCAGATGGAGGAGGATGACTCGCTGTGGCGACCCCTGAAAAGAGAAAACCTAAAAGAAGATAATAGATACCTGCAGACAAAAGCAAAAGGCCATCATGTTTTTGCACATATCTGCGTTTTTTTGTAATGTCAGCAGAATATCTCACAAACTGCTTGATGGATCTGAATGAAACTCCCTAGGAAGTCATCACTGGAAGTACACATGTGAATGGAAAGCTTTTCAAAGTACATCAATATAGGATAGCCATTACAGCTAATAGCATTAAACAACACTACAATGGCTATACCTTGGTCAGTTTTAAAGATATTGAGTATCTGAGTCATTTACAACACATAACTCTGGGCATTATCACATTTCCGGAGATGTCACAACATCAAATGGGAACTTTATTCATGAGGTTTGACCAAAGTGAATATAGATAAACTGTACATTAGTGATTTATTTTTGATTCTGTAAATAAATAATCTTGTTTATTATTAGATCAAACCAAAGTCACTGAGTCACGTTTGTCTTATTGTGTGGCCTCATTGTTACACAGAAAGGTTGTTTGTTTCATTAAACAGAAGAACCCGTAATAATTTCCTTATAACTTTCGATATAAGAAGTGTAGTTGAATCCTTACGACAGAGTGATTCTTTACAACTGGTGGCCCATACGGTTCTTAAAAAGATAATATCTTTTTCTGCAATCTTGAATGTATAGAATTATGCAATGGGCAATGGTTCTATGTCATTTTAATAACTCTTAAATGATGTTTCTTGGCTGAAAGTGTTCAGAAAGTACTTGGTGGACTATAATAAGCTATTATTTTACGATTGGGGAAAACGTAGACCATTGTGCATGCATTTGAACCAGATTCGGTAAACATGTTTGCGTCCCAGACTGTTTGATCTGTGTTTGATTTATTATATGAGCGTTAAAACGTCACATAAAATATAAATCACACTCCGTTAACATCACAATAAGAAGGCCACTCATTAAGTTGTTACACTAGGTTTAATTTTGATGTGTAAATCTGCGAGGAGTAATTTCAGGCCGGTGAAGCCGTTTCGAGAAAGCGAACTGAGCAGCGAGCTGAGTGTCAGACTGATATCGTTACGGTCCATCCAGTTTACAGCGAAAAGAGCTGTTTAGGTGTGAGCCGCGAGCTCAGATTGTTCCCTGCTTAGTTTTCAACTCCAATGGTAATATGCAATTCCATATAAGTAACGCTGGGTCTTTAATTATTGTCAGGTTTTGTTAATGACAGTCACACAAGTCACGTTTTTGTCAGAATAACTCAAAAGCATTATACAGCAAGCACATCCACAGTCACTACAATGGCCTACAGGCGTACAATGCATTGTTGACAGAAGAACACACACATGCAGAGTTAAACAAGCAGGGGTTGCCTGCCTGGGGTCTAGGAGGGGTACTGTTTCCCACATACATGCTAACAAACATGTCACCATAGCTACTCAAATATTCTGTTGTTCCTCCAGCTGAGGGGGGTCAAACACAAAACTGTATCCCCTCAGGATGTGGCCTTCAATACGGCTGTTTGTGCGAGTGTGCGAGACCATCAGGACATCCTGCTGCGCTGCACAGTCGGTGACAATCAGATAATTTCACGAGACGCCTAAATGTGAGGCTTGGTGATTCCAGTTAACGTCACTGATTGTTTCACACTGACTTATTAAAAGTGATGGAGCCGCTGAGCAAAGCTGGAGGTGTCCCTCTGTCTTACTGTGGACATGTGAACTTATGCAATCATGTTTTATTAACTTTCTTTCCTGGAAAAAATAAAGTATCTGGATTCTGCAAATTCAAAACCATAATCTTATTTGATCTATCTGGCACACAAGAAAAAGTAAAGTAATTTACAAAAAAAGAGTTTTCCTCCACTCTTCATCAATGTTTTAACAGCCATCATATGACTGCATAATCACTGTCTAACAAAGTTTGTCCTTTTTAAAATTACTGTCAGATTACGGAACAGAAACTGGCTGCCAAGACCTAAATATCCCCAAAACCAATGTGTGGAAGAGGAAAAGTGTTTGGTATCAGTGTGGGTAATATTTTCCTGATCTGTGCCACTTAAGGGCCTTGTCTAAGAGCAGCTGCACCGGCTCTTGGCCAAAACCACCACTCCCACTCTCTGTGGCTTTTATCCATTTTCATCTCAAAATGTGAGCTTGTTTTGTTTAATCCTTGAATTTCCCCTTCTCATCAAACAAGTCATCTGTCCATTTATCTTTTCCTTTCATCTCAACTTTCTGTTTCAACACCAGAGACATCAACGAGGGTTGAAGAAAAAGCATCTAACGGGAAGAAAACTTTTTTATTTCTCTAATTCACATTGGTGTCCAAAGTGCTCTCGTGTGTTTTGCAGTACTTTTGTCTGAGGAAGCATCAGCCCGAGGCTGTATCACTCGAGGCCAGCGCAGAATGTTACACAGGAGTGTCGGAGCGCAGAAATAAACGCCGTGCGGTCGCCATTCTTACCCCGGGGGGTTGCGTAACGCTGACGAGGTCGAGGTGGTGGGGAGGGCTCACATGACCATCAGCAGGTTTGGGTCGCTTATCCTTGTAATGCAGCTTATGATGTCTACTGGTATCTGTGCACGTAAGACTGGAGCCATATTTAGGTTTTCAACAAATCTCAAACTGTTAGCTCCTTTGGCCTGAACTCTCTGACTAATAACCCAATAACTTAGCTTTGCTTTTGTTTGGGAGACATAAATGTAGCCCATAAATTTAGCAAGTGCTAATCCACTAATAAATTAAGAAATTAGCAAAAGCCCTAAAGCACTAATCAGAGAATTAGTTCCCCTATTAGTGCTTTAGGGGAACTGTGTCCACCACTGTTTACGTGTGACGTTTTTTAATAATACTGAATTTTGTGATCTTACACCGTGAAACTGACGGTAGATGTAGACCACACCCTACGTGGGCCACAATCTATACGGGCTGCAACCCGTGTTGAGACACAGCTATTGTCTTGAGCATGTCCGTGCACAAAGACACAACATGCAGCCATGTCGGCCAGGTGAGATTACAGAGGAGCTTGTGTGTTTTCCTTCCTAACCTACACCCCGTGTTTCCTGCTACACCTCCTCTGCAGTGGGTCCTGATGATTAGCCTGGTGGTCACCCCACTCAGCCCGTCCTCTCTCCTTGTCCCTCACAGCTCTGCCACCTCAGCAATTGGCCTGTTTGGACAGGAAAGCCCTCCACCAGCAGCCTACAATAACAGGCCGACCTCAGACACGGTGAGTGGCACTGAAAGTGTGAATAAGATAAACTAGAAATTTTAAAAGGCTGTGGGGGAAGGAGATGAGTCAAGCATGAAAAAGATTAGATAATAAAAGAAAGTGAAAGTAATAAAGTGATACCGTATAGCTGATGTGTGAAATGAGATTTTAAAAATATCTGCATCAAAGTGAGAAAATAGTCAGATGAACGTGAATATTAGGCAGAGAGAAATATTTTATTGATCTAAAACAGTGTAGAATAATACTTTGACTGCATTTGAGGTATATGTATTGTGTCAAATATGATAATAATAAAATAACTTTTCATATGATGTGAATGTATACATTGTTATAAGTTAAAAATAATCACTTTGCTTTTTGTTAAAAATGTGAAATTGTCGAGGTTTATAGAGGTTATAGTGTGACTGACAAATTGACCAAACAAACCAATACTTGGATGCGTTTCTCCGATTTGTCTTCATGCTTAAAAAGTGAAGTAGATGTCACACACAGCTGTTGAAGAAACTTCCCCTGCGAGCTCACGACGGCCTCTTACCCACTCTTTCTACTTCCTGTTTGGGGTATCAAACTGTGGGCCTCACATCCTGTCAAAGTCACACAAACTTTCCCTTGCAATCATCTCTGGGTGTTCCTCTTTAACTTGTGTTCTGTATTTCACTCATTAACTTCTGGTAAAGTTTAAATCCTTTGGTTCCACAAGCCTTTTGAACCTTTTCCTTTGAACAGATGTGAAACATCAGCTCACACCTGGGACCTGGGCACCTGAGTCAACCTGCAAATTTTGTTGATGCTAAAGTTTTCTGGAGTTGAATGTGAGGCCAGTCTTGCCTGAAAGTTGAAACTTGGTTTAAAATCGGGTGGTCCATAGAACAATGATCCTAAACACAACGGCGTATTTGCAGCGGCTATAATCCGGTCGACGTTTTAGACCCCAAATTCATAGAAAAGCTGAGGTGGAGCTAGCAGAGCTGTAGAAAAAAACAAATGCCTTTAAAACCTGAAAAGCAACACAAAATAAGAATGCGTTAAAATATCTCTGTAAAAACACTTTTCTACCTGATAAAATCTAACCTAATTAAATTTTAAGTGCTTATTTGTTTCCTGGAAATATAAACAATTTCAGGAGAAATTGTAAAATCTAACAAATAGTGGTTATTTTATATAATGGTTATTTAATTATGTTTGTGGAATAATAGTGACATTAAAATGAATTTGCTTTCATTTGTATGAAAAAAAAAAGCAGCCATAAAACAGGATTTTTCCTGTCTATCATCCCTCGATGTTATTAAAAGAGACTTTGTGCAGTATGGATATAACCACAATGGCAGATAATCTGGTTTGAACCAGTGAGAACTGCAGGCTCCAGCCAAAACCAACCACACAGACCACAAACCCGCATACAGTGTACACAAGTCTCCTACAGCACAAGCATGCACAATCACACACAAGTAATGTCTATCATTAACACTCTGCAGCTTCTGCTGAGATGTAAACAACTTTTGTTTCCACCCTCGCTGCATGTTTTCAGTCATAGGAGCTGTTTAAAACAAGAAAAAAAAAGTCACACAACGTTGTTTTCAAATGCTCACAGGAATGATTCATGAATGCACTTTAAATGTTTTTTTTTTATCTATACTATAAAATGACACGGGACAGGAAGAACAGCCAGAACAAAAATCTGCTTATAAATATGCAACTGCTTTGTAAAGAGATTACACAAAATAAATTTGTTTTTCCTAAATTGTGAGTCGAAACCTTTAAACATGCAAAAACATCTGTTTCTCTATCATGTCAGAAGGATGTGTTAAGAAAAGGAAAAGGAGACACAAGGAACTACACAATAACTTGTCACAACATGCAACTCAGCAAAACAACAGCCTTCAGCAGTTTTCTGCGGGGAGGTGGCAGCTGCTTGAATGACACACACAGACACATATTACTTGTTTATCCAGTTGTTGCTCATTAGTATTTATAAATATCTCTAATGTGACTTATTGACAAGTTTGAGGCATGTAATTAATCTTAAAGGGATAGATTGGCTCTTTAGAGACGAGGTTCGGTGTGGGAAAAGATGGAGCAAATATTAGCTTATCCAGCGGATGAGTGGAAAGCCCACTAAGCGGCATCATGCTGGAGGAATAGAGTTTAACCCTGACTAGATGGATGAGCTAAGGGCTAGTCAGAGAAGGACCAAGTTGCCTGTAAATTACACGGATTTTCCCCCATTTTGCAGGTGTACAGAGATATGGAGATTTTTTCAAAAACTCTGCTTCAATTTTATTTCACGTCCCAGAGCCTGTAGGATGTAAAAAAAACAATAAATAAAATTGAAAACCCTTCTCCCAATCTTCTCTGCTGCTAAAAACAAGTTTGCCACCTGCTGTCTCCGCACTACGTTCTGTCTTTACCCACGATCGACAGTCCACTTATCTCCTAACGTCCAAAAATGTATAAAACACGCAGTTAAAGGGGCAATATTATGTGTTTCCCAGGCATATATTTAAATTCTATACCATAATAAAGTAACTATGTCACCTTCAGTTGTTATTTAAATCAAAAATAAACTTGACTTGTCATTCATTTCCGTTTCTAAATGCCTTGAATTTGGCCTCTGTCTCTTTAAGAACCTCCTTCTGATCCCGTCACACCCATTTCATCACGTCATCACAGCCGCTTCTCTGCTGTTTACAACCTGGAGCGTCGTAGCATGCTTTGTTGTAATATTAATTCAAAAAGCAGCAACATTATACAAGACCGGTTTTGGAAAATTGCATCTGAGGATACATACAGTATAAACCTTACTGTTTTCTAAAGAACTTGAAGTGATGCGGAGGCTCAGTGTAGTTTCTTTGGCTGCACTGAGAAGTAGTATTGGGAGCTCAGCAGACAGGGTTTTCACCAGGTGTTTGCAAGTTGTTGCTACAGGAGTGATGGGGTGGGCTGTGGGGGGGTCGGGAGGTGTGCTCTGTGATGAGGAAGCTCGGTTCAGAGACACAGCCCAGAGGAGAAGCTGGTCCCAAAAGGTGGTTCTAGTCCCAACCAGTGGTTTTTGCTCCCCTGCCTGACTGCCTCAGGACACTACAGGATTTCTCAAACATGCATGAATGAGTCAAAGCAAGACTCTGGGCATGTTTCTGATGAGATGATAACATTATAACATGATAAAAAAAGCTAAAAAAAAAAGTTGATTTTACGTGATATTGCCCCTATAAATATTGTAATAATCCTGCCTGCAATAGAAGTGCTACAGCTAGCTGCTGCTACCTTGTGTTTGAAAGTAACCAATAAACTACATCTAAATAAATACATTCTAAGATTTTCAAATGTACCAAATACTGAAGATAATAAAGTTCACATTGTTTCCATCTTCACCAATATAACTTTTCAAGTAATGGAAATATAAAAGTGCTTCTAAGGCTATTTAGGGTTGATCTTTGGTATTAACAAAACACAATAAAACAGACCCAAAGAGGGAAAAAAACCCAACATGACAGAAAAACAGATGTCTAAAAAGTGAAGACAAACAACGGTGATGTAACTAGATGAGTGTGTTGCAATATTATGGAAGTGTGATGATGAAGGGGCTGCTTCGAATGTTTACGAGATGCTCAGAGGAGCACACGTACGTAAGTTACCCACGCATTTAGTAACCTAATAGTCTTTTCAACAAGCCAGCCCAGAGGTCATTAATGCCTCAGAGCATATCAAGACACTCCTAAAATACACAGAGAAAAATGGTAAACAAGAAAGGTGTGACATAGCTCCATTCAATCCTTTCATAATAGCACAAATCTCTAATCTTTGACGGTTGTGATAAACACATCAGATTCAATGTGAACCAGTCAACCCAGTCCATTTGCTATTAATACAGCTGAGATGCAAGCTTGTCTTTCATCCTCAAACGGGCCGAGCTGCTTAGACTTCAAAGACTGATAACTGCGCACTTGCCTGTTCGTCACATCTTTAAAATAACAGACGCTCTCTGCGGGAACGGAGCCAACACATGTCAAACATGAAAAACAACAGTGACTTTAGCGGCTGCTGATGACAAACTTGGTGCCCCTGTGGAAAGCGATGGGGCAAGTTCATAAGGAATAACATGTTGATGTGATCAGATAAAGAAGCGATTTTTTCCGCTCAGACTTGAGATTTTACACTAATTTTTAGGAAGCTCATAAATAGCGAGACTAAATTAGGCAGGCCTGTTTGTGATTTTCACAGAGTCCACAAACAGAGAGGGAGGAAAGCAAACAAACATCCCAGTTTCCTAGAAGTTTCTGAACAAGGGCCAGTGTGTGCGGTCATGAGGGTACATGTAAATACCCTCCTTCTGAATCTTCCCTTCTGTTCTTGCAACCCCCCCCCCCCCCTCCTCACCGACAACCCATTTGCAATCACATCCCCTTCCTCCATCTCATCTACCCACCCTATGCTTTCTAGCTCCACATAAACAAATTCTAGAGGTGTGTCTCCTCTCAGCCAATAGCAGCTCTCTCAGACGGTGCAGAGGAGCCAATCGGAGCAGCCGGCTGGAGCCGCCGTCTCGCCTTCTGGTAACGGCAGTTGTTGTTTTCCTGCTCCGTGTCCTGTGAGTCTTCAGAGTTATAGATGGAGGGAATAAAGAGGAGGTCAGGTCAGGCTTTAATAGGCTCTGAGTGCTTCCCCACTGCTAGGTGGGGGCTGGTCTCAAATTCATGTGTGTGCATGAGTGTGAAGGCACAGTGTATGCACACAAACGCCACGTTTTTGCCAAAAGCACCCCCTCCATGGCATTATACCTCACCACCGCCACCCTCAAACATACACAGACCCAACCTTTTTTTTTGGCACATAAAAAGCAGCCATGAACACATACAGTTCAGTTACTGGTAATATCTGGCCAGAGGGGTGTGGCGAACTAGCAAATAGGGGAGAGATTATCCTCTGAACAAGCAGGACACCTGCCAAAGCAGCCAACAACAGATAGAAAGCCAGATAAGTGTCCCCACATCAACATCAGCTCAGGTTAGAAGTTCAAAACAAGGAACAAAAGTGTGCAAAAGGTTCCCTTTCCGAGACGTGTTTCAAGTAAACCTTGAAAGCTTTCTTAGTTATTCAGGCCTCAACTTGACCTTCATCAGTCACACCGAGATCACAGCTATTTGAAAACATTGGCGTTTAGAAGAGCCAATAAAAATGACTGATAAGTGTGCAGAATGAGTTAGATTATTATTGTCAAAGGCAGAGGTGATAATGTTTTTGCCCAGTTTGTGTTTTTCTGTCATGTTGCTCAAGATGACCACAACAAATAATCAACTTAAACACATACAGGACTATCCCTTAGTTAGCCTGGCTCTTGCTTTCCTATGCAGTTCTGCTCAATTTTAGTTTCCCTTCACTGCTCCGTCTGGGATTTCTCCCATAGACAAGGATTTCTTCGGGAGCATTTCGTCTGGGCCAGTCAGAGAACAGAACGTCAATTTTCTGTCTGAGTGTGTCTGCTTGTAGTATATTTTACCTGGGTCAATCCTTTACAGCGACATACATCGCGGCCAAACGATCCAATCATTTTAAACTTCAGCAGAGGCCACGCCTGCAGCAAGAATCGCTTCTCTATAGCAGAGAGTCCAGACCCTCGTACGAAGCAAAGTGAAGGACAAGGGTCTGGTTTTTACCAGGTTATCCCATAGTCACTGTTATAGAAATAGTGTGGTAGTGGCTGAGAGTCATTCATAATGTATACTCAGAGCACAAACATGTTGCACAAAACCTCGGGATATTGCATAACACAGCTATTATCAAGGTTTGACCATAACTAATTTCGCAACATCAGATGATCTTATGCCTGGAACATTTATAGTACGTTCACACCGAACGCGTTTTGAGCGGCCAAAACGCGCCCACCGCCTCAAGTTGGACGCTCTATGTTCACACCGGGACAGAGACTAG
>JARVGW010000086.1:13368547-13378815 GCA_031762495.1 Anablepsoides rubrolineatus | reverse complement strand
GCGTCCGCCATATACTTTGCATGTAAACCGGCCGCTCCTGCCGCTCAAAACGCGCTCGGTGTGAACGCACCATTAGATGTCAGATGGGAAATCTCATGAAACCTCTTGAGATTAAACGTGACTTCAGAGTAAATAAACATGGCCGATGAAGCCAAAGCAATGGTGATATTTTGTGGACTGTTTTTAACAAAGAAAAAACAAAAGGACATCCGCTGGATTTTCTGGTGCTGCATGGCAATAGCTTTGTCTTCTGTATTTTAGATTCCCGTCCCTGTTTCCATCACCTCGCTTTCTGATTGGCTACACATCACATTCAACAGGTTTGTCCTCAGGGGAACACCACACACACTGGGTTATCCCCGAGATCGGAGCGGTACCGACTTCCTTTCAAGCCGACTAGATCACTCTTAACTCGCCACACATGGCAGGAATATCTCCTAAGATTATCTTTTGAGTCATCACAAGAATAGGGCGTCTTTAAGATTGTCGGAAGGGTAAACTCGAGCTAAAAACCGGCATAATTATCTTGCCGTGTGAACCAAGCATTAGTTTAATACTCTAGCATTAAAGGAAGTAAGCGATATGTATCCTTTTGAGGAACGCTAGACGTTTCATTTCACTTCAAAAGCTCTGTGTTTTCTTTCATTTAAACTAGATCAAATTTATATTCCAGTTACATGTTTCTCGTGTTGCTTTGTGCCATCACTCACTCCTCCACAGTCGGCCTGCCAAGTCCACTCTCACCTGTTTCCAGACCACAGTCAGCCCAGGTGTCTGCACTTCCTCATCAGCCCAGTTCTCATTATCAGTCATTATCAGTCAGTTTGTTTCCACTCATCAGTGTATTATTGACTTTAAGCTCCTGGTATTATCCCTTCTTCCTCCTCCAGCCGATCCTTGTTTTGTAAGTAAGTTTTGCTGCCACTTCAGCTTTTTGTTTTTGTTTTTAAGAAAAGTGAGTTTATTTTTGAGCTCCTCCTTTGGGTCTGCACTCTTGGGTCCAATCCTCTTGCTGACTGTAACAACACTAAGAGTGAACAATTTCTAACTCAGTCTATTTAAGTTAGTAATACTCTCCCTGCTTCTAAGACTCTACAAACCATTAATCTTAAAAGATAACTTCCTCTTATTCAGGATCAGATATTTTAGTTTTTCTAACAATATCTGCAAACTTGTTGTAATTGTAGTGAATCTCACATGGTTTTAAAGTTTGTACTATCTTTGGATTTTATCACCAGACTCAAAACAATGCATTGGAAGTTGTGCACCATCTTTTTATGCAAGGTAATTTGTGACTTGTGTTCCTCATACGCTCTAATAAAACCGTATTTATGCACTTTGTACAAAAGTTTTATTTATTTTTAACTTCTCATATCTCCTCAAAGAAATCTTGAGAAAACACAGATCTTTTTAAGGGGCATGCAACTGCTCGTACCTTCTGTGACTGGCGGCTGAATTAAAAAAAAAAAAAACACACAAACATGTTTTGTAAAATTTAAAACTTGGCACGAGCGTGCTTCTCCTTGTTTTTACATGTGTTGGAACGAATGCTCTACGACAGAGTGTTTGGACGAGCGTTCGCCTCCCCAGCCGAGCTTTGAGACGAACACTTGTGATATTTCACATCGATTCTTTAGTTCAACAACACCTCCTAACCATTTCTGCAAACACACTGAATCATCGAGCCCCGCTGACCCATATTCATACAGGAAAAAAAACTGACTGTATATGAAGCTAAAGCAAAAAAAAAAAGAGAAGATGGCAAGATATGAGTTTATACTTCTTTACAGTATTTTTTCTCCTGAAAGCGACGTCTTCTTTGGGCTAAAACAAGTGCTATTTTGCATTGATTAAAGGTTAAACAACTCTGTGGTTTCTTTGTTGAGCAATAAAGCCTTGTTGCACAAATGTGGCTGTAAGAAGGAAGATGAGCAGCGAGAAAAACAAATCAAGCCATCCTCTTTGCAGACTCTTCTTTTTTTTTCTTAAAGATTTAACTAAAACTGATAATGGATCTTTGATGCAACTGTCAATACTGATAGTGAAACATTTAAGTGTTTCCAAATACAAACATTCCTCTAGTGTCGGTGTTATCTATATTGTCAAAAACAAATCTGGGCCACTGGTCGCTTTAGTAATCAAAGTGGATAACTTACCACCAAAACAAGCAATTGCACGAGCAGTTATATTCATGTCTGAAATATCTTTTTGGAGAAATAAGACAGAAACAAGTTCAATTCCACAAAATGTGTCTAAAGTGCAGCAAATCAGTAGATGATTGCTTTGATTTGTGTCATAATCTAAGGCAGGGGTTCTCAAACTTTCCCATGCCCCCCCTTTAGAATGTTTTTTTCTCACTTTTATTCACTATTTAATATTACATGTGTTCAGCATAAGAATTTTATTAACTAACCTTTTTAAAACACTATTACAATATATTCCCACTGAAAAGAAAACATTTCAACAAACTGCTGATGATAAAAACAAAACCTCTCTTTAATTATCTTTAAAAACAATTCAATATATTGTTAGCAATTACTTTTTAAAATAAAATAATAAAATAAAAATTATGATAATGCCTTTTGCATGTTTTTTCTTATCTTCATTCCAGCTTTCTAAAGCCCTCAGGTGATCCTGACTTTGATCAATACTGGTCTAAAGCAATTTAGACCAAAGCAAAGCAAGAAGAGCTCATTCACATGACACATGACCTGCTTGTTTGTTTGTTTGTTTGTTTGTTTGTTTGTTTGTTTGTTTGTTTCAAATGAGGTGGAGGCATGAAAAATCAAAAAGGTCCTAAACAATGTGCTTTGAGACAGATTTTGGTATTAAATAATTATCAATAAATACACGAATAAATGATTAAAATAAAAGTATGAACACTTGTACTCACCAAGCTTAGAAGCTGGCATTGAAGATTTTTTTCCGTTTGTATATTTACATCATAAAATGTTAATTTTTAATTTATTACCTTTTATGTTACGCCAGGTTTAGGTCAAAAAACACCTTTTAGTTCCAGAGTTCATTGAACTTCCTGTTTGACACAGAGCCTTTAGGACACTATAACCAGTTAAAAATGGATATATAAAACAGTATAATATTTTACTTTTATTATTGTATAGTAAAAGTACTAGTTGACAAATACTACCAACCCTTGCTACTTGGCAAGGGATTATAGCTGTAAACATTTGTTTCTGTTTGCTGTTTGTGCTTCCTTTGTTTGTTTCTAAACTTCAAAAAACGAATATAAAATAGAACAGCACCTATTAAAGTACAGCTTAGTTTATGAACAATAAAATGTGGTCTTATTTAAAAAAAAAACAAGCAAATACGTGACTTCAACAACTTGTTTGTGACACAGTTTTAGGCAAAAGCATGTGACAGAGCACCTGATCACCAGGCAGCAATTGGCTTTGGATATCTAGCTATGCACACAAGATATAAAGCGTAAACATATCAGGGCGGCGTGGATTCTACTGCAAGAGAACAAAGCAGAGAAAAACAAGCAGAGACTCCAGTGGAAGATAAGTAAACACACAAGAACAAAAATGACAGATGGGCAATACAGGCGCTGGGAGGGAAACAGTGTTTTAGCATTGATGTATTTGATTACTTTAGTACTCTAACTGATATGAAGAGAATGAAGGGGGAAAAGGTTATCTATTCTATCCTATCTGCAAACTCAGCTTATTTTAGCTATTTTTAAGGTTTATTCGGGATGACCTGCAACATTTAATCTAAAACAACATGATAAAAAAATCTGCTTTAGGGTGATATGACTGACTTGTAAATTGATTCCTTACTCACCGCCTGAACCTCAGCACTATAAAGCTGTTGTCAAGTAACTGAATATTCTGTTTGACTTCGCTGCCCGCATCAATTTTTGCTTTGTGCTGCGTGAAATTTCCATCAAACGGTCAGTACAGATTTCCCTCCTTCCCGACCTTCTTTTCTGACGTCAAGTGACAAGAAATGGGTCGACTGCCCGCAAACACTCTCTAAAAAGAAGCCAATCAAACTCTTGCTGATTACTATCCCGAGAGGTTGTTTTTTTTAAATACAAATAGATTTTCTTATAACAAAACAGATCATTTCATTGAGGAGACGCTCACAGCTTTTCACCATCTCCAAGATTAATACCCAGTGTTTAGAAAAACTGGTATACTTTTGGCTTATTTTACCAGGTGTATTTATCAGGATGTTTAACCCACTGGTGAATAAACGGAAGGAGAAAACGAGCTGACTCAAGCATTTATGTTTATTTTGTGCTGGTTTGCTGCCATTCTTTACATGCCTGCTTTCCTGAGGGGCCTCAGCGTGTTTACGGCAACATGACTGGATGCTTAGAAACCTACAGAGGAACAGACGTGTGGCAATCTGCCAGGAAAAGACGACAGAGGATCCAAATGGAGAAGTTGTTTTTGTCTCTAATCATCAATCCCTCCGTGGCTCAGAAACTTCTGTTCATCCGAGCTTGGTCTGTTCTATTCTTGTACAGCTGGGCTCCCGTAAAAAAATTGTCTTTTTTTTGGTACCGGGCCACCGGTTTTAATACAGGACAGAAACAACTATCACCAACAAATTCACTTTGTGCAAATCTCATTAAAACCATGGTAATCGTTGTAAGGGGTAGCTGTGGTGCAGTGGTAGGACAGTCATCTTTGGGATCATGAAAGTCACAGGTTCAATCCCCCCACACGTTGTGGTGTCCTTGAGGAAGACACATAGTATCCCATTATCATCAAATGGTTTAACATTTGACAATGGGAAAATCAGTCTTTATTATTATTTTGAAAAATGTTATTTTTAGACGCAGTATTTTGCAGACTGTTGAACCTCCACCCATCTCTACGTCTGAAATGTTCTATTTATACTCATTCCTCTTATTGACCATATATCTGCAAAATACTCCTCCATTTACCTTTATGACCATTGATGGCCTTTGTCCTTTTTAAAGATATGTTGCTGACTGTCATAAAATTCTAAATCACTTTTTTTTTTTTATATAAAATTTGTTGGTTTAAACATGGAGTATTAATAAAATACAGATTTATGAGATTTGCAAATCATTGCATTCTGTTTTTGTTTACATTTTACACAAAAAAGGTAAAATAATCTTCTTCATGATTAATGATTAAACTCCTAACTCTTTATTAAGCTAACAAAAGTCTCACAAAACTGCTTATATACTGTTTGCACTTATCAATCTTTTTTCTTCGCTTTGTTCTATTTTTTCCAGCATAAAACCTTTCTTGTCCTCTTCTCTCCTTTCTCTTGATTTGCATTCACAATAAACCCATTTTAGGTTACACGATCATTATTCCCTCTCATTTTCTCTCTTCAATTCTTCAAACAAAGGATTACATTGTTTTCAAAATATTTCAGCTTGTTTGGATCTTTGACCTCACAGAATTATACTTGGCAGTTACAATGCGAGGCTTATTCTTTCTGCGAATCAGAATCAGCAGAAACGCACAGCGAGCTCACGGTAATTTGGCCCGGCGTGGCTGAAATCCTCTTCTTCGAGCTCTGTGAAATGTTACGAGAAAAGCTCAAGACGAAGACTTGATTTACTCAGCTTACAGTTAAATTTCCACTGTTAACTCAGACTCCATGAGTTAAAGATTAAACCATAGAGAAGTTTATTGCGATCATTAGCCTGATGGTGACCTGAGGGGCCAGTGTTTACATCTAATTGGGATCATTTCTGCTGAATTGCAGTTGATGGTTCCTGTTTTACAAAAGCTGTCTGCAGCAGATTTTGATCCTATTTTGAAGACACTAAAACAAGCTATGAAACAAACCTTATTAAAATCTGAGTCAATGTACTGAAAGGCTGTGGTTCTAATAACTTTGATTGTGTTAGTGATTAGTTAAGATAATGTCACAATAGTTGCAATAGTTACCTTAGTATGAGCCGTATTTGCCCAGTAACTGTACTTTTTGGTTATACGTTTTTTTATTTTGTTTTGTTTTTCAATATCTGTTTTAAAAACTAAAAATCGAATGATAAAATAGTCCACGGACCGTTTTTTAATAGGGTTTTATAATTGTCAATTTAGATTTATTACCTTTATGTTATTCTGTGTTTCAGTTTATTCCCAGAGCCATCTGTTCACTCAGCTCCGGCCCCGCCCACTCTCACCTGTTCTCACCTGCCATTGGCTCAGATTTCTCCACACTTCTCATCATCTTCTGCCCATAACATCCCTCAGCTTGTCACTTATCAGTCTGGCATTGTGTGTGCTTTATGCCCCTGTTCTTCTTTCCCTGTTTTCTTTGTATTTTGTCAAGTTTTGTCATTTAGTGTTTGATTTTGTTTAATAAAACTTAAATATAAAGTTGTTCTTCATGCTTCTCATTTATCTGTATTGCTGGGTCCAACCTATCATCACCACGAGATATGACTAAATAAAGTGTATTACTTTTTAAGTAAACATTTAAAAATATAAGATATTCTTGCAGATACAAGTTCATAGTTTTCGCAGCAGTGAACTAGTTTAACAGTCAATCAAGCTTAAAAAGTACAGCAATGGTTTATCTATCATATTAACAAAAAAAGGAGAACAAAAACAAATCTGATGGGGAATTTTACTTAAACCCGTTTCCTCTTTCACTTCTGTTCATGCTTGTCTTAATGCTACACTTACACACTTACACACTTACAAAACTTGTTGTTTGTGCCTAAAAATAATAATAATAACTTTGTCATACTTTACTCAGTTAACAGCAAAACCATTACATTTTGTAAAGCTGGAAATATATAATACTTGTACCCCCATAAATTACATTTAGATGTATTTCAAAAGACAATATATTAACTTTAAGCTTCTGAATTAAAGTAGAGACATTCGGGGTCTGCCTCAAAAACTCAAAAAGCTGTCTTCTTCACTTTAGATCACCTTCAAGGCAAGGAAATCGAGAACAGTGAGCTCCAGTGTTTTGCATTAACACATCACTGTGCTCGTGTTTGTCAGTGAACACGTAAAGCTAAAACTAATAGCATATGAGCATTAACGTGACCAAGATGTGCAGGATGTGTGCTGTTCATGGTGGTCTGTAAATAACAAAGTTGCTGTTGAGAACGGTTTAGGCTGACAGAGGCACACCCTGCAAATTACGATATATTTTTTTAGTTATCGTGTTTGTGTTAGCCGTGCAGCTTTTGCAGCTCTCCGTGAGTACGGCTAACTGGGTGTGCAGAATAAAATACCAGTGCTGAAATTCTCATTCCTGTGTCTGTCGACTTTCAGGCCTCCTGCCACACAGATTCTTCACAACAAATTACACACTGCCCTCTTTATATTGGTAGAGACAGGATTTGTTAAAAAAATAAATAGATTAATATTGTTAGAGAAAATTTTTTAAAAAGTAAAACAAAGCCCAACAACCTAAACATCAGCAGCCGCTTCATAAAACAAGTAAAAACAGGACCTATTTGTAGTCGAAGATCAGCTGTTTCTCAAACAAAACAAAGTCTTTACACAAATCAGAAACCTGGTTTATCCAAACATAAAACAATCCATGTCTGATTATTTAGCCACTTGAGAGGAAATAAAAGAAAATAAACGTCTTTTTCCATTTCTTGGGGGTAAAATTCATTTTAGTCTCATTCCTGTAAACAAATCTTAAGACAAGTTTCTTTGTCCTTCTTCCTTCTTATCTTGCATAAAAACCACGAGTCATTCATAAACAGAGTTTTAAAAATTATCCACATGAGAAAGGATGAAAGGAAGGCAAAACCAGCAAACGATGGCACAATGAAACACTACAACCAGCTTAGACATGTTCAGTAATACGTTTTCTAAATACCACTATTGTCTGCAAAACCAGTTTATAAAGAAAATAAACTTTTTCCCAGAATATCAGAAGATGCTAAAAAGAGTGGAGTGGTTGGATAATATGCATTTATAATGTGTGTATGAATGAGAGTGTGAAACCAGGGGGTCTAATAAATCTCAAAGCTGTAATGGTAACTCATGATGTAACTGTATCCCTTCCAAATACTTTGTTAGGACATGTAGTACACGACTGTAAGCATTTGGAGAGTAAACAACTTTGCTCTGTACTTTTGAGCAGAAGTTTCCGTTCTGTATTTAGTCATAAGCCTTAAAAGAAAAAAAAAAAGCTCAACTGTTAAAAGTCCACAAAAAAGGGAACATCTCTGTTCCCTCTTTGACACGTGGGTCTTATTTTAGTACAGACACGAGCGTCTAAAGTGACCAAAACAACTCCTACAACCACACTGGTGCCATCCTGAATGCATGCAAACACCTTCAGGTCTCACCTCAGACAAACAGACGACCAGAAACACTGAGAAAAGCAAAAAATATCAAGTGTGAGAAACCGACGCAAACGGGTGTTAAAAAAAAAAAGCTGCAAAGTTGTCATCGCTGCACTAACTGCTTATCAACTTCAACACATAGCTTTATTTCTATATTTTTAGATCACCTGAGAAGAATTTTTATTTGCACTTCTAACAACAGTTTGATTTATCCACATTCACTCTCACACACTGTGTTTTTCTCTCTTTGCTTTGGGGCAAGTGAATATAGTGATTTATGTCATGTCAATGAGAATTTTGAGCTCTGATTGGGTATTTACTGCTATTTATGTGTTGTCAAATAGCTGTGATGGCTATCGGGCATTTAATTGACTCCACAAGATAATCACTTGAGCATCCATTGAAACTAGCTACATTATAGAATGTCATGAGAGCTGGCTGTAGCTGCCATCTTGAATTTGGTTAGCTTCAAAAATTAATCAGTTATACACATTAGGGGTGTTTTTTCATTTCTGATACGGCTATTGCAGCCTTGAGTATTGTTCGATACCGATATCGAAACAATACAATATTAGAACGAATCCTACTTTTATTACTTTTTGTAGTGTGGAAATTTCAAGTCTTGATCAAGTCAAACAGTAAAGTTTCAGTTTATTATAATCTAATGGATTAATTTTTATACTTAAACATAAAAATGCAATACAATTAACACAATTAAATATAATCAACAAATAATAAAATAGAGAACCCTGAAAAAATATCTCAATAAATTCAATAAAAACAAATCTAAAATATAATACATAAAATATACTTTTAAAGAGTAAAATAACTATTCACGGTCACTTAAGTCATTGATGCTGAGTGCTAATATTGGAGATTTTATATGTAGGCCGATATAATCTAATATAAATTTTTTGGCTAATATTGGACCAATATCCGATATTGATATCAGATCGGGACAAGTCTGCGTGTCCACTGATCATTTCCCAAAAACTTTGTTAAAAGCTGACAAATGGTTCATGAGATATTTTGCTAACAAACAAATAACGCTAACTGCAAATAGGTAAATGTAAACTTTTAAACAAACATCTTGCACATCTGTTAATGCAAAGAATATACTGTAGATTGAGGCTCAGTCTCAGCTACTACACCAACATTTAGCACAATATGTGTAAAACTGATTGAAGCATAATCATTTTTTTATTGTTTAATGTTAGCTGGTTGTGGCGGCCATCTTGATTTGCGTTGATTCTAAAAGTTAATCAGTTATAGATGTCCATGCAGTAATTACGAAAATGTTTCTCTAAAATTTGCTCACATAAAGAAGCAGACACACAAAAACATTATCGCCTGCTTTTCATTTAGCGTTAGGTAATAAATATTGTAGTTTAAAAAAAAGTCTCTAATCAACAAAACGTAAGTCTGGCATAATTTTATCTTCACGTTGCAATTATTTTGCCAAAACATCAGAGGGCAGCACAGTTTCTGTGAAACTCCATGAATTCCTTATTGTACTTCATCTCTGGAGCTGTGCAGATAACGTGGGAGCTGAATAAACAAACACAGCGAGCGCACTGGTCCACACAACATTATTACACAACATTGTGAGATAATGAGAAAGAGTTACAGCTTATTGGGTATTACATTCTAGGAGTTTACTTTGTGTAAATCATTATGTAATGTAAACATGGTATATTCCCCTCAAACAGACCAGGCTAAGCTGAGCTGCAGACATCTACGTCAACGGGACTGGATGTCATTACGTGGGTTTCTGCTCCAACACGCATCAGGACTAAGCAGACACTGAGTCAGCCCCGACTAAGTCAAAAATCAGATTGCAATTCACTTTTTGCAATGGACTCCAAAGGAGCATCGCAACAAACAATCCTGCAGTGTTTGTCGTACCGCCTTGGATGGATGGATGGATGGATGGATGGATGGATGGATGGATGGATGGATGGATGGATGGATGGATGGATGGATG